>SZWC01000789.1:37707-62343 GCA_023375785.1 Penium margaritaceum | reverse complement strand
GTGTCCTCTTCCCTCACCTCCGCCGTTTACACCTTCCCTGACCTGGCTCCCCTCACATCCATGTTCACCCGAACCCTCTTCTCCGTACCCTGATCCCATCCTTGTTTCCGTTGAGGAAGCGTCTCCTAGTCCTTTCTGCAGTTCCTCCCTTGGCTCCATCCTGTTCTTTTCCAATGCTCCGTCCTTCTTCTCCCCTTCCTTCCTGAGGTCGCTCTCCCTGACACCTCTCTGCATCCCTCTCTCCCTTACCTTGATCCCTTCCTAAGCCACTTCCTCCCTTGCTTCACCTCCATCCCTCCTTGCAGTTCCCGTGTGTGAGACCTTACCTCCAATCCTCTTACCTCTCCCTCTTCCTTCTCCTCACATTCCTCCTCCTCCCCAGAATCAGCCCAACTCTAATCCCTCCATGACCCTCCCATCCCGATCTCCCCTCCCTTCACCTTCCCAATCCACTGGCCTCAGAATCCTCGGTGTTCCCACTCCTGGCATCCCTTGAATGCACATCCATGCCGTGTCCTCCTGTCCACCCGCCTCTTGCCACAACCATCCTCCCTCCCATATATAACCAATCACCAAAAATCCATACACGCATGAATTTGTGTACACGACTGAAACACATGATGAGGAGGTTTCTAGGACATAGGTTTTTGTGCGGATCACCTTCCTAGGAACTTTCTATTACGACCAACATGCCTTACTCATTTTTACATGTAGGTCCTGGATATCTTTAGTCATCTTAAAACCTCTCGATCATATTTTAATAAATATATAAAGGTTTTAAAGATACACATGCCTGTATACAGCACAAACCAATAACCTTCTTCTACTGTGACCCAGATGAGGCTAACGTAACATTCTAGCTAGTTGCCCTTTCTTTTGAATAGCCCCCATGTGTACAGATGAGTGAGCTTCAATTCGCATGCCATGTATGCCCATTTGTACTTCGAACGACCGAAAGATAAATAATAGACGAGGGCTTGATTCCCTCACATCACAGGAGCCTTATGACGTGGTTGAAATCGATTGCAAGAATGCTGGAAGTTAGTAAGGAGATGTGAGGGAATGAGCAGAAAGTTCGGTCTATGTTTCCGTTACGGATATTGTTTTTGGCGTCAATCGTAGGCCCAGCGTATGACAGATATAGAGGCACAACCGAGTACACATTTGTTGTATTTACTTTTAACCAGGTTACCAAATTTAAACTGAAGACATCTTTCCAAAAGAAAGGAATATAACATGGATGAAACAAATCTTATTTTCGGGAAACATCGAATAAACGATGATCTGAACATTCACCTGGTTTACGTTGATCAGATGTGTCAGACATTGTTAGTGGCATTGTCCACAAGGAGAGAGAAACGCCTATCTCCTTTTTCTTCAATCCTCGATATCCTGAGTTCAATAACCTATGAACTATTATATAGCATCCTTGTAAAATTTTGATTCGATGTTCAAAATCTTTTGGCATATATCCAAAACAGCGTCCTTGCATCAACAGTCATACGCAGTCACGAATGCTACCTGGCAAACCAAGCTGGCTCACGACAAACAGAGACAACTTCCGTTCACAAAAAGATCGCGAAGTTGCGTGGATTTGAAATCTTCACAGCAGAAGCAGATCTTGGGTTTGCGAATCAGGTGGTTCCCATGTCCATGTCTGAACGCTTGATGTTTTCAAACTAGTGATATCAACCTTGCTTGACGACACCGTCTGATGGCCTTCAATCTTTGCAATCGACGGCTTCGAGCCATGAATTCCGGCATAAGTAGGGGACAAGTAGGGCATAACTAGGGCGCAACTAGGGCGCAACTAGAATGCGACTAGGGTGCAACTAGGACGCAAGTAAGGAGTAGCTAGTGCCCAACTGATGCGCAACTAGGCCGCAACTAGGGTGCAACTAGGGTGCAACTAGGACGTAAGTAGTGCGCAAGTAGGGCACGAGTAGGGCGAAACTAGGGCGCAACTAGGGCACAACTAGGGCGTAGCTAGTACCCACATGAGGCGCAACAAGGGCGCAACTAGGGCGCATCTAGGGCGCGACTAGGGCACAACTAGGGCTCAACTAGGGCACAAGTAGGGTGCAAGTAGGACGCAAATAGGGCACAACTAGGATGCAACTAGGGCGCAACTAGGACGTAGCTAGTGTCCAACTGAGGCGCAACCAGGTAGCAATTAGGGCGCAACCAGGGCGCAACTAGGGTGCAAGTAAGACGCAGCTAGGTCGCAAGTAGGACGCAAGTATGGCCCAAGTAGGGTGCAAATATGGTGCAACTAGGACACAACTATGGCGCAAGAAGGGTGCAACTAGGGCAAAAGTAGGACGCAACTAGTGTGCAACTAGGGCGCAACCAAGGACAACTAGGGCGCAAGTAGGGCGAAAGTAGGGCATAACTAGGGAACAACTTGAGTGCAACTAGGGTGCAAGTAGGGTGCAAGTAAGGCGCAAGTAGGGCGCAACTAGGACGCAACTAGGACGTAACTAGGATGCAAGTAGGGTGCAAGTAGGGTGCAACTAGGGCACATAGGGCGTAGCTAGTGTCCAACAAAGGTGCAACTAGGGCGCAACTAGGGTGCAACTAGGACGCAACCAGAACGCAAATAGGGCGCAGGTAGGATGCAAAAAAGGCGCAACTGGGATGCAACTAGTGCGCAACTAGGGCGTAGCTAGTGCCCAAGTGATGCACAACTAGGGTGCAACTAGGGCACAACTAGGGTGCAACTAGTGCGTAACTAGGGCGCAAGTAGGACGCAATTAGGGTGCAACTAGGGTACAACTAGGGCGCAACAATGCCGTAGCAAGTGCCCAACTGAGGCGCAACTAGGGTGCAAGTAGGGTGCAACCCATGCAAAACTATGGCGTAAGTGGGGCGCAACTAGGGCGCAAGAAGGGCGCAAATAGGGTGCAAGTAGGACGTAAGTAGGGCACATCCAGGGCGCAACTAGGGTGCAACTAGGGCGCAACTAGGGTGAGAGTAGGGCGCAAGTATGGCGCAAGTAGGGTGCAACTAGGACGCAACTAGGGTACAAGTAGGGCACAAGTAGGGCACAAATTGGACGCAAGTAGGCTGCACGTAGGGTGCAAACTAGGGTGCAACCAGGGCGCAACTAGGGTGGAAGTAGGGCGCAAGTAGGGTGCAAGTAAGGCGCAAGTAGGGCGCAACTAGGGCGGAACTAGGACGTAGCTAGTGCCGAACTAAGGCGCAACTAGGGCGCAACTAGAGCGCAACTAGGGTGGAAGTAGGGCGCAAGTAGGGTGCAAGTAAGGCGCAAGTAGGGCGCAACTAGGGCGGAACTAGGACGTAGCTAGTGCCGAACTAAGGCGCAACTAGGGCGCAACTAGAGCGCAACTAGGGTGGAAGTAGGGCGCAAGTAGGGTGCAAGTAAGGCGCAAGTAGGGCGCAACTAGGGCGTACCTAGGGCGCAACTAGGGTGAGAGTAGGGCGCAAGTATGGCGCAAGTAGGGTGCAACTAGGACGCAACTAGGGTACAAGTAGGGCACAAGTAGGGCACAAATTGGACGCAAGTAGGCTGCACGTAGGGTGCAAACTAGGGTCCAACCAGGGCACAACTAGGGCGCAACTAGGGTGCAAGTAGGGTGCAAGTAGCGCACAACTAGAGTGCAACTAGGGTGCAGTAAGGGCGCAAGTATGACGAAAGTAGGGCACAAGTAGGACGCAACTAGGGCGCAACTAGGGTGCAAGTAGGGTGCAAGTAGCGCACAACTAGAGTGCAACTAGGGTGCAGTAAGGGCGCAAGTATGACGAAAGTAGGGCACAAGTAGGACGCAACTAGGGCGCAACTAGAGCGCAACTAGGGTGGAAGTAGGGCGCAAGTAGGGTGCAACTAGAGCGCAAGTAGGGCGCAATCAAGATGCAACTAGGGTGCAACTAGGACACAACTAGGGTGCAGGTAGGGTGCAACTAGGGTGCAACTAGGGCGCAACTAGGGCGTACCTAGGGCGCAACTAGGGCGTAGATAGTGGCCAACAAAGGCGAAACTAGGGCGCAGCAAGGGCGTAACTAGGACGCAACTAGGGCACAAGTAGGGCGCAAGTAGGTCGCAATTAGGGTGCAACTAGGGCGCAACTAGGGCGGAACTAGGACGTAGCTAGTGCCGAACTAAGGCGCAACTAGGGCGCAACTAGGGCACAAGTAGGGCGCAAGTAGGTCGCAATTAGGGTGCAACTAGGGCGCAACTAGGGCGGAACTAGGACGTAGCTAGTGCCGAACTAAGGCGCAACTAGGGCGCAACTAGGGTGCGACTAGGGCGCACGTAGGGTGCAAGAAGGGCGCAAGTAGGGTACAACTAGCGCACAACTAGGGTGCAACAAGGGCGTAGCTAGTGCCCAACTGAGGCGCAACTAGGGCGCAACTAGGACACAACTAGGATGCAACAATGGCGCAACTAGGGCGCAAATAGTGCGTAAGTAGGGTGAAGTAGGACGCAACAAGGGTACAACTAGGGCGTAACTAGGGTGCAACTATGGTGCAAGTAGGGCGGAAGTAGGACACAAGTAGGAAACAACTAGGGTGCAACTAGGGCGTAACTAGGATGCAAGTAGGACGCAAGCAAGGTGCAACTAGGGTGCAACTAAGGTGCAAGTAGGGCGCAAGTAGGGCGTAACTAGGGCACAAGTAGTGCGCAACTAGGGTGCAAGTAGGGTGTAACTAGGGTGCAAGTAGGGTGAAAGTAGAGCGCACGTAGGGCGTAACTAGGGTACAACAAGGGCGCAACTAGGGTGCAAGTAGGACCCAAGTATGGTGCAAGTAGGGCGCAACCAAAGCGCACCTAGGGTGCAAGTAGGGCGCAACTAGGACGCAAGCAGGGCGTAAGTAGGACGCAACTAGGGGGCAACTAGGGCGTAGCTAGTGCCCAACTGAGGCGCAACTAGCGCGCAACTAGGGCGCAACAAGGGCGCAAGTAGGGCACAACTTGGGTGCAAGTAGGACACAACTAGGGTGCAACAAGGACGCAACCAGGGAGCAACTAGGGCAAAGGTAGGGTGCAAGTAAGGTGAAACTAGGGCACAACTAGGGCGCGACTAGGGTGCAAGTAGGGCATAGGTAGTGCCAAACTGAGGCGCAACTAGGGCGCAACTAGGGCGCAACTAGGGTGCAAGTAGGGTGCAACTAGGGTGCAACTAGGGCGCAACTAGGATGTAACTACGGCGCAAGTAGGGCATACCCAGTGCCCAACAAAGGTGCAACTAGGGCTCAAGTAGGGAGAAACTACATATATGACCGATTGCCTCACCCGTAAAACTGTGTATCACCAAGTGTATTGGGAAGTGAACAAACTAGTGAACATGGACTGTTCACGTAAACTGCTAAATATCACATAGAGCCCATTGTAATTTTCATACTATACAAGGAATGTACATCTGGGCTTTTCTGACATGCATTCATATGGATGTTTTATGAAAACAATTTGCATGCAGAAATACAATTTTTGATACATTGATTGTCAAGTGTGTGAATTTGTGGTGATTAACCATAACTCAGAAACTAGGACGCTAGTAGGACGCAAGTAGGGTGCAACTAGGACGCAACTAGGACGCAACTAGGGTGCAACTAGGGTGCAGCTAGGGTGCAACTAGGGCGCAACCAGGAGGTAGCTAGTGTCCAACTGAAGCGTAACAAGGCCGCAACTAGGGCGCAACTATTGTACAACTAAGGCGCAACTAGGGTGCAACTAGGGTACAAGTAGGGCACAACTAGGGCGCAACCAGGAGGTAGCTAGTGTCCAACTGAAGCGTAACAAGGCCGCAACTAGGGCGCAACTATTGTACAACTAAGGCGCAACTAGGGTGCAACTAGGGTACAAGTAGGGCATAAGTAGGGTGCAAGTACGACACAAGTAGGGCGCAACTAGAGCGCAACTAGGGCGCAAGTAGGGCGCAACAAGGACACAACTAGGACGCAAGTAGGGCGCAGCTAGGGTACAACTAGGGTGTAACTAGGCTTCAACTAGGGCGCAACTAGGACGTAACTAGGGTGCAAGTAAGGCGTAGCTAGTGCCCAACTAAGACGAAACTGCGGCGCAACTAGGGAGCAATCAGGGCACAACTAGGGTGCAACTATGGTGCAAGTAAGGCGGAAATAGGGCGCAAGTAGGACACAACTAAGGCCAACTAGGGTGCAACTTGGACAAAACTACGGCACAATTAGGGTGTAAGTAGGGCACAAGTAGGGCGCAAGTAGGGCGTAGGTATCGCACAACTAGGACGCAAGTAGGGCACAAGTAGGGCGCAACTAGGGTGCAACAAGGGCGTAACTAGGGCGTAAGAAAGGTGCAAGTAGGGCGCAAGTAGGACGTGACTACGACGCAACTAGGGCAAAACTAGGGCACAAACTGGGCACAAGTATGACGCAACTAGGGTGCAACTTGGGTGCAACTAGCGCGCAAGTAGGGCGCAACTAGGGCGCAAGTAGGGTGCAACTAGGGTACAACTAGGGCGTAGTTAGTGCCCAGCTGAGGTGCAACTAGGGCGCAACTAGGACGCAACTACGGTGCAGGTAGAGTGCAACTAGGGTGCAACTAGGACGCAACTAGGGCGTAACTAGGGTGCAACTAGGACGTAGCTAGTGGCCAACTAAGGCGGAACTAGGGCGCAACTAGGGCGGAACTAGGACGTAGCTAGTGCCCAACTAAGGCGCAACTAGGGCGTAAGTAGGGCGCAAGTAGGGCGCAAGTAGGTTGCAATTTGGACGCAACTAGGGCGTAACTAGGACGGAACTAGGACATAGCTAGTGCCCAACTAAGGCGCAACTAGGGCGCAACTAGGGCGTGACTTGGGCGCAAGTAGTATGCAAGTAGGGTACAAGTAGGGTGCAACTAGGGTACAACTAGGGTATAACAAGGGCTTAACTAATATCCAACTGAGGCGCAACTAGGACGCAACTAGGATGCAACTACGGCACAACCAGGGCGCAACTAGGGCGCAAATAGTGCGTGAGTAGGGTGAAATAGGGCGCAACAAGGGCGCAACTGGGGCACAACTAGGGCGCAACTATGGTGCAAGTAGGGCAAAAGTGGGGCGCAAGTAGGATGCAACTAGGGCACAACTAGGGCACAACTAGGACGCAAGTAGGATGCAAGCAAGACGCAACAAGGGCGCAACTAAGGCGCAAGAAGGGTGCAACTAGGGTGCAACTAGGGAACAACTAGGGTGCAACTAGGGTGCAAGTAGATCGCAAGAAGGGTGCAAGTAGGGTGCAAGTAGGGTGCAACTAGGGCAAAAGTAGGGCGCAAGTATGGCACACGTAGGGCGTACCAAGGGTGCAACTAGGGCGCAACTAGGGTGAAAGTAGGGTGCAAGTATGGTGCAAGTAGGGCGCAACTAGGACGCAACTAGGGCACAACTAGGGCGCAAGTAGGGCGCAACTAGGGTGCAACTAGGGCGCAACTAGGGTGAAAGTAGGGTGCAAGTATGGTGCAAGTAGGGCGCAACTAGGACGCAACTAGGGCACAACTAGGGCGCAAGTAGGGCACAATTAGGGTGCAACTAGGGTGCAACTAGGACCTAGCTAGTGCCCAGCTGAGCTAGGGTGCAACTAGGACGCAACTAGGACGCAAGTAGGGCACGACTATGGTGCAAGTAGAGCACAACTAGGGCGCAACTAGGATGCAACTAGGGCGCAACTAGGGTGCAACTAGGACCTAGCTAGTGCCCAGCTGAGCTAGGGTGCAACTAGGACGCAACTAGGACGCAAGTAGGGCACGACTATGGTGCAAGTAGAGCACAACTAGGGCGCAACTAGGATGCAACTAGGGCACAACTAGGGCGTACGTAGGGCGCACGTAGGGTGCAACTAGGGCATAACTGGGGCGCGAAAAAGGTACAACTAGGGCATAGGCAGTGTCCAACTGAGGCGCAACTAGGTCACAACTAGGGCGCAACTAGGGCGCAAGTAGGGCGCAACTAGGAGGCAACTAGGACACAACTAAGGTGCACGTAGGGCGTAGCCAATGTCCAACTAAGGCGCAACTAGGGTGCAACTAAGGTGCAACTAGGGTGCAGCTAGGTTTCAAGTAAGGAGCAACTAGGGTGCAACTAGGGCGCAAGTAGGGCGCAACTAGGGTGGAAGTAGGGTGCAACTAGGACGCAACTAGGGTGCAACTAGGGCACAACTAGGGCGCAGCTAGAGTGCAACTAGGGCTCAACAAGGAGGTAGCTAGTGCCCAACTGAAGCGCAATTAGGGTGCAACTAGGGTACAACTATTAACAATGGCGTAACTAGGGCGTAAATAGGGCGCAACTAGGGCGCAAGTAGAGAACAACTAGGGCATAACTAGGGTGCATGTAGGGCGTAAGTAGGACACAAGTAGGGCACAAGTAGGGCGCAACTAGAACGCAACTAGGACGCAAGTAGGGTACAAATGGGCGCAACAAGGACACAACTAGGCCACAGCTAGGGTGCAACTAGGGTAAAACTTGGACGCAACTAGGGCGTAACTAGGGAACAACTAGGGTGTAGCTAGTGCCGAACTGAGACGAAACTAGGGCGCAACTAGAGTGCAACTAGGGAACAACTAGGGCGTAACTATGGTGCAAGAAGGGCGGATGTAGGACGCAAGTAGGACACAACTAGGGCGCAACTACGGCGTAACTACGGCGCAACTAGGACGCGAGTAGGACGCAAGCAGGGTGCAACTAGGGTGCAACTAGGGCACAACCATGGCGCAACTTGGGTGCAAGTAGGGCGCAAGTAGGGTGCAAGTAGGGCGCAAGTACGGCGAAAATAGGGCGCAACTAGGGCGCAAGTAGGGCACAAGTAGGATGCAACTAGGGCGCAACAAGGGCGTAACTAGGGTGTAAGAAGGGCGCAAGTAGGGCTCAAGTAGGGCGTAACTACGGCGCAACTTGGACGGAAAGGGGCACAAGCAGGGTGCAAGTATCGCACAACTAGGGCGCAACTAGGACGCAACTAGGGCGCAAGTAGGACAAAACTAGGGCGCAATGAGGGTGAAAGTAGGGTGCAATCAGGGCGCAACTAGGGCGCAACTAGGGCGCAACTAGGGTGTTGTTAGTTCCCAGCTGAGGTGCAACTAGGACGGAACAAGGACGCAACTGGGGCGCAAGTAGGGCACAACTAGGGTGCAAGTAGGGAACAACTAGGGTGCAACTAGGATGCAACAAGGGCGCATATACGGTGCACGTAGGGCATAAGCAGGGTACAACTAGGGCACAACAAGGACAAAAGTAGGGCGCAACTAGGGCGTAGGTAGTGCTTAACTGAGGCGTAACTAGGACGCAACTAGGGCGCAACTAGGGCACAACTAGAGCGTAAGTAGGACGCAACTAGGGCGCAAGTAGGGTGCAACTAGGGTGAAACTAAACCCAACTAGGGCACAAGTAAGGCGCAACTAGGGTACAAGTAGGGCGCAACTAGGGCGCAACTAGGGTGTAACTAGGGTGCAACTAGGGCATAGCTACTGCCCAGCTCAGGCGCAACTAAGACGTAACTAGGGCGTAACTAGGGTGCAAGTAGGGCACAACTAGGGTGCTAGTAGGGCACAACTAGGACGCAAACTTAGATCCAACTAGGGTGCAACTAGGGTACATGTAGTGTAACGATGTGCCCCCTTTTTCTGGCATCCTCGGGGTCTCACCCGGGAATTGGGGGCATCCGGGCCATTTTCAGTTTTTCGGAAATTTGGCTCGTGATCGAGCTCGCCTCCATTCGACCGCGGCTTGGCGGAGCGAGGAGGAGGAGCGAGCGAGCGATGGAGCACGGCGTGCACCACACGCCAGGGGCGTGTTTCGCTCGTCGCTTTGCGGCAGCGTTCCGTAACCGCCACGCGAGGGTGGCTTTCGCCCCCTCGGCGAATAGCGTAACGGATACGCTATCCGCCGAGGGAAGCGCGCCCCCGAGAGCTCCCGGCAATAGCCGCGGTCAACGGCGACAGCAGAACGGTGGCTGCGACCGTACGATGGTCGCAGCACTCCCTGTGGCGTGCGCAACACGGTGACCACACCCACCGTCGGGAGGCATACGGGAGCGACGAGGCGGCTCGCCGAGAGACAAGATCGACCGTCGATCTCGACGATCGACGGCCGAGGACTTCTCGCACTAGGCAATAGGTGCAAGTAGAGCACCAGGTTCAGGTGCAAGCAGAGCACCGAGTTTAGGTGCAAGTAGCTTGTCGTAGCAAGCTAGGAAAGCAGTAGGCTGAGGCCTGGGCTAGCCAGCCGGACAGTATAAATACCCTGTACTCAGTTCAATCTGATTAACCTGTATTTTCCAGCTCTGGCTTCCAGACATCTCCGAGTCTATCTTTTCGCTGCGACTATGCTCTCCACACACAAAGGCTAAATCTCCAGAGAGCACCCACTCTCACATCTGGTATCAGAGCCACAGCCACACGTTGGGCGGAAGCGCTGCCGGAGCTCGCCAAACTTCAAGGAGCAAAGGTACGGACTACGCCGGACAACGTCGAGGCTGATCGAGAGGGAGATTGCTGGACCAGACTTCGAAGCCAACGCACGAGCCAACCTCTGGAAAATTTTCTAAATTTTCAGAGCGTCCACACAGCCTATCGTGCGTGCGTGGGAGACGACGGGTGACTCCCACGCACTTCGAAGACGTCGGATTTTCGTCCCAAACGGCCGAGTCGCTGCCGAAATTTTTTTCGATTGCTGCCGAAACGTTGCCAATTTTTTTCGAAGGATCTTCAACGGCTAAAAGTCATCAAGAGCCATGGAGCAGGCCCTGCAGCAGATCGTAGAGCAGCTGGGAGCCCTCAAGCTGGAGAACGAGCGACTCAATCGGCAGATGGCTGACCTGCGAGACGGGACTAACGCTCGACAGGTTGGGACGGCCCAGTCAAGGAGTCCGCCAAGACCAAAGCCAAAGGCTCCAGAACCGTTCAACCCCTCAGTCAAGGGTGCGAGCGTACGGATCTGGTTGTTCGCGATGAACAGCTACTTTGGGGCTCTGGGTCACCCTCCAGAGGACAATGCTGTGCGTGTGTCATTCGCGGTGACACTGCTACGCGGAGCAGCATTGGAGTGGTGGAGGCAGCTGAATCTGCTGGCCACTCGAGGTGGAGGTGGGAACGCAGCTGTGCAACATGCCGTGTTGTGGCAGCCAGGCGCGGTGCAAGCTGAAGCGCGCGTGCCGACGACATGGGAGCAGTTCGAGCAAGTCATCAGAGATCGATTTGATCTCGTGAACGCCTCCATGGTCGCACGCAACAAGCTGAAGCAGCTGAAGCAAATCGGCTCGGTGCAGGAGTACACACGCCGTTTCTTGGTGTTGTGCTCGGAGATCGACGACATAAGCGAGCCGGAGATGGCAGACAAGTACCATGACGGCTTGAAGGCAGAAATTCAGCGCACGCTGGCACTCAGTGGAATCACGGAGTTCCAGGCGATGGTGGCCACTGCTGAGCGCGTTGACGCGCTATGCTACCATCGAGGGGGTTGCCGTGAAAAGCAAGAGAATTTTCAGCGTCGAGCACAGCACCAACAAGCCGACCCCATGGAGATCGACGCAGTGCAAGGAGGCCAGCAGCAGAGCAAGCCGCGTGGTGGGAATTGTTGGATCTGCGGGAAGCCTGGGCACCACAAGAAGGACTGCAAGAAGAAGCAGCAGGGAAACGGCAACCAGCAGTGAGTGGCGGACGGCCATCTGCTGGGAAAGCTTCGTCCGCATCAGCGAACACCAGCCCCGAAAGTCCTTCGAAAACTAGGGAGCTACCGAGTGTATTGTTGCGGAGCGAAGGAAGCGGGAGTGTTCCGGGGATCCTCCTGAAAGCCGAAATTTTATCGGCTGGTTTTGAGGACGGCTAGGGGCGCCAGACTCGCCGGCAGATTAAAGCATTGCTGGATTGCGGCGCGTCGCACTCATTCTTCAGCGACGAGCTTGCAAAAAGGTTGGGGCTTGCACGGCTACCTGGGAAGCCAACTACGGCCACGTTGGTGCAAGGGGAGCTGGAATGCGGACTGCCTCTGAAGCCTCTAAGGGTCCGTCTGGGCAAGCTGTCGTGCGAGGTGAACTTTCGCACGTGCCCGATGGACACTTACGACGCCATTTTGGGGCGTGACTGGCTGCACCGGTGGAATCCTGCTGTGGATTGGGTGTGCAGCCAGGTGAAAGTGAAGAAATGCGGAGAGCAAATTGTTTTGCCGTTGTGGGCAGAGGAGAAGGACTCCAAGGCAGGCAAGGTGCCGCAGTTGAGTTACGTGCAGTTGAAGCGCTGTCAGCGCAAGGGGGATCAAGTGTACCTTGTGTGGGTGCGACAAAAGGCAGCAGCTGAAGAGGTGGAAGTGCTGGCAGGGAGATCCAATGCAAGCATGGGAAGGTGAACCCGGCAGATCCTCTGTCAAGGAGGCCGGACTTGAGCCTCAATGCCATCTCAGTGCTGATGGGATCTCCAGTCATGCATAGCCTGTTCAAGTACGGTTATGGCGTGGACAGTGAGTTCACGGGTGGTGCGCTGAAAGACGCCACGTGGGATGGAGTATATTGGTGAAGGGGACAAGAGCAGAGAATTGTCGTGCCGGACTATGCGCCATTGAAGCAGTTGTTGTTGGAGGAGGCGCATGACACCCACTACTCGGGTCACTTCGGCTTCGACAAGACGCTCAAAGCCTTGGCACGCCAATACTGTTGGTCGTCAATGGCAACTGACTGCAAGAGGTTTGTGAGCAGCTGCGATGTGTGCCAACGCATCAAGGCACGGAGGACCAAGCCACCAGGGGAGCTGCAACCATTACCTATACCAGAGAGGCCATGGACAGACATCTCGCTTGACTTCATCGGCGGGTTGCCTGTGACGCAGCAAGGCAACAACACAGTGTTGGTGGTGGTGGATCAGTTTTCCAAGATGGCACACTTCATCGCATGTCCTGAGAGCATCACAGCTGCCGGGATAGCTCAGCTCCTCCTCAGTCATATCATCAAGCTGCATGGAGTGTCGCAGTTGGTGGTCTCAGATCACGATCCACGCTTCACTTCGCGATTCTGGAGAGATCTCATGGAGAAGCTGGGCACGCGGGTGCAACTGAACACGACATACCACCCACAGAGCGATGGGCAGACGGAGCGCACAAACCAGACGTTGGAGCAATTACTGCGGAGCATGGTCCCACCGGATGGAGAGGGTTGGGAGGAGAAGCTCGGAGTGGCAGAGTTCGCCTACAACTCAGCGGTGTCAGCATCAACAGGAAAGTCACCGTTTGAGGTGGTCTATGGCCACCAGCCACTGAGCCCAGCCGCCCTTGCTACGGCCACATCTCTTCCGGCTGTGCAGCAGATTGCTGAAGGGTTTGCCACCACTTGGGACATGGTGCGGCAACAGCTCTTGCAGGCACAGAAGCGGCAGAAGCGGCAGGCTGGGGCATCGCTCTGCGGAGGAGTTCCACGTGGGGGATCAGGTGATGCTGAACTCTGCTAACCTGCAACTGATGGGAGTTGGGAGTCCCAAGCTGAAACCGCGATGTGTGGGTCCGTTCCGCATTCTAGAGAAGCGGTCGGCCGTTTCATACAAGCTGGAGCTGCCAGCTCACTACACCATCCATCCGGTGTTCCACATCTCCCTGCTTCGTGCCTATCGCGACCCCAACACCTTCTTCCAGGGTCGCGGGACAGCTCCACCTCCTACTGTCCAGGTTGAAGGAAGTGAGGAGTTTGAGGTGGAGAAGATTCTGGCGGACCGCCAGAGGGGACGACGGCGTGAGTTTCTGGTGCAGTGGAAGGGGTATCCGGCGGAGCACAACTCTTGGGAGCCAGAGGCCAACTTCCATGTCGGGGGTACCAACACTGTTCTCCAGGAGTATCTCAGGCGCGCTGGGACGTCGCGCCTCCGACGGGGGGGGTGAATGTAACGAGGTGCCCCCTTTTTTCTGGCATCCTCGGGGTCTCACCCGGGAATTGGGGGCATCCGGGCCATTTTCCGTTTTTCGGAAATTTGGCTCGCGATCGAGCTCGCCTCCGTTCGACCGCGGCTTGGCGGAGCGAGGAGGAGGAGCGAGCGAGCGATGGAGCACGGCATGCTCCACATGCCAGGGGCGTGTTTCGCTCGTCGCTTCGCGGCAGCGTTCCGTAACCGCCATGCGAGGGTGGCTTTCGCCCCCTCGGCGAATAGCGTAACGGATACGCTATCCGCCGAGGGAAGCGCGCCGCCGAGACCTCCCGGCAACAGCCGCGGTCAACGGAGATAGCAGAACGGTGGCTGCGACCGTACGATGGTCGCAGCACTCCCGGTGGCGTGCGCAACACGGTGACCACACCCACTGTCGGGAGGCATACGGGAGCGACGAGGCGGCTCACCGAGAGACAAGATTGACCGTCGATCTCGACGATCGACGGCCGAGGACTTCTCGCACTAGGCATTAGGTGCAAGTCGAGCACCAGGTTCAGGTGCAAGCAGAGCACCGAGTTTAGGTGCAAGTAGCTTGTCGTAGCAAGCTAGGAAAGCAGTAGGCTGAGGCCTGGGCTAGCCAGCCGGATAGTATAAATACCCTGTACTCAGTTCAATCTGATTAACCTGTATTTTCCAGCTCTGGCTTCAAGACATCTCCGAGTCTATCTTTCCGCTGAGACTATGCTCTCCACACACAAAGGTTAAATCTCCAGAGAGCACCCACTCTCACATGTAGGGTGCAAATAGGGCGCAACTAGGGCACAACTAGGGTGCGACTAGGGCGCAACTAGGGCGTAGGTAGTGTCCAATTGAGGCGCAACTAGTGCCCAACGAAGACGCAACTGGGGCGCAACTAGGGCGCAAGTAGAGCGTAAGTAGGGCGCAACTAGGGTGCAACTAGGGTGCAACTAGGGCGCAACTAGGACGCAAGTAGGTCGTAGCTAGTGCCCATCTGAGGCGCAACTAGGGCGCAACTAGTGTGCAACTGGGGCGCAACTAGGGCACAACTAGGGTGCAAGTAGGGAACAACTATGGTGCAACTAGGATGCAACAAGGGCGCATATACGGTGCACGTAAGGCATAAGCAGGGTACAACTAGGGCACAATAAGGACAAAAGTAGGGCGCAACTAGGGCGTAGGTAGTGCTTAACTGAGGCGTAACTAGGACACAACTAGGGCGCAACTAGGGCACAACTAGAGCGTAAGTAGGGCGCAACTATGGCGCAAGTAGGGTGCAACTAGGGTGCAACTAAACCCAACTAGGGCACAAGTAAGGCGCAACTAGGGTACAAGTAGGGCGCAACTAGGGCGCAACTAGGGTGTAACTAGGGTGCAACTAGGGTGTAGCTACTGCCCAGCTCAGGCGCAACTAGGACGTAACTAGGGCCTAACTAGGGTGCAAGTAGGGCACAACTAGGGTGCTAGTAGGGCACAACTAGGACGCAAACTTAGATCCAACTAGGGTACAACTAGGGTACATGTAGGGTGCAAATAGGCCGCAACTAGGGCACAACTAGGGTGCGACTAGGACGCAACTAGGGCGTAGGTAGTGTCCAACTGAGGCGCAACTAGTGCCCAACAAAGACGCAACTGGGGCGCAACTAGGGCGCAAGTAGAGCGTAAGTAGGGCGCAACTAGGGTGCAACTAGGGCGCAACTAGGGCGCAACTAGGACGCAAGTAGGTCGTAGCTAGTGCCCATCTGAGGCGCAACTAGGGCGCAACTAGTGTGCAACTGGGGCGCAACTAGGGCGCAAGTAGGGAGCAAATAGGGCTCTAGTAGGGCGCAAGTAGGATGCAACAAGGATGCAACTAGGACGCGACTAGGCCGCAACTAGGGCGCAGCTAGGGTGCAACTAGGGCGCAACTAGGGCGTAGCTAGTGTCCACCTGAGGCGCAACTAGGACGCAACTATTGTACAACCAGCGCGCAACTAGGGCGCAAGTAGGGCACAAGTAGGACACAAATAGGACACAATTAGGGCAAACGTAGGACGCAACTAGGGCACAAGTGGGTCGTAGGTAGGGCACAAGTACGGCGCAAGTAGGTCGTAACTAGAGCGCAACTAGGACGCAACTAAGGCGTAACTAGGGCGCAACTAGGGCATAACTAGGGCGCAACTAGGGCGTAACTAGTAGCCAACTGAGGCAAACCTGAGGTGCAATCGCAATTAGGATGCAACTAGGGCACAAGTAGGGCGCAAGTAGGTCACAAGTAGGGCGCAACTATGGTGCAACTCGGGCGCAACTAGAACGTATCTAGTGCCCAACTAAGGCGTAACTACGGCGCAACTAGGACGCAACTAGGGCGTAACTAGGGTGCAAGTAGGACGCAAGTAGGACGAAAGTAGGATGCAACTAGGACACAGCTAGGGCACAACTAGGGCGTAGCTAGTGCCCAATGAGGCGCAACTAGGGCGCAACTAAGGCGCAACTAGGGGGCAACTAGGGTGCAACTAGAGCAAAAATAGTGCGTAAGTAGGGTGAAGTAGGGTGCAACTAGGGTGCAACTAGGGCACAACTAGAGAAACTCTGGTGCAAGTAGGGCGGAAGTATGGCCCGAGTATGGCGCAACTAGGGCGCAACTAGGGCACACCTAGGATTCAACTAGGATGTAAGTAGGGCGCAAGTAGGGCGCAAGTAGGGCGCAAGTATGGCGCAAGTAGGGTGCAACTAGGGTGTAACTAGGGCGCAAGTAGGGTGCACGTACGGAACAGCTAGGACTCAACTAGGGTGTAACTAGGGCGCAAGTAGGGTGCAAGTAGGGTGCAAGCAGGGTGCAACTAGGGTGCAAGTAGGGTGCAAGTAGGGTGCAAGTAGGGCAAAAGTAGGGTGCAAGTAGGGCGCAACTAGGGCGCAACTAGGGCGCACCTAGGGTGCAAGTATGGCGCAATGAGGGTGCAACTAGGGCGTAACTAGGGTGCAACTAGGGCACAACTAGGGCGCAACTAGGGTACAACTAGGGCGCAACTAGGGCGTAGCTAGTGCCCAGCTGAGGCGCAACTAGGGCGGTCTAGGACGCAACTAGGGTGCAAGTAGGGCACAACTAGGGTGCAAGTAGGGCACAACTAGGGTGCAAGTAGGGGACAACTAGGGCACAACTAGGGCGCAACTAGGGCGTAACTAGGGCGTAGGTAGTGTCTAACTGAGGCACAACTAGGAAGCAACTAGGGTGCAACTAGGTCGCAACTAGGGCGCAAGTAGGGTGTAACTAGGGCGCAAGTAGGGCGCAAGTAGGGCGCAACTAGGGCGCAACTACGGTGCAACTAGGTCGCAACTAGGGCGCAAGTAGGGTGTAACTAGGGCGCAAGTAGGGCGCAAGTAGGGCGCAACTAGGGCGCAACTACGGTGCAACTAGGTCGCAACGAGAACGCAAGTAGGGCGGAGCTAGTGTCCAACTGAGGCGCAACTAGGGTGCAACTAGGGTGCAACTAGTGCGCAACTAGGGTGTAACTAGGACGCAAGTAGGGCACAAGTAGGGTGCAAGTAAGGAGCAAGTAGGGCACAACCGGGGCGCAACTAGGGCGTAGCTAGGACGTAGCTAGTGCCTAACTGAGGCGCAACTAGGGCACAATTAGGGCGCAACGAGGGTGCAAGTAGGGCACAACCGGGGCGCAACTAGGGCGTAGCTAGGACGTAGCTAGTGCCTAACTGAGGCGCAACTAGGGCACAATTAGGGCGCAACGAGGGTGCAAGTAGGGCGCAGATAGGGCGCAAGTAGGGCGCAAGTAGGACGCAACTAGGGCACAAGGAGGGTACAACTAGGGTGCAACTATGGACAACTAGGGTGCAACTAGGGTGTAAGTAGGGCGCAAGTATGATGCAACAAGGATGCAACTAGGACGCAAGTTGGGCGCAAGAAGGGCGTAACTAGGACGCAAGTAGGGCGCACCCATGGCGTAACAAGGGCGTAGCTAGGGTATAACTAGGGTGCAACAATGGTGCAAGTAGGGCGCACGTATGGCGCAATAAAGGAACACCTAGGGCGCGACTATGGCACAAATAGGGCGCAAGTACAGCGCAAGTAAGGCGCAACTAGGACGCAACTAGGGCGCAACTAGGTCGCAACTAGGGTGCAAGTTAAGGTGCAAGTAGGATATACCTAGGGTGTAACCAGGGCGCAACGAGGGCACAAATAGGGCACAAGTAGGGTGCAACTAGGGTGCAACTAGGTTGCAACTAGGGTGCAAGTAGGGTTCAAGTAGGACGAAACTAGGGTGTAACTAGGGCACAACTAGGGCACAACTAGGGTGCAACTAGGGCACAACTAGGGTGTAACTATGGGCATAGCTAGTGCCTAAATGAAACGCAACGAGGACGCAACTAGGGTGCACATAGGGTGCAACTAGGGTGCATGTAGGGCGCAAGTAGGGCGTAACTAGGGTGTAACTAGGGCATAACTAGTGCGTAGCTAGTGCCAAACTGAGGCGCAACTAAGGCACAACAAGGGGACAAGTAGGGCACAACTAGGGAGCAAGTAGGACACAACTAGGACGCAACTAGGACGCAACTAGGGCGCAACTAGGGCGCAAGTAGGGCACAACTAGGGCGCAACTAGGGTGCAACTAGGGCATAACTAGGACGTAGGTAGTGTCCAACTGAGGGGCAACTAGGATGAAGTAGTGCGCAACTAGGGCGCAACTAGGGTGCAAGAAGGGAGCAACTAGAGGGCTAGAAGGGTGCAAGTAGGGCGCAACTAGGACGCAACTAGGGCACAACTAGGGCACAACAAGGGCATAGCTAGTTCCCAACTGAGGTACAACCAGGTTGCAACTAGGACCCAAGTAGGGCGCAACTAAGGCGCAAGTAGGGTGCAACTAGGGCGCAAGTAGGGCTCAAGTAGGGCACAACTAGGGCGCAACTAGGCTGCAACTAGGGCGCAACTTGGGCGTAGCTAGTGCCTAATTGAGGTGTAACTAGGGTGCAACTAGGGCACAAGTAGGACACAACTAGGGTGTAGGTAGGATGCAACTAGGGTGCAAGTAGGCTACAACCAGGGCACAACTAGGGTCCAAGTAGGGCGCTAGTAGTGTGCAACTAGGATGTAACTAGGACGCAACTAGAGCACAAGTAGGGCATAAATAGTCCGCAAGTCGGGCATAACTAGGAAGCAACTAGGGCGCAACTAGGGTGCAAGTAGGACGGAAGTAGGGCACAAGTAGGGCAAACCTAGGACGCAACTGGGACACAAGTAGGACGTAACTAGGGCGAAAGTAGGATGCAACTAGGGCACAACTAGGGAGCATCTAGGGCCCAAGTAGAGCGCAACTAGGATGCAACTAGGGCACAACTAGGGCACATCTAGGGCCTAGCTAGTGTCCAACTGAGGCGCAAATAGGGCGCAACTATGTCGCAAGTAGGACACAACTAGGGCGCAAGTAGACACAACAAGGCCGCAACAAGGGCGCAACTAGGGCTAAAGAAGGGCACAAGTAGGACGCAACTAAGGCGCAAATAGGGAACAACTAGGGCACAACTAGGACATAGCTGGTGCCGAACTGTGGCGCAACTAGGGCTCAACTAGGACACAAGTAGTGTGCAACTAGGGCGCAACTAGGGCGCAACTTGGGCGCAAGTATGGGAGCAAGTAGGACGCAAGAACTGCACAACTAGCGGGCAACTAATGCGCAACTAGGGCGCAACTAGGGCGCAACTAGGACGTAGCTAGTGCCTAACTGAGGCGCAACTAGGGCACAACTAAGGCGCAACTAGGGCGCAAGTAGGGTGCAGCTAGGGTGCAAGTAGGACATATGTAGGGCGCAACTAGGGCGCAACTAGGACGTAGCTAGTGCCTAACTGAGGCGCAACTAGGGCACAACTAAGGCGCAACTAGGGCGCAAGTAGGGTGCAGCTAGGGTGCAAGTAGGACATATGTAGGATGCAAGTAGGGGGCAAGTAGGGTACAACTAGGGCGCAACTAGGGTGCAACTAGGACACAAGTAGGGCGCAAGTAGGGCACAAGTAGGGTGCAACTAGGGTGCAACTAGGGCACAACTAGTGCGTAAGTAGGGCGCAAGTAGGACGCAACTAGGGCACAAATAGGGCGTAAGTAGGACGGAACTAGGGCACAACTAGGGTGCAAGTAGGGTCCACGTAGGGCGCAACTAGGACACAACTAGGGCGCAACTAGAACACAAGCAAAGCGCAACTAGGGTGCAACTAGGGCGCAACTTGGGTGCAGCTAAGGCGCAACCAGGGTGAAACTAGGTCATAACTAGGGCGTAGCTAGTGCCCAACTAAGACGCAACTAGGGCGCAACTAGGGCGCAAGTAGGACACAAATAGGGTGCAAGTAGGGTGCAAGTAGGGCGCAACTAGGACACAACTAGGATACAACTAGGGCGCTACCAAGGCGTAGCTAGTGTCCAAGTGAGGCGCATTTAGGGTAAAACTAGGGCGCAACTAGGGCGCAACTAGGGCGCAACTAGGGCGCAACTAGGGTGCAACTAAGACGCAACTAGGGCGCAACTAGGAGCAAGTAGGGTGTAGCTAGTGCCCAACTACGGTGCAACTAGGGCAAAACTAGGGCACAACTAGGGCGCAAGTAGGGCGTAACTAGGACGCAAGTAGGACGCAGCTAGGGCAAAGTAGGGGACAACTAAGGCGCAAGTATGGCGCAAGTAGGATGCAACTAGGGCGCAACTAGGGTGCAACTAGGGCACCACTAGGGCGTAGCTAGTGCCCAACTGAGACGCAACTAGAGCACAACTAGGGCGCAAGTAGGACGCAACTACGGCGCATGTAGGGCGCAACTAGGATGCAACCAGGGCGCATTTCATGTATGGTACCAGTAGGGTGCAACTAGGGTCCAACTAGGGTACAACTAGGGCGCAAGTAAGGCGGAAGTAGGGCGCAAGTTGGGCGCAACTAGGACGCAACTAGGGTGCAAGTGGGGCACAAGTAGGGCACAAGTAGGGTGCAACTAGGGTGCAACTAGGGCACAACGAGGACGCAAGTAGGGCGGGCACAACCAGGGCGTAATTAGGGCGCAAGTAGGGCGCAGGTAGGGCGCATGTAGGGCACAACTAGGGTGCACATAGGTTGTAGCTAGGTGGACGTGTATGATTTGTAAGTGCAAGCAGAGGCTTTGTAGGCATAGGTGCAAGCTTGGTAGGCAACGGTACATAATTTCTAGGCACAAGCGCGGGCTTTGAAGGCGCAAGCGCAGGCTTTGCAAGCGCATGTACAAGATTTGTAGGCGTAGGCACAGGCTTTGTAGGCGCAGGCGCAGTCTTTGTAGGCAAAGGCGCAGGCTCTGTAATTTCAGGCTTTGTAGGCGTAGGTAGGGGCTTTGCCAGTGGGCGTATAAGTTTGGAGGAGGAGATGTAGAAGTAGCTGTAATTTTTAAGGGCACTCACAGAGAGGTCACAGTGTTATACAAGACCCATCCNTGCCACTTTGGTTGCTGATGTGGCTGCAAGCCACCTACAGGGGGAGCAGCAGGGATGGAAAGGGGACTTATCGATGGTCCATGCATAGGGTTGGCCATTGGAATGTCGCGAGGCCACTGGCCGGGATGTTGTCAGCCGTGTAGACTTGGCGGTCGATCTTGTCTTGTTGGCGCTCGTATTCTGTGCCTGCTTCTTCGGAGTTGTACTCGCTATGCATCTGCATGTGATTCACATGCAGGTGCAGTTGTGATTGTCGTTGCAGCTGCGGCTACTCGTGCCGCTGCCATAGCATTGCTCTCAACGACTGTAGTTGCGGCTGTAGTTGTGGCTGCGGTTGCGGCCGTGGTTGCTACTGCAACTGTGGTTACAGCTATGGCTGGGGTTGCGGTCGAGGCTGTGGCTGGTGCTGAGAGTAATACTATGGTTGCAGGTGATGTCGCGCCTGCAGGTCATGTCACCGCTGTGATTGATTCTCAGACAAATGCCGCCGGAGAAGATCCGACAGTGGTTGCGTCTGCAACTGTAGCTGCGGTTGTGGCTACGGTTTCAGTCGTGCTCGCTGCTACGGCTGCGGTTAAGGTTGTGATTGTAGGTCAAAAGACCGGTTGGCCGCGGTTTACATGCTGCCAAAGACCAAAACAACGACCGGTAAAGGTGGAGGTCAACGAGTGGGCTAAGAGTGCCCGGCGCTGATCTTTCCTTCACCTTACTTGATGCCGCCACGGGCTACGTGGTGGTGACGAGCACGGCGGATGGGGCAAGGGTGCTCCGCGTGTACATTGTGTTGCTGCAGAGTCCAGCCCTAGAGATAGGTGCAGCCGGCACCGGTTGCAAGAGGGTGGTGCATGCCATGGCACAACGGGGAACGAGAGTGACAACAGAATGGGTCCCATGACTCAGTGCTCCACCACATAAGAGGGTTGTGGGACAGAGCAATGTGCTTCTCCCTTACTCATCTAATACTACTAGTTGATGTAACTGTGCGAGGGAGAGAGAGCGAGGGTATCAGAGATGCCATGGATGTTGGAAAGATCACTTGGAAACAATAGTGGAAACAATAGTGAAAAAATGCTAGGTGGAGCGAGAACTTAGGTTGCATGGCGAAGCGAGTCCCACCTCGTGCATCACGCATGAGGTGCGACCGCCACCACCCCTAGGATCAAGCTACACCTCCTATGATATTCTGGGAGTAGCTCATGTCGGAAAAATTTGGCAGCATGACCCCAATATGATTAGCAACCAACAACTAACCAAAGCAATCTACAACCAATAGGCATGCAAAATCCATTTTGTCCTAAAGTGTATGTGGACATGCCACCGGAGTGAGTTTTTGGCAACTGTATTCCATGTTAGAGATTTTGAAGAGTTGCTGGCTAGCCCATTGGCAAAAGCCTAAAGCCATCCAAGTGGCATAGGCAACATGAGTGGAGCCGGTGAGGTCCCGAGAGACGTGAACGTCCCATTGCATCAGAGCGCCACTTGGTGTTGGTATGTGTGGCTTCCACCCGTCATGAGCCACAGCCGTGGCAGCTACGGGTCCAGCTGGCGCCGGAGCACTGACGGTTGGTGGATCCAGCCACTAGCAGCTGCCAGACGGTTGCCACGACGTCCCGGGTGCTTGCTCGGGTGCTCTGCAGTTTTTCTACAGGCGCTGGAGTTTTCTCGGTGGACTGGTTCTTCAGCCTGATTTGCATGTTTTGCATTGTCCGTTCACTGATCGATGCCGGACTTGTGTGTGTGACCAGTCGTAGCGTCCGGCTCGAGATTCTGCATCTCTAGGTTCAGACGGTGTTACGTTTGGATGTCTGTGCGCAGAGTTGCGGCCAAAACAGTGGTTTTGGGCCGGTTTTAGGACAGCTCTTGGACTGCCGCGTGCGACACCCGCCGTGCGCCGCGGCANCGCTGGAGTTTTCTCGGTGGACTGGTTCTTCAGCCTGATTTGCATGTTTTGCATTGTCCGTTCACTGATCGATGCCGGACTTGTGCGTGTGACCAGTCGTAGCGTCCGGCTCGAGATTCTACATCTCTAGGTTCAGACGGTGTTACGTTTGGATGTCTGTGCGCAGAGTTGCGGCCAAAACAGTGGTTTTGGGCCGGTTTTAGGACAGCTCTTGGACTGCCGCGTGCGACACCCGTCGTGCGCCGCGGCAGGTATTTATGCCCTGGACCTGTCATTTGTCACCTCTCTCTGCAATTACATTCAATTTGAGTTTCCTGACACTCTGTTCGTGTCCCAACCCAGACCCTTGCAGTTTTGTCTCTAACTTGTGACTGTTGTCACACGCTGACCTGGCGCTGACGCCTAGTGTCGCGGCAAGTGGTTAGGAAGGTTCAAGGAAATTTCTCATGGTATCAGAGCGGTGAGACAGTTCTCACACAGCAGAGACGCAGCAGAGCAGCAGCAGTGAGAGTCACCGCTGCAGCAGATTTTCTGGGGCCTGTCGGAGGCAGCCGGTCGCCGTCAACGCAACCCTACCCACCACGTGAGATCGCAGCAGCAGAGGCAGCAGCAGCAGTGTCTACCGCCACGCAGAGGTGTGTCGCGACTGCAGTGTGTGCAGCCGCACCACAGCGGCCTCATAGCCGCAGTAGCAGAGCAGCAGCAGCAGCAGCCGCAATAGCAACGTAGCAGCAGCGGCGACAGCAGCCGCGCAACATCACCGGCGGCAGCGGCCGCGCAGTAGCAGCAGCGGAGGCAGCAGCCGCGCAGTAGCACCGGCGGCAGCGGCCGCGCAGTAGCAGCAGCGGAGGCAGCAGCCGCGCAGTAGCACCGGCGGCAGCGGCCGCACAGCAGCAGCGTCGGCGGCAGCAGCATAGCAGCAGCAGCGGCGGCCGCAGCGGTCACAGCAGAGCAGCAGCGGCTGCAGTAGCAGCGTAGCAGCAGCGGCGGCAGCAGTCGCGCAGCAGCACCGGCGGCAGCGGCTGCGCAGCAGCAGCAACGGCGGCAGCAGCCGCGCAGCAGCAGCGGCGGCAGCAGTCGCGCAGCAGCACCGGCGGCAGCGGCTGCGCAGCAGCAGCAACGGCGGCAGCAGCCGCGCAGCAGCATCGGCGGCAGCGGCCGCGCAGCAGCAGCGTCCGCGGCAGCTGCATAGCAGCAGCAGCGCGCGGCGGCGACAGCCAGCAGCAGCTGCAGCGCGCAGCAGCAGCTGTAGTGCGCAGCAGCGGCAGCACGCAGTAGCAGTAGCAGCAGCAACGCAGCAGCGGCAGCAGCAGCAGCGCGCGGCGGTGGCATTCAGCAGCAACTGCAGCGCGCAGCAGCCGTTGCAGCACGCAGCAACCGCTGCAGCACGCAGCAGCTGCAGCGTGCAGCAGGCGCAGCGCGCAACAGCAGCAGCAACAGCGGCGCAGCCGTTGCTGCCACCGCTACACAAGCCAAGGC
>SZWC01000789.1:0-11318 GCA_023375785.1 Penium margaritaceum | reverse complement strand
AAGCGTCTACAAGCGACACGCTGGCAGCCGCCAGCCTGCCGCTTGTAGACGCGACAATGCGGCCGCTCAATTTCTTGACTGCCGCTGCAGGCTGGCGGCCACGTTGTCCCTCAATAGAGCTGCCACTTTCATGGCAGCTCAATTTATTGACTGCCGCACGAGTGCCCGTCAATCTAACTTCGCGATTATTGCAAATGAAAGGCTAGGTTCCACGGCTGGACCATTCAAACCACTAGGTCTGATATATGACAGAATACAAAAAAACAAAACTAAATACATCAGAACATTTTGTACTATGTTTCAACTTCTTACTCTAGTTAATTTTATCAAACACATCACACTGATACATTCATACACCTCCTCATGCACTCCCCACACACACTTTCACTCCACATTTTCCCCCTTCCTAAGCACCCTCACCCAGACAACCAATACATTTTCTTGAATTATCCAAATAACATTAGTGAATGATTCCCACTTAGAAAAAAACATAATCTCATAATAAATCTTATAAAAACTATCGAAATTTACAGAAACATTATTTACACACTTGCACACTAGTGAACACTTTCACCCACACCACCCGCTATTTTCTACACATGTCCTCATACACTCCCCACATGCACTTTCACTCTCTATCCTTCCTCCCCACCACACCACCATTTATTCCCTACGAACACATTACTCAAACCAGCATACACAAGTGTACACCTCTACAGACAGCCTATACACTTGGTCGTACACCTCCACCTACACTGCCCACATACATTATCCCCACGACCTCTCCCCCCCCTACCAACACCGACCAACTACAAATGCATCACTCAATCCCACATACACAAGTGTACGGCTTTGTACACAAGCTACACACTTGGCCATACACCTCGACCTACACTCTCCACATACACTTTCCCCTCCTCCCCACCACTCCACCACTGACCAAGTACAAAGACATAAAGCGAAACAACATGCACTTGTGAACACCTCTCCATACAACTTACACACTTGGCCATACACCTCCACCTACACTGCCCACATACACTATCCCCCTCGATCCCCCCTCCCTTCTACCCTGCCACCATCGACCAACTACAAATGCACCACTCAAACCCACATAGACAAGTGTACACCTCTACACACAATCTATAAACGTTACCATACACCTCCACCTACACTGCCCACATACACTATCCCCCTCGACCCCCCCTCCCCCCTGCCCCGCCACCATCGACCAACTACAAATGCATCACTCAAACCCACATGCACAAGTGTACACCTCTACACACAATCTATAAACGTTACCATACACCTCCACCTACACTGCCCACATACACTATCCCCTCAATCCCCCCTTCCCTATGCCACCACCATCAATCAACTACAAACACCTCAATCTACACACCACCTACATATTCATCCACACACCTCCACTTACAGTCCCCACATACACTTTCAACCCCCCCCTCCCCCCTCCGCCCAACCACTACAGGTCAAATCACTAAAACCAATGTACTTAAGATTATCTTGCAAGGAAGCTTCCTTGTATTCCAAACAACATTATACACACTTCACCTAGTACATGAAAGTCCTTTGATTAACTCTACCTCGGACAAGGAGAGGGAGCCGGCCGAGGAGGTGAGGCAGACAGTGCCAACACCGAGAAGGGGGGGGGGGCACCATCTCCAGTGTAAACCAAAGTGATCACAGAAACCAGACTGAAGGATGTAAACAGGGTCAAACGTGATCAGTCACGGCACCGTAGACCACCCAAGATGGGGACACGATGCGCTCAGTGCCGGAGAGGAGACAATATGCAGTCGTGTGAGGGGAGAGGGGAGAGGGACAAGGAGTGGACGAGGGAATGCGGGGAGAAGCGGGACAAGAGGCAGGGGCAGCAAGCATGTCAAACAAGGGAGACGTACCAGCGGGCGGCGAGACGCCAAGTAAACCCTCTGCCAGGACGCGACGGATGAGGACGATAATTGCATCATCCGTAAGTGGAGGGGGGGGGGGGGGGGGGGGGGGGGGGGGCAGGGACTGGTGGCGGGTAGACGGGGGCGCTAACCGGAGGAGCCCCGGGGACCGCTGCAGGTGGAGGACCACCAGGGAAAACATACACATGACCACAGAGGAGGACACGCTGACACACAATGCGCTCACAAAGATCAGGGACTGGGGAAAGTGGCCACACATCATGACGATGACCCACGACCTCGCAATTCCAACAGGTGGACGGACAAGCACCGCCACCATCACCACCACGCCGCCGCCACGTGGAGCACAAAAAGCAAGGACATGAGCCGCTGGGGATGGGAGGAGGACGGACAGGGTATCGGAGAGGGCGGGCTCAGCTGGAGGGACCGCAGGCTGGGAGACCGCCTGGAAGGAGTGGAGACCTTCAAGCAGCACCGGCCAGACTGCCCCGGGAGTCTGATATGCATCCTGAAGGGTGAGGGCAAGGGGAAAGGAAGTAAAGGCACCAGAGAAGACGGGCCCGAGACCAGCGACGACGAATGTGACAAAAGCCTGATCCGTCAAGGAGGTTCCTGCAGTGAGAAGCTCACTCTACAGGAGCTCTGCGTGACCCGAGTAGGCACCCAAGGACTCGTCAGGAAGACGACGGAGAGCTCGAAGATCAGCAAGGAGAGAGGTAGCAGAGCAAAGGGAGTCAGAAGAGTAAAGAGCAAGGAGGGCAGTCCATGCCTCGCGAGGGCAAGCAGGAAGGGTGGCAGTCGGCGCGAACCGATTGAGGTGGCAAAGAGCGACAAAAGGGACAGTGGAGTAGAGGAGGTGGAAGGCAAGAGCACTACAATCAAGGTGAGCAAGAGGAAGGGAGGGAAAAGGATCATAGTGTTCCTAGAGGCCGTGCATGTGGGTCCAGGACACAAAGCGGGGGGACCAATATCCGAACGGGGTACCGGGGATGTATCCAGGAGCAGGAGTGGAGGGGGGTGGAGACCGAGTCGAGCTAGCTGAGCGATCGCGAGCGCCATGGCATCGAGGCGAGCCTCCATACGGACAAGGGTGGCGACCAGATCACCAGGGGGAGGGGTGCCAACAGGGACGGCGCCATCGGCCGGAAGAGCCAGGACGGCGCTACCGGCTGGGATAGCGCCACCGGGTGGGATGGCACCAACACCGGGAAGAGCACTGCCTGTGGATAGAGCTCTACCGACAGTAGCACCATCGCCGGGGGGTGCGGCACCACCGGGTGCAAGGACACCGCCAAGGGCGACGCCACTGCCGGCGGCAACGGAACCGCCGGGGGCGACAGCACCACCGAGGGCGACAGGTCCGCCGACGGCAGCGGCACCACCGGGAGCGACGGCACCGCCAGGGGCGACGGATCCGCCGGGGGTAACGGAACCGCCGGGGGCGACGGCACCATCCACAGGGTCACTGGAGGCACCAGGGCCGCCAATACCAGGGTCGACAGCGCCAACAGGGAGGACGGGGAGAAGGACAAGGTGTGCTTCAGTGGGGCGAGCAGCGAGGGCGTCAAGGATGGCAGCCGAAAAGAGGAACTGAGGGGGCCGGGCAGGGAGTGGGTGGCGGAGGGGCGGCGAAGGGAGGGCACCGGCGCCTCAAGAGCCACGGTGATGGCGGTCGTAGCGGCAGCACAAGGAGAGAGGGCAGCGGAGTCGTCAACGAGGCCAGAGTCAATGGAGGCAGGAAGACTCAGGGTGCGGGAGGAGACATGCTGAGTGTACGCCTGCTTGCAAGCCGCACGGACGGCAGCCGCAGCAGCCAAGGCGCCAGAAAGACCGAGATCCTCCATGATGCTGCTAGGCGTGGACCGAGGGGCAGGGGACGCCAGGAAAGAACAACTACAGGAGGAATGAGCTTGCAGCAGAGGGAAGAGGTGAACCATGGTGACAGGTGTGTATTGAAGGGAGGTCATTAGAGGAGGGAGGGGGAGGAGAGAAGCAGGGAGATGCACCAGAGTACAGAACAAGCGACGGACGGATGGGTGGACCAAGCACACAGCCAACCAGCAAAAAGGAACGGGCGGCAAATGAAGGAGCATCACACGATGGTGAACGGGAGCAGCACAGGTAAGAGAGAAGGGAACACAAGAGAGGGGTTAGGAACAAGGGGCGAGAGCGAAGAGAGGAGGGACGAAAGGGGAAGCGGCCGGCGAGGAACAGGGGAGGAGGGTAGAGAGAGCAAAGGAGGACAAAGAAAGTGTAGAAGAAGGAGCATGAAGACGCAGGTGGGAGAGGCGAGGAAAATGGAAAGAGATAAGGGAAGGGAGAGAGAATGGGAAGGAGGAAGTTAGAGAGAGAGAGACAGAGAGAGAGGGGAGAGAGAGAGGGGGTGGAGAAGGGGTGGGAGGAAGGGCGATGTCACGAGGAAGAGAGGAAAGGGGAGAGGATACGCAAGAAGGCAAAGAGGGGAGAGAAGAGCGGAGAGGAGGGGAGAGGTGGCAGAGAGTGAGGAGAGAGAAAGAGGAGGCAGAGAGTGTGGAGAGAGGGAGAGAGGAAGGGCTGGGGGGAAAGTGGAAGGGAGAAAGAGGTGAGAGAGACAGAGATGGAGACAGAGGGAGAGAAAAGGGAAGGTCCAAGAAGAGGAGGGACAAGGGGGAAAGAGAGAGAGGGAGAGCAAGAAAGAGAGAAAAAGAGAGAGAGAGAAAGTTGGAGAAGAGGAAGGGAGAGTGGAGAAAGGAGGTGAAATGAGAGAGGGAAGAAAAGGGGAGAGGGGGAGAGGGGAAGAGGTGGGATCGGTGTGGAGCCGAAAGGAGGAGAGGTGAGGAGAGGAGGAGGAGGTGGCAGCGGCGGGCGATCCAGGCCGAGAGTCACTGATCCAAGACAAGGGGAGGACACCCTATTGGAAAAAGGACAACCGTCAGATTGCCTCAATCCAACGGTCTACTGGGCTCGGCACAACATCAACAAAAAAGGAAAAACAAGAGGGCCGAGAGAGAGATCCCCATCTCTCTCTCGACCCTCCTGTCTATCCTAAATGGCCGGGCATGGTATGGCTGTGGGCAGGCCTTTAGGCGTCCCACTGATCCATCCACCCACAGCCCTATTCACTCTACTCATCCTATTGGAGCTCCGGAGAGCTGATTGCATAACGCTACTGGAAGCAATATATTTTGGCAGGTTTTGGGCCAACATGGTGTGTGGTCTGGCAGACAAAGCGAGAGTGCGAGCGTGAGCTCCTCTCGATTCTGAGTCTGCTGACGTGGCAAGGAACAGGAGCACGTGGAAGATATTGCTCTTTCTAAAGATGGATCCTGTGATTACGAATCCTGTGAGGGCAGTTGGAATGATCGGAGCCGTTGCTGAATCGAGAGGTGCGGTCATTTTGTCATCGTGAGACAAATGCCTGAGCCAGATCGATGGCCATGAGAAGCTACCACAGATCCTGAGGATCTCGTCCGTGGATCGCACCGAGGGCGCTGGGCATCCGCCAACCTCGGTCTGTCGATGATCGGAGATCATTGAGCAGCGTCCGGAAGATCCTGTGACTGAGAACTGGAAGACACAAGGAGACCGGACTATGTCAACACTTGTACTTTTCTGCTCCTAGCTAGTACAGACTGATAAGTAGCTGTAGGTTTGTATTTGCTATTACTTCGTCTGTGTGAAACCATTTTGAACAAGCTTGGTACCGTTGGAAAGCTTGTGAGACGAGTCGTGTAACTGTGCCTTCAGTTCATACTCTTGAATCGCACAGTCAGTGACATTACTGAGGCAAGAGTGCCTGTGTGTGTATGTGTAGTAACACGTAGCTGAGAGGTCGTCACCAACAATTCAGTATAGCATCAGAGAGTTAATCTATCAGAGTACTGTATCTGAAGATTCCTAAAGATTCTATTATGTAAAATTCAACATTTGGTACCACAGCAGGTGTCATCTTCAGATCTACGCAACTATGGCGGCAACAGTCAACAATGGAGATCACTTCAAAGTGGCGTCGTTTGACGGTGATGACTACCATACCTTTGCATTCAACATCGAGATGATCTTTCTAAACAAAGGCCTATGGGACGTCGTCTGCGATCCTCCCACTGACACACAACCTGCAGGAGCGTCACCTGACGAACAAGTCAGCTGGAAGCAGCATTGTGGCCAGGCCTTTTCAATTCTGGCGCTGAATCTAATAGAGCGACTCAAGTTTATCATCAGAGAAAACAATCCAACCAACTGTCCAAGGAAAGCTTGGAAGGCCCTGAAGAGTCGCTATGAAAGGATGAGCAATGTTGAATTGGGAAGCCTCTTGACAGAGTTTCATACTCAACAGATGGAAGAAGGAACACGTCTGGAAGATCACGTGTCCCATCTCAAACATCTAGCCAGCCGCATTTTATCCATGGGAGAAGTGATCTCTGAAAGAGTCCTTATACTAACTCTTTTTCGTGGACTACCTGCCAGATTCAAAGACACCATCAACCGACTCCAGACTTTTCAGAAACAAGGGAAGACCTTTGATGCTCAACTTGCTGAACTCCGAACAACACTGCAGCAAGCCATTGATGCACAAGGAAGAGCCGCAGGTGGGGCACCTGGTGCCATCGTTGGAGCAGCACCAGCAGCAGCAGCAGCAGCAGCACCACCTGGAAGCCAACCATACTCTCTGACTCTCGAGAAGGCTGTCGAAGAACACATGATGGTCGAAGAACAATATATCAAGGACAATGGAGGTGAAACTGGCCTTGTGACCAAATACCAAGGACAAAGGACAAAGAAGTTTGGAGCCCATTGTAACGGCAGTCAGGGCTCTCTTACGCATTTCAATAATAGAGACCAACCAACTCTTTACTCACCACGGGGCTTTGTTCCACCAACTGATCGAGTGTGCTGGACGTGCAAACAAAAGGGACACATTGCCGTGGACTGCCCTAAACGACGTCCGAATTTCACTCGCCATTATGGGTCTCGTCGACCACATCAAGCAATGCTGACGACTTACATGTCCACCGTGGCCGCTTTTCTTACAGGGTCCACCAAAGCACAGGAATCATCAGACGAAGAAGACAAATTTCAGTTGAATCTTATATCTGAAGGACCAATCCTGCCTGACAAAGACATGTCAGCCTCACAGCCAGAGCATTCAACCTATGGCTCAGCAACAGAAGATGCAGCACACCACACCCTGACAGAAGAAGAATTCGTGACTGAAGAGTTGGCCATGTGCTCCATCGACAGTGCCCTTCTTCTGGCTGCTGGCATTCTGGCATGGATCATAGACTCTGGCTGCACAAAACACATGACCTGCAAGAAGGAATGGTTTATCAATTTCAAGCGTTTCCTGACACCACGAGAAGTGCGCCTTGGTGATGGGAGGACTATCCCTGCCTACGGGCAAGGGACAGTCAAGGTTGGCATTAAATGCAATGGAAAACCAACAATAAGGACCTTCGAGGACGTACTCTATGTCCCAGACCTTGCAGCCAATCTTCTTTCAGTTACCAAGCTCAACGACAAAGGTTTCAAAGTTGTGTTTGACACTGATAAGAACTGCAAGATGTAGAACCAGACATCTCAACAGGCAGCAGTGGCTACTCGAATGGGAAATCTGACCGTCCTTGACACCAGCGAACCCTCAAGACACTCAGAAACGCAAGCGATGGCTTTTGTGGCTTCTTCACCTACACCGACAAAGACAACGACCCTGCGAACCACGACAGAACTTTGGCACAAGTGGCTGGCACACGTCAGCTATTCAACTCTAACCAAAATGGCTGCAGATTCAGTTGCTCATGATCTTCCGGACAGCCTACTGCAAGACAAAGAAGCACCCATGTGCGGAGGTTGCATCACAGGCAAACAACATCGAGCGTCTTTCCAAGCGCTCCCGTCACATGGAACCCATGAGTGCCTAGAACTCGTGCACATGGTTCTCTGCTACATCAAGGAAGGCTCCCTCTCCAACAAGCACTATTTTCTCGTCATCCTGGATGACTACACACATATGGTCTGGACCCGGATCCTCCGCTTCAAATCTGACGCTATTGAAGAAATTAAAACTTGGGTCCGACAGGTTGAAAACGAGACCAGCCTGACAGTCAAGAAAATCCGCACTGACAACGGGACTGAGTTTGTCAACCGCAACCTCAAAGCTTTCTACGATGCAAGATGCATTCAACATCAAACCACGGTCCCATATACTCCACAACAGAATGGCAAAGCAGAGAGGATGAATCAGACTCTTCTCTAAAGAGTTCGGACCATGCTACATACAGCTGGCCTCTCATCCGCTTTGGGGGCTGAAGCTCTTCACACTGCAGCATATGTCACAAATCGTCTTCCCACAACTAAGCTGCCTGCAGGTGCATCGACACCCTACGAAGCATGGACCGGAAACAAGCCTTATTTGGGACACATCCGTATATTTGGATATATAGCACATGCCTGGGTCTGGCCAGAAGAGCGCTCCAAGCTTGATCCACGATCCAAAGTCTGCATCCTTCTTGGGTACGAGACACGCAACATCTACCGACTTTGGGATCCAAACTCCAAACGTGTGATTCGAAGCAGACAACCCATCTTCGATGAAAGCTTCTTCAATCGAGCACGTGATGCAACACCACCAGCAGTCACACCCACTGTCTACAGTGAGACAACTCCACCACCTATGTAAAAATTCTCTGTCGACCCCACACCTGATGACCACGCTCGTGTCCTCCCTCCTGTGGTTCCAGAAGAACATCATGATGCTCCCGCTACTCCACAGACGGTTGTCTCCAGCACTCCGTCACAATCAGGACTACGCCAGTCCGCCCGACTCACCAGACCTCCGACATTTCTTCAGCTTGGTTTGCTGTCCACAACTGAGCTCTCAGTAGATGACGACCTTGATGACATAGCACTACTCACACAAGTGGTGGACCCCACCAGCTTCAAAGATGCCATGCGTCGCCGCGATACCGACCAATGGCGCCAAGCAGCTCAAGAGGAACTCTCTCAACTTCAAAAGCAGCACACATGGGATCTGGTCCCTCGACTTCCCAACACGCCCATTGTTACATGTAAGTGGGTGTTCAAGACCAAGCTGACCAATGCCGGTACACCTGATCGCCACAAAGCACGTCTCGTTGCGCACGGCTACAGCCAAGTCCTTGGAGTAAACTACCAAGAAACCTTTGCACCGGTGGCCAAGTACTCATCCATCAGGGTGATCCTATCTCTGGCCGCTAACAACAAATGGCATCTTCATCAAATGGACGTCAAAAGTGCCTTCCTCAATGGTGACCTCAACGAAATCATCTACATGACCCAACCAGAGGACTTCATATCTCCAGATGAATCCGATCACGTCTGCAAGCTCAACAAGTCTCTGTATGGACTGAAGCAAGCTCCACGACAATGGAACGTGAAGACCCATGAATTCTTTCTGTTCCAAGGTCTCCAATGCTTCCACTCTGACCACTCAGTGTACTTCCATGGAGGGTCAAACCTTCTCGGCATTATTCTCTACGTGGACGACCTCATCCTGTTTGGACCGTCCCTCTCTGTTCTAGATACACTCAAACAGCAGCTGTCTCGCCGCTTTGAGATGACTGACATGGGACCTCTCAAGTACTACCTTGGGATTCAAGTCACTCATGACATCACGCACGGTCAAGTGATGCTAACTCAAGCCACTTATGCCCAACGTGTGGCTGAAAAGTTCGGGCTTGGTACATCCCCTCCACAAACTACACCACTCTCCAAGGATCATGGCCATACCAAACCAGTCACAGCAGCCACACCCTTGGCCTCTTTGAAAGATGTCCAAGCTATCCCGCGTATGGTGGGCTCCCTGATGTACTCCTCTGTGGCTACGCAACCTGACCTCTCATTTGCTGTTGGCCTCCTCAATCAAGGCTGTCAATGCCCTACCGCTGCTTACATCGTGGCCGCCAAGCACAGCATTTGCTACCTCCGTGGATCTGCCTCTCTTGCTATCCGCTACTCTTCTGAGAACAATGTTCTCCATGGCTTCTGTGATGCTGATCTCTCTGGTGATCACACCACCAGCCGCTCCACCTCTGGGTATGTTTTCCTTCTCAATGGTGGACTCGTCAACTGGCGCAGCAAGAAGCAATCTGTGGTCGCTCTCTCCTCTACGGAAGTTGAATACATTGCTGAAAGTGAATGCACAAGAGAGGCGGTCTGGCTTCGCATGCTTCAGAGGGAGCTTGGGTTTGATCAACTTGAACCCACACCCATCCACTGTGACTACGAAGGCGCCATCGCTCTTTCCGAGGTTCCGGTCCTCCATGATCACACCAAACACGTCCGTCGGCAGTACCACTACGTTCGCGACGCTGTCGCAGTAGGCAAAGTCGTCATGCACTACCTCCCCACTGCTGATCAGACTGCTGACATCTTCACCAAAGCTCTCTCTGCCGATCGTCACGCTCATCTTTGCACTCGCTTGGGTCTTCTCTCCTCGTCCTGAAATCTATCGGCGCTACCTTTTCTCGGCTCTTCCCCCGCTGCCGCTCATTCCTGGCTCTCTCTTTCCGTCCCTCCCGTATGAGGCGTTGGGACGGACGGAGATGGTCCTCGGTGGAGCCGTTGTCGCTTCCCGTTTCCGTGCCCCCCACATGAGGTGTTGGCATGGACACAGATCGCGTGCGACCGCTTCCCCACCTCCCTTGCTTCTGCCTGCCACTGTTCCCTGTCTCCTTGTGCCTACACTTCCTTCTCCCCCTCTCGCGCTTCGGTCCTCGCATAATGCCAACGTCCTCTCACACTGGCCAGTTCCGGGCCGAAGCCACGTCGCTTGCAACTGCAACCCTTCTCCAGCTATATCCTGTCCGGTTCTTCTACTGTCTTCAGACCCCGTTGGGTGGGCTGCCCTTGTCAGCTCACCATTCGAGCCGGATGAGCGGGAGGGGGCCCACTCCCCCGAGTCCGGGCAGGGTGTGCTGTTGGGACCGGTCTATTTCTCAGCCGTCGGGGCGTTTCCCGGGCTAAAAAGTTCTCACCGGCCCACTGTACACCCTGCGTCTTGTTCCTCCAGAATTTTCTTTTTTTCTCTCTCTCTCTCTGACGAGGCTCGGTTGGCCCGGGGGGGGGGGTCTCTTTCACTGGGCATTCCCGTGCCTCGTCCTATCTCTTGTTATGTCGCCCCCATTCTTCCGGCTCTACTCTCACTTGGGGACTTCTTTCTTTTTCCACTTGTCGGCTCCAAATTCATCGGCGCTGGATCGACAAGGGGGGGAATGTTGAAAAAAGGACAGCCGTCAGATTGCCTCGATCCAACGGTCTACTGGGCTCGGCACAACATCATCAAAAAAGGAAAAACAAGAGGGCCGAGAGAGAGATCCCCATCTCTCTCTCTCTCTCTCTCTCTCTCTCTCTCTCTCTCTCTCTCTCTCT
>SZWC01000788.1:319258-353205 GCA_023375785.1 Penium margaritaceum | reverse complement strand
CCTCTCTCTCTCTCTCTCTCTCTCTCTCTCTCTCTCTCTCTCTCTCTCTCTCTCTCTCTCTCTCTCCCTCTTCCCTTACATTTTGCTGCCTCTGCTCTTGTCCATGTGGTATCCTCGCTGTCTCTTGAGCACACTCAACTCTTGCACCACCACCACTCTTGCACCACCACCACATTCATACTACCACCATTGCTTGCATGCTGTTCGTGCCGCCTGCGATGGGCTATGACACTACCATGTTTCCTGTCCCATGTTCCATGTTCTATAAGCTGCCTTGATTGTTCTCAAGGCAATATGCATCGCTCTCCCTTCAGAACAGATGACTCTTTGACATTTCATCCCCTTGACCTTCTGCATGCTGATGTCATGGATCCCCTCTCTCATGACCTCTTGGGCGGTCTGGATTGCTACGTCTTATGTCCAATGATTTCTCTATCTATTGGTGAGTTTTTTCTCTTTGTCACAAAAGTGATGTCACTGAGATTCTTGAGTCCTGGCTACCTCAGGCTAAATGGGCATGTCGTTGCCAGCTTTGTGTCATCTGCTGTGACCGTAGTGGTGAATTCTTTGGTCCCACTTCATGCTTCCTTGGATCCCAGGGCGTGCGCGTGTGGCCGTCTACTCCCAACACACTCCAACAATTTGGTGTCTCTGAACATTTGAACCACAACTTTGCTCACTGGGTACGTTTTTTCCTTTCCTCCTCCATTCAGCCCTCCCTCCTTGTGTTCAAAGTCATGTCATACATGACATGGCTTTAGAACCATGTTCCCCACGGCCCTCTCCCTTGTCACACCATGCAGTTTGAATGATGGAATGGTTGTCATCCTGATCTATATCTCATCCATGTCCAGAGATTTTTTGCTGAAATGTGGCCTCCCAATGATCGTCGTGAGGACAAGCTGTCACCTCGTGGTCAACTTTGAATTTTTCTTAGTGTCTCCTCCTTCTCCAAAGCATGGCTGTTTTAGGATCCCTCCCGAAAACACGTCATTGAGTCCAGTAACACCATTTTCTTTGAAGATGTATTCAAAAGCGACCTGTCTCGTCTCTTGTCTCCTTCCGATGTTGTCCCAGTCTCTCGGCTTAGGGGAGGTTCTCTGTCATCTATGTCTGTTGCACCCTCGGCTCAGGTTCAGTTGGTCGATCCTCCTCTGAGTCATTCCTCTCCTACGGTGGATCTACACTCACCTCACATGGTCTCTCCCACAAGCTCATTCCTCTCTCTGCCTTTGACAGTGAATCATTCATCGTCTCCTGCTCTGTCTGTAGCCTCTTTTTCCTCTCCAATGTTTTTTGCATCCTGTCCTTCCTCTCGATCTCTGCCTGTACCCGCTCCTTCGTATCCTGCACTTCCTATGTCCACTTTTTCTGCTCCACCATCTCTGACAATTTCTCCACTCTTGCTGACATCCCCCTCGATGTCCCCTGTGTCTCCCTATGTTTGAGATGGTCATCTTCATGCACTTCTGGTCTATAGTCGCACATCTTTTGCTCCCTCTTATGTCCCCTCCCTCGTGGTCCCACTGTACCAGATCGCACCACTTTGTCTGGTGAGCCTTGGCTCCTTGAACTTGATCTCAAAAAAAATTCTGATTCTTCTACTTGTGTGTCAGTTCTTCCAAACACTTCTCTTGGGTATTCCCTTGTGGAGTGTGCATTGTATCATTCCCTTGACATCTCCATGTACGGGTATGTTTTCCATTGCTTTCCTGCTGATGATCTCTCCCCATAGCCTCCAGAGCCTATGACTGTTCACAGCGTTCGCAACGGTGCTAAATCCAGTCTGTGAAAAACAGTCATGCAAGATAAACTTAATTCCTTGAAGGGAGCTTCTCGATCTTCCACCTGCAGACAGGCTGTCTGTGCCAAGTAGGTTTATTGCAAAAGGCTGAAGCCAGACATCACGATCGAGAGATTCAAAGCTCACCTCACAAGCAAGGGATTATCACATATCTTTGGCATTGAATCTGATGAATCCTTTGCTCCCGTGGGACGTTACAACATTGGTTGAGCCTTTCTCAGTCTTGTTGCTCAACATGATTAGGACATCGGGCAAACAGATGTGAACAATGTCTTCCTTCATGGTAGACTTGATGAAGAGATTTACATGATCCAGCCCCAAAGCTTCACCAATGGCACCAATAAGGTGTGGCGGTTGCGTAAGGCTTGCTATGGCCTCAAGCAGCTGCCATGGTGTTGGAATAATGAGATCACATGTACTCTTTAACTGCCGCTATGTCTACGACGCTGCCTAGTATTCCACCATCGTCCAGTCCTGTTGTCCCTGCTGTATTGATGGACCCTACAAGGACAGACCCACCCCTCTCAGTAAAGCCTACTTTAGCCGCTGACGCAACTAAAGCTGTTACTGAGTACCCCACTGCCTGGTGATTTCGATTTTAACTATTCTTTTGGAAGTCGACTTTTGCCGAATTAAACATTTTGAAGAATTTAAACACGCACCAAATTAATTTAGAATGTGAATAATCGAATTTAAATTGTGACTATGGGTTTTTTGTTCTAGGGTGTTCTCTGATGTTCTATTGTGTTACGTGTTTTAGTTGGTGATTTTTTCTCATCATTTCATGGCAGAATTGCAAGATGTTCAAACTTGGCGAAGCACAATACAGAAAGCGAGAGGGAGACAAACGTGCCAAGAGCGGAAACAACAAAATAACTTCATTAAAGACACTACACAAGCATGTCCTCCTCCACGACCTCATCTGTGTGGAAAAGTAGTTTCCTCGCGTACGGTGCTGCTGCCCGCTGGAATGCGGGGTCGAACACCCTGGGGAAGTTTGACTTGGCCCACGCATTTTTTACTAGTGGTTCATCATAACGCAGGTACATCCATGCATCCTAGAACCACAAACATGCTGCCTCCTTCATGACCTTCATCCCATTGCCCGTGCTCTCCCCCATGCTTGTCCGCTCGGAACCCCACTCAGCAAACAAATCTTCAAGCTTTTTTTTCAGCGGACGCATGATGCCTATGTCCGCCGACTGCGCCTTCGGTGTGCATCCCGCTGGGATGCACACCGAAGGGAAATTTTTATGGGGAATTTTTTGTCAGCCACTCCTGGAATGTCGCACTACACTGAGGCTGCCAGGTGTCGAAGACGAGCAGGATGTCAGCCTTTCCCTCCTTGACATTTAGGGCAGCGCACGTGCGTTTGTAGTACGGCACCACAATAGCGCGGAGCCACTCACGCGTGGTGTCCGCGTTCTCCCAGTGCGTGGGCGTGAAAGTCAGGTTCTACCCGGACTCCAGCAGTCTGGTGGTGTTTTCGCCCCCCGGCAGGCATCGCGCGGTTTTGCCCCCGAAAATCAGTTGCATGGGGAGCAGGTCACTGGTCATGGAGCTGGTCACGACCGCCGTGATGCACCGTTTAACCTCGAATCCAAGGATGCCGACATCGTCGCTCCTGCAAGGAGCATACGTGTGTCCCAATGCTGGCATCAGCTGGACCAACGTGTGGTCGACGTTGATGACCGTAAACGGCTTTATGCCGTAAAGGGTCACCATGCAGGATTCCCGCCGGTGGAATGTCAGCACTTGCTCCTCCCAGTCGGCGGGCTTCTGTGCGGCCGTGGTTCCAGCACGCCATGACCATCCCAGTTCACGAGTGATGAAGGATTGCACCCATGACCTACCGAACGCCTTCAGCCCCATGCGCTCGAGCTCATTGGGTGCATAGCGGGCGATGATGCCCCGCACTTGCTGCCGCACCGTTTTGCTCTTAAGCGCCACGCCAGCTGCTCGGTCTGCCTCAAGCAATTTCTTGATCTCATGCATGATTGTAGGCTGGGAAGCGAGCCGAACCTCTTCCCCTTGCAGCCGTGCTTGCGCTTGTTGCTGACTGGAGCTGATGGTGCAGCTGCAATAGACGCCAGGACAGCCTCCTCGTACTGTTTTTTTACGATTTGTGTGCCCTCCACGAACCACCCCGCCACAGTGCTCGTCACAAGTCGGTCGAACACACAGTAGCCATCCGGTGTGCGGAACGTGCGGTGGAGATGCTGCACGGTTGCGTGCGTGGATGGCTGCCTCTTGTAAGCCTAGTAAATTGTTTGGAAACGTCCCGAACCAAACCAGACGGCGTATTTTCCTCTCTTGCGTGAGGTAGAACCAGCCGTCGATGTGCCGGTATCGGCAGTTGTCGTGTTCGACTTGACCTGGAGGGTAAGACACTCCGTATCGGTGGAGTCGTCGCTGTCCTGGCCGTTGGATGTGGAAGATGACGTCTCCTTGTTGTAGATGCTGTAAAAGGCCGCTGCTGTTGCTGTCGCTAATGTTGCCGTGTCCATTGTTGTTGCCGACGTTTTTGGGAGGAGTGTCGTTGATGTACAGCACGCCTGTACGGAGCCTTGTTCTTTGAGGCTCCTGATGTGGACGCTTGACCGGCGAGGTGGCAGGAGCCTTGCCTTTTTCTGCCGTTGTTGGACGACGCCTCTCGGGGGGTGGTGAGCTTCCCTTGGGGATGTCCGCAGTGCCAGAGGGTCCAGCACCTGGGCTGTAGTTCCAAGTCTTCCTTGGAGAACACGGCCGGGTGGTCATGGTGCAGTTCACAGTGGAATGAGAGCCACCAGTGGAAGTCACCTGGCACGAGACGAGTGGAATGGTCGACGAGACGGAAAGGGGCGTTGGAGTAGTGACGCTGTCCTTGCGGTCAGCATACGTCGAATGGTCATGCAGTGGCATGCGTGGTTCCTCGGTTTCATGAACCGAGACCGTGACAGGCTTGTGTGGCCTCCCAACCGGTTGGCGTGGTGGTGGCATACGAGCTGCAGGACCTTGACGAGTAGCGTGACACCTTTTGCACATAGTGGTCCATTGTAGGGAAGTGTCAAATGCAAAAAGTGGATGGAGATTGGCTGAGTAGTCTGCACATCATGCGCGTACGTAGCCCGCCTTTATTCCTACATGCCAATGTATGTGGCGTCATTGGCCGTTGCAACGGAATACAGTTTCCCGCGTCGGCGCTGACGAAGCACGACGCGCACAAAACTGACACGATGGCCCCCATCCATCGAACGGCCACTTTGGTTCGCCGAATTAAGAAATTGACATGGACCTGTTGCCAAATTCAAAGGCACGCCCCTTCATTTTCAACGATTTTAAAGAAAACAAATCAATATGAACCCAACGACGAAATTAAAGATTTCAAAATTCTGCTAAATGATCGAAATCACCAAGTAGTAGGGTATCATGCAACTACTGGCTCCGTATCCCTTTTCTAAGAGCGTAACATGGCTCGTCAGGCACGCACAACTCCCGATGCATAGTAGTGGGAAGGCGCAAAACGCGACGATTTGAAGGTCCTTGACGATCATGCTATGTACGAGCTGGTTAACCTACCAACAGGGTACAAATATTTTGATATGCGATGGGTCTTTCAGCGCAAGTACAAGCCCAATAGGACCCTTGACAAGTAGAAGGCTTGCCTCACGGCATAGAGATTCTTCCAAGTCTCACGTTTCGACTTTGATGAGACATTTGCGTCAGTTAAATGTTGCACCACAGCACGAGTCTCTCTAAGCCTTGTCGCGTAGCATGATTTGGAGTTGGAGCAAATAGACGTCAACAGCACTTTCCTCCATGGGTAGCTAGACGATGAGATCTACATGGTCCAGCCCCTTGGGGTTCTTTGATGGCAGTGACAGAGTCTGGCAAATGTGGAAGGCCCTCTATGGCCTGAAACAATCACCCCCGTGCTAGAATTAGGATATCACATCCACACTTGAGAAGGGCGATTACCAAGGAAGTATGGTGGGTCCTTGTCTCTTTATCACTACTCTCTCAGCCACGTTTGTTGTTGTCCTTGTCCATGTAGATGACCTGCTGATCGCGTCACTTAGTCAGGAGGCCGTGAAGTCGGTAAAGTCCCTCTTGCAGTTGCGAATAAGATGAAGGACTTAGGATCAGCTAGGCGTGGAGATGGAACGAGTCCATCTTGTTGCGTGCCCCACGTTCACCAGGTTGCCTACGTTCGTAGTTTGGAGGAGCACTTTGCCTCCCTCCTCGAGACAGTATCCATGCAATCCACACCCATGACCCAAGCTTGACAAAGGCTGCTAAAGACACTTGATGTGTCGAAGCTAGGAGAGACAGTCGATGTGACGGACTACCTCCATTTGATCATCTCTCTCATGTACATGGCAACAACGACCACGGCAGATGTTGCCTTTGTCGTAAATGTTCTAGCATAAATGTCACAGTGCCTGCAAACACGACACTTGGGGGCTGCATTACGTGTCGTCAGATATGCCGTGTTCACTACTCGAACTGGTCATTGGTATCGATGTAGTCGTCATTCATCGTTGATGGCTACACAAATAGCGAGTGGACCCATGACGCTGATGCTCGCAGCCGCACTAGTCGCATCTTTCTTACTGGTGGAACCGAAGTATCATGGAATAGAGACAAACAGGGTTGTGTTGCTCGTAGCTCTAGAAAAGTTGAGTATGTTGCACTTTGCGTTAGCATGTGTAGTAACATTTGTTTTTGTCGCCTCTTGTAGCAGTTGTGTGTCCCCATTCGTTACATCACTCTATGCTGTGACAATGAAACCACCAACGATATTGCGGAGCATGATGGCATGCACCACACTCGCACAAAGCATATCAATGTTGAGCATCATTTTGTGGAAGAGAGAGTGGCTACATGTGATGTCAAGATCGTTTAAGAGAGCTCACCTCCTCACCAAGACACTGAGCAATGACGTCTGTAAGGCTACAGTCCATGCTGTTGGCTTGTTGTGTGTTTGTAATACTCCCGATTGAGTCCTTCAGCCTGTGCATGCCTGTGTATAATTGTGCTTGTCACATCTTCTGACGTCCGTGAGAGTGAGCATTGTGTGTCTACTGTGGGTCATGGGAGAGTGTTTGGAATCTGTGCCACAGTCACCTAATGACCTTTGCCTTAAAATACTAGGCAGCAGGTTGGGGCAGCAACGTTGTTGATGCAGAATGCGGGCTTCCATGCTTGTTGCTTAGTCTGCTGCCCCCTCAGTCCACTGCTCTAGAATCTGGATGCTCCGGGTTTGTTACTTAGAAATGCGCGCACCAGAAAGCAGCTAAAAACTGGAAGTAACTGATTAGGAGCAAAGAATGAACAACAATGGGAGACCCATCCAAGTTCTAGCTCCCCCTCCCAGCTCTGTAGAGCTTGTTACTCAGCTAACAAGCCAATTAGAAAATAGTCCTAGACCTATTTTTCTGGCAGGCAGGGTTTCTCGGTGAGCCCTGCCAGACGGCCGACATCCCAAAACCCGGGCGTCGTCCGTTTTGCCTGAAAACTGGACCATACCATAACACCGATGCTGCGAACGCAGTCGTGTGGTCAGAAACAGCTAGAAAAACAGTAGCAAAGAGTTATGGCTACCCGAACCCAAGCAGTGCCTACGATGGTCCATTCTGACAAACGGTGCCACGCAACATGAAACATGGACCCTAGGCAGAGCATGACGCTGCAGACGCAATAGCACAATCAGGTCCAGCAGTGTACACATGCAGACAGCCTCCGTGGTGGAAGTGACCGCCGGCAGCTCGACCGCCAAGGAGGCCTGCCGATGGAGCTGAGCACGTTGACGCAGGGAGGAGGCTCCAAAGAACTGCGTGTAGGCCTTGACGTGCGTCGGCTACACCGGACGATACTCCAGCAGCGTCAAGTCTCGCCGTCAGTCATCTGCACGCCAATGTACACAAGCCGGGAGGACACAACTGAGCATAATGAGAGATGCAAAAAAACCAAACTCCCCGATGACTCACAGGCGTAGTGCACATGGACGGGCAGCGTCACATTCAATAGATAGACTCCCCCAGGGCACATAGAGATGCAGGCCACGACAAATGGTGCAACTCACAAACGCACGCCAACTGAACTCACAGTCACTTGAACGAGTCGCGCTTCAGTGCCTTGGTCAAGAAGTCAGCCAACTACCATGCTGTCTCAACCCACACAATGCTGATGCTGCAGTCATGCAACAACAAGCGCACATAGTGATACTCAACATTGATGTGCTTTGTGGGTGTGTGATGCACGCCGTCATTGTCGGTGATGGCCATGGCACTCTCATTGTCACAATGTAACGTGATGGATGCGGCGGACTAATGCAACTCGGACAAAAGACAATGCAACCACACGCTCTCTTATGCGCTTGAACCAAGGGCTACATACTCAGTCTCAGTAGTACTATGTTCAAAGCACCCCTGCTTGCCACTGTGCTAGGATACCGCCAAGCCACCAATCAGAAAGATCAAACGTGTGTGGCTCTTACCGTCTAGACTGCCGGCCCAGTTACTGTCGGTGTAGCCCACGGTGACAACAGACGTCTGTCGGTGGAACATGAGACCTCGCCATGGAGTCGAGACGACGTTGCGCAGTACTCGGATCACGGCCACGAAGTGGAGGTGACGCGGCTCCTAAGAGAATTGAGCCAGGAGGTTGACATGAAATGTGATGTCTGGGCGTGTCGTCATCGCCAGGAACATCAGTGACCCGATGACGCGCAAACACGCGGTCACGTCTACCAGCTCCCCCACCATAGCCGGATCAAAACTCTTGAGCAACGCCTGACCGTGGGGTGATATGGATGAGGATGCTCTCGGCACGAGGGGTAGGTCCTCAGTGAAGCGCCCGGAGAGGGTTTGGACGTAGGCAGCTTGATGGACATGCTCAAGCTCCATGCTGAGAAAGACTCGCGCTGGCCTGAGGTCCTTCATCTCGTAGGCAGCATATAGCACGTCCTTGACCAGCTGGATGGCAGCTGTATCCGGGGATGCGATGAGCAGGTTGTTGACATAGACCAAGACAGCGACAAGAGTCTGACCTCGCGAGCTGATGAATAGCGCGGGGTCGGAAGAGCTGCGAAGGAGGCCGCCGCTAAGAAGCGTACAACTGATCTCCTGGTTCCAACAGCACAATGAATGCTTCAAGCCATAGAGGACCTTTCGCAGCTTCCACAACTTGCCAGAGTCGTCATCGAAGCGTGGAGGCTGCATCATGTAGAGCTCCTTGCCCTTTAGTGAGCCATGGAGGAAGGCGTTGCTCACATCCATCTGATGCAGTTCCCACCCATGGTGAGCTACGCTGAGCAACGCCCGGCTAGTAGATAACCAACTGACCGGGGCAAAGATCTGACCATAATGGATCCCAAGGACCTGAGCAAACCCCTTGGCTATGAGACGGGCCTTGTACTTATCCACAGACCCGTCTGTCTTCCACTTTCGCCACGGAACCCACTTGGCACCAATGGCCTTGCGGCCCGGGGGAAGGTCGACGAGCTCACAGCCTGATGTTGCCGAATGGTGGCTAGCTCGTCAGCACATGCAGCTTCCCAGTGAGTGGCCTCGGGAGACGTCCGAGCCTCATGTAGGGTGGCTGGGTCCTCTAGTTGCTCACTGGGATGGACAGTGAGGGCGTGCGCGTCCCGTACCCCTGGTGGCATCCACGTGAGTGTGGTTGCAACGGCATACCGGTGTTCCTGATGGAGGAGGACATAGCCCAGAGCTGACCCTAAATGTAGGTCAGTGATGACTGATAGTGTGGCGAAGCCGAGTGTCTTGGTGCCAAGGTCCCCACTCATGACTGTGGGAGTGGATCTGACATGAGGTCAGGATCCTCGTGGAAGAACAAGGGGTTGTGGAGTGAGAGGACATGCGGAGGTGGCCTGAGTGCCAACTGTCGGCCTGGATCCGACGCTCCCGCCCGGACCACGTGTGTAGCAAGTCGATACGGACGAGACAGCCGGCCTTGAGGGACCAGCAGACATAGACGGGACAGCCGGCCATGAGGGACCGGCAGACACAGATGGGACGGTCGGGCCTGAACGGCTGTCGGATGCAGACGGGGCAACCGGTCTTGAGGGGCTCACAGAAATGAACGAAGCAGCCCGCCCTGAGGGGCTGGCGGACACGGACGGGGCAGCCGGCACTAAGGGGCTGGCAGACACGAACGGGGCAGCTGGCCCTGAGGGGCTGGCGTACACGGACAGGGCTGCCGGCCATGAGGGACTGGCGGACACGGACGGGGCAGCCGGCCGTGAGGGGTTGGCGGACACGGGCGGGGAAGTTGACCCTCATGGGCTAGCAGACACAGACGGGGCAGCTGGCTTTGAGAGGCTGGCAGACATGTAAGGGGCAGCCGGCCCTGAGGGGCTGGCGGACACAGACGGGGCAGCTGGTCCTGAGGGGCTGGCGGACACGGGCGGGGGAGCCGGCCGTGAGGGGCTGGCACATACGGATGGGACAGCCAGTAAAGGTGGGCCCACGAGCGTAGACAATGGAACGCCCAGATCGGTTGGACGGAGGACGGACCCACCACTCCCCTACGCGACAAGAGGGAAATCGACGCGCCGGAGTGAACGAGGTTGCGGGGAAACAGGTCCTAAAAGAATAGGGCATCGCGAGACTCGACGATACAGTTTCGGATGGGATCCTAAAAACGCCATGCCTTCGACTAGCATGAGACGCCAAGGAAGGTGCACGGATGACCACGAGGCTCGAGCTTGCCATCCTGGTGCGGGGCAGGCAACCATACGGTGGCTACGCAGCCCCAGACACGAGCCAGACGCAATTCAGCACGTTTTCTACACCAATGCTGGTATTCGGTGGACTGACGAGGAATGGGTCCGTGGGGAATCCGGCCCCAGACCCACGTCATGTAGGTCATGGCCTCAAAGTAGAAGCGGTCAAAGATGCCGGATTCGACTCGCATGGTACGGACGCCGTTGGCCATGGTGCGGTTCCATCGCTTAGAGACGTCGTTCTGAGTTGGCGTGTAAGGCTCTAATGTCTCATGATGGACACCACGGCAGGCGAGGAAGAGTGTGGTCTCCTCCAGAAACTCACCCCCACAATCAGAACGGAAGCGGCAGAGAGGGCAACCACACTCGTGTTCAGCGCTGACAAGCCAGTCCGAAATGGTGGGAGTGACATTGATCTTCTGTCGTAGGCAGAAGACCCAACGATAGCAAGAGTAGTCATCCAAAAGGGTCAGGACATAACGATCGTGCTCAATGACTGACTTTTTTGGGAGGGGACCCATGACATCAGAGTGAATGAGGTCGAGCGGGGCGGACGCTCGAGAGGCAAAGAGGGGGTAGGTGGAACGGTGCATCTCGCCTTGAGCGCAATCAATGCACTCTGTGGGACACGGCAAAGGGAAGGAGGCTGAATTAAGAACCGTGGCTGGTTGTGTGTGAAGCATGTTGTCAACAGCGACAGAGTGGACATAACAGAGGCGGCAATGTAGGAGACACGTGTGCTGCGGAGACAAGGTGCTGTTGACAAACATGTGGCCACCATTTGCCAACGAGGAGGAGATAGAGGTGGGAGCGGACAGGCGCGATACATGCCACAAGTTGCCACGGGCGGTGGCATGCAGAACGACACGACCGGACGAGCGCAATGACACAGTACCCACACCACGTGAATGCAGAACATCCATGCTCATGCAATCAAGGGAGGTGACACACAAGAGGTTGAGCTCAAGGCCAGGGACGAAGAGAACAACAGTCAAGAATACATCACCCGCTGGACCACGGAAACGAATGACGCCGACACCACGAACGGGCAATACCTAACCAGATCCCGTTCGAATCCCGGTGACATCAGTGACGGGGCCAAGAAAACTGAAGGCCTTGCGCGAGGCCGTCATGTGATGCATGGCCCCGGAGTTGATGATCCAGGTCTCTGACGGATCGTGGATCGGTGTGGCCGGGTCGCTGACAATCACATGGCAATGGACGAGCGACGCTAACGAAGTAGATGGAGGTGCAAACCAAGAGTGCCAGTCATCTAGCCAGGCAACATCGTCTCGAAGAGGAGTGGGAGGACAGGGCACGCAAGAGGATGGGACGGACGGAGATACAAGACATGATTGCATCACCGATTCTATCATGCAGGGCGGAGAGGAACTAGCGACTACGCAACTCGCACTTCCCTGGGGAGGAGGGCGAGGAAGGCCGAGCTGGAAGGCGATGAACTGCTCTATCTGGCGCTCGTGGGCAGAGGGTCTGACGGAGAAGACCGACTGCGGTGTGATGGTGCCGGAGTCTAGGAAGGAAAAAAAAGGCGCTGGAGACAGAGCATTGGGTGCGGATGGCACTGTAGGAAGCTACGGTGAGGCCATCACGGGTGGCGCAGATGGGACACGAGCAGCAACGGTCACGACACTAGTGGCAAGGCGGCGCTCGCGTTGGCGACACATGGTGGCGATGACACGACCCTCGTCAGTCGGGACTGGACACGTTTACCACCTGTGTCTTGACATGCCACAGTTGTGGCAGACAATGCTGGCGCTGCCTTATCTGCTAGTCTGCTGCTAAGTCCCATTGCCCTTGTTGCCCCTCCTCTTCTCCTTGCCAGATGAGGGGATGCCGGAAGATGCTGCTACTGCTGGGGCTGCGACAGTCACTGAGACAACGGAAGGAGAGGCGACGCCAGGGGAGGCGAGGGACTCTGTGCGATGGATGTGTGACTTATGATGAGCTTCCTCGATGCGGAGGAAGAGCTCGTATGCCCAGGGCATGAGGGTACCCCGGGCAGCCATCGCGGCGAGAACGTCCTGGGAATAGTGAGCGAAGACGTTGGAGAAGGAGGCGGTGGTGCCGCCCTTGATGGTCAGGAGCACGGAGAGAGGGGGTGGCGTGGCATCTCCAAGGCAGCGTAGAAGATTCTTTGTGCGCTGCCAATAGGAGATGATAGTCTCGGTCTCCCCCATGCAAAGGGAGTTGAGCTCCTGGAGCAGGCGGCTGGTCTTAGCATCACTCGACAGGCGATGAGGGTGCATGAGGACGTGCTAGGCTGCTACTGGGTCGGGGAGGGCGCCAGTGGTGGGGTTGCCAAGGGAGGGCTCAAGGGCGATGCGCGTGGCTGGAGGCGCGACAGGGACGAGAGCACGCACGGTGCGACGAGCGTCGTAGACCTGGTCGGCCTGGGTGGAGTTTAAGGGGAGGACATAGTAAGGCCGCAGGCTTTTGCCCTGTGCCCAGATCCGGAAGCTGAGCTCCCAGATCCAAAACTGGTCGCCAGCCTGAAGTGCCAGTGGTGGGATTTCGAAGTCCTTTAGCATGCGGTCGACACCCAGAGTGGGGCGTAGGACTGACGTCACCATTTGTTGTTGCCCTAGGGTGTGTTTTTGTGCCAAGTATTGCGTGGAAAAGGAAACCACAGGATTCGCGTATCCTCGTGGAGTGAACGGTCCTTGCTAACGTTGGTGCGGCTGCAGCGGTGGAGACTACTGCTCCAGCGGTGGCGGCTGCTGATGCTGTTGCAGCGGTGGCGGCTGCTGATGCTACTGCAGCGGTGGCGGCTGCTGATGCTGCTGCTATGGTGGCGGCTGTTGCGTTGCTGCTGCGACTGCTACAGCGACTGGGGTGGCGGCAACTATAGTGTAGCTAGGTGTTGTGTAAGCATTACAAGCTACAGGCGCAAAGCTGCGAGTGGATCTGTCGAGTCACAATGACCGGCGACAGAGCCTGCATGGTGTTGGCGCTGCTGGTGCTACAGCGGTGGTGGCTGCTAAAGCTACTGCTGCTGCTACTGTTGCTACTGCTGCTAATGTTGATGCTGCTGTTGCTGCGGCTACTACTACTCCAACTGCTGCTACTCCTGCTACTATTGATCCTGCTGCTGTTGCTGCTGTTGCTACTGTTGTTGTTGCTACTACTGTAGCTGCTATAGGAAAGGGAAACTAGGGATACCCCCAAGAGAGGAGGACCCCTCCCCACTGCGGCTAGTGGCCATGTTTGTTGGCCCCCTTTGTTCCACCCTCCTTTGGTTTCTTTCCCCCTTCTTTATGCTGCTAATATCACCAATGACGTCAGCAATGAGGTCAGCCTGAGACGGTTGACTTCACCAGGTGCTGCTGCGTTATCCGTAGAGAATAGTTTTTTTTTATGACATCAACAGTGACGTCAACAATGACGTCAGCTGAAACGTTGTTGACGTCAGTAGTGGCTATTGCTGAAGCCACTGTTGTGTCAACGAGAGGATGTCAACTGGTGTTGCTACAGTTGCTACTACTACTGGTACTGCCACTACTATTGTTGCTGATGCTGCAGTTGCTACTGCTACTACCACTTTGCTGTTGTAACTGCTACTACTGCTACTGTTGTTGACGTTGCTGATGTTGTTGTTGCTGTTGTTATTACGATTGCGGCTGCAGCAGCCACTGTTTAGGTTGCTACGTGCTATTGCGGTTGCTATGGCTGCTATAACGGCCTCGATGGCAGTAGTAGTAGCTGCAAAAGCACCTGTGGGATGGGGGAATTTTTTCAGTTCCCCTTTTTTCTTTGCTTAGTTGCACAGCGAGCTCGCTACTCCCAGGGATCCGTGAGCAGCAAGCAGCGAGCTCGTTGCTCACCGCCCGCTGCTTGCTGTGGGCCGCAAGCAACAAGCCCGCTGCTCGTAGCTCGTAGCTGGCTGCAGGCAGCGGGCTGCGAGTACCTACAGCTGCAACCTCAGCTATTGCAAGCTACAGGTACTGCTGTAGCAGGCTCCGGCTGGCTGTTGCTGCTGCTACTGCTGCTGCTACTTACTGGGCTACTGTTGGTTACTGCCACTGCTGCAACCGGTTGTTGCTGCTGCTCGCTACTGGCTGCTACTCGGTGCTCGCTGCTGCTTGCTGCTTCTGTTGCTCCCGTCGTCTGCTGCTGTTGCTTGTTGTTGCGGGCTGCTACTGTTGCAAGCTATTGCGAGCTACTGCTGCTGCCGGCTGCTTCTGTTGAGCAGAATTGTTGCTGGCTGCTGCTGCCAATGCTTGTTGCTGGTGCAAGCTGCTGCCACTATTGCTCCTCACAACACAATCACACCTCGTCGTCGTGCGTCGTCGTCGTGATGCCTGATCTCTGGTCGCTTAATCCCTCACGTCACGCGTGGAGGTCAGTGCTGCCGAAAACATTCGGCGGCATTTCCCCCAGCCTAGTGGCTGTGGGTAAAGTTCTGACGCTGCCACCAGGCTGGTCAATGCTGCCAAGAAAAATCGGACAGTATTTCCCTTGCACTGACGCGTATGGTGGTCCGCCGGCATTGTCTGGCACCTATACACCAGCCTTCTGCTGCTGCTACTACGCTCTGGCTTAGATACCATGCTCGAAATACTAGGCAGCAGGTTGGGGCAGCAGCGTTGTTGATGCAGCGTGCTGGCTTCCACGCTAGTTTCTTAGTCTGCTGCCCCCTCAGTCCGCTGCTCTAGAGTCCAAGTCTGGATGCTCTGGGTTTGTTACTCCGAAATGCGCGCGCCAGTGTTAGCGCCTGAATGCAGCTGAAAACTGGAAGTAACTCATCACGAGCAAAGAATGAACAACAATGGGAGACCCCTCCAAGGTCTAGCTCCCCCCCCACGCTCAATAGAGCTTGTTACTCAGCTAACCAGCCAATCAGAAAATAGTCCTAGACCTATTTTCTGGCAGGCAGGGTTTTCTCGGCGAGCCCTGCCAGACTGCTGACAGCCCAGAACCCGGGTGTCGTCTGTTTTGCCTGAAAACTGGACCATACCATAAAACCAACACTGCGAATGCAGTCAAGCGGTCAGAAACAGCTAGAAAAATAGTAGCAAAGAGTAATGGCTGCATGAACCCAGGCATTGCCTAGGATGGTCCATTGTGACAAACAGTGTCACGCAACATGAAGCATGGACCCTAGGCAGAGCAAAACGCCTCAGACGCAATAGCACAATCAGATCCAGCGTTGGACGCATGCAGACAGCCTCCGTGGTGGCAGTGACCGCCGGCGGCTTGACCGCCAAGGAGGCCTGCCAATGGAGATGAGCACATTGACAAAGGGAGGAGGCTTCAGCGAATTGCGTGTAGGCCTCAGCGTGCGTCGGCTCCACCGGACGACATTCCTGCAGCGTCAAGTCTCACCGTCAGTCATCTGCACACCGATGTACACAAGCCATGAGGACACAACAGCTCACAATGAGAGATACGATAAACCAAAAACTTTTGTCTCATTGCTTGTCCCACCGTCATTGACACAGGCAATTGAGATTCAAGAGATTCGAATGTCGGCCAGTTTGTTGTTGTTGGTTTGTGTGGCTTCCTCCCGTCACGACCGATGCTGATGGATCACCCATATACCCACGCTCGTGGTATATGGTAGAGGAGGACGTGACAACACAATAGGCCTCTCGAGTATCCAGAGTCTTTGCCAGCATGTATGACAGCGGTGGCGAGACGCGGTCGATACGTTCGGTGTTGAAGTTCGCTGGTCACTCACAACTCTATGCCCTCCTGCCTCCCACACTGTGCACACACATGTAGAGATTAAGTGACAATGGCCCTACCTGAGGAGGCGTCAGGCGTGTTTGCTCTGGCTGGAGCCATTGATGCCCTCAAGGTGTTGCTGCTACTTGTCCCTCGAGTTCCTTGTGGCACACGCATGGCCATTGCATGACTCTCTATGATTCTATATGATTATGTGATTCGGTAGATGCTAGGGCTCATACATTCTCACTGCCGAGCCTTGCATCATGTTCTCGTGCCTTGCATGTGCTGGGGGAGCTGCATATTTCCCGGGTGCTGATCCTAAGGGGGCCACCGTGCCGGTCTTGGCCATGCATCGGTGAGCTGCCACCCTCGGTTATTCCGAGTAGGCAAGCTCAACCCCCGGGTGGCGGCACTCGCTCACTCAAGCTTGATGCTCGTGGTGGGTGTGTGCTCACCGGCGCTAACCTCGCTTGCTCTCTCACACTCTTTGTCTTGGTTGATTGCATCACTCTTATGCAAGTTACCACATCCATGGCGTGCCTTACGCTATGCTGGTCGTTGCGCTCACCCACTCCACCTTACATGGGTTAACCAGGGAATTTCCTAGCAACTACTGGTAACAGAGCCATGAGGATCCGCTCCCATAGCTCATCCATCCTAGCCCGTTAGCCTTGGTGCGACACACACACGCGGCTCTCTCGGCCCATGGCCGACTCTTCGGCACCTCAGCAGCACATCTGCACAGCTGGTTGGTTCTTCGGCACTACACAACAACACCTAGAGGTGTTCCTACGCTCGTTCTCAATCCCCTCGCAGCAATCCTAAGTCGCGGTCGTCCACACCCGCTGGCGCCATTTTGCGTGCCGCCTCCTCTCCTGGTGGGATCAAGACTTTACACCGTGGGCACTCATCGTGAGTCTCCACCTCACTACAGCACTCTGTGCTCTTGTGGCTATCCTCTTGCACGCTGCAGAGCTCTTTGTTACCCTCAGCTGCCCTCAGCCGCCCTCGCCTGCCTCGTGCTCTCCACTGTGCTCTCGACTGTTGTTGGCTACTCTCTGCCAGCAGCTACTTTCTTCAAAAGGGGGTGCACAGGTCGCATCCCTAATTTTCAGAAGACGTGCCACAGCTGGTGTGCCTCTCTCGGCTGCGACAGCAGCCCACTTAGTCTCTACGTTGGCAGACGACGACGACAACCCTCTGTGGGTGCGCATGCTGGATCACATGCACTGGCAAGGAGAGATTGATGCATTTGCTGAGCATGAACTTGAGGAGATAGATCATCAGGTCTACACCCCAGACAACCTCCCACCGTCACCGCTGCTGTCTCCTTGGATGCATCCTTCTCACAGGTCTCAATCTGCCAAACCTGTAGCTCCACCTAATTCGGCTCCTCCTCCTACTGGAGCAGGATGTGCCAAGGCGTCCACGGCATCCGAGGTGCCCGGCGTTATCCCCGTTCATCCAGTGCACACCGACTCTATTGGTCTAGCAGGAGCTATCCTTGATGCAGCTGTTGGTGCCGCGGCCACTTTTACAGCCACGGCTAGGGCCTGCCATGCTCCCACGCAGACAGCCGTTGGCCGAGTAGCTAAGGCATATGCACAGACAGCTGCCTCTCTCACCCTACTAGCAGCTGCAAACATTGCTACCCAAATCACAGCAGCAACAGCATCTGTTGCCACGGCAACCTCCATAGTAGTAGACGCTACATCTAGCACAGTCGGCTCCATTTGTGCATCCAGCGTCGCCACAGTGCTGAAGCCTACTGGTGCTCCTTGCGACATCACACCACACATCACCACCGGCATTCTGGTGGCAACGGCCTCCGCAGCAATTGCTGGAGCCACCGCTACGGGTCTCCTGTGTCTCACGGTGTCGGTCTCGGGTTGGGTGGCGGTCCTGTTCTCCTCTGCCGCAGCTATTGTCCCGTCGCTCTTCACTCTTCTTTCGCGTCACCAGTTTGGTAAGCACTGCATTCCACAGAGACGCTTTGCAATCTCTTGCACTCCCTTAAACTCTCCTCTCACTCCACCTACATTCACAGTTCCTTGCTCTCATCATGCCTAGACCGGAGGAGACTATAGAGGCCCTCCAGACCGCTCTTAGTGAGGCGCAAGCAGAGCATTCCAAAGCTGAGGATGAGCTTCATTAGGGGCGGGAAGCACAGAACGAGCTAGCGGCCACAGTGACCACCATAATCATTGAGTGAATGCGTTCTATTCCAGGCCTTGCTCCAGCCCTTCCTACCACAGATTCTGGCTCAGTAGACTCGTCCGCTCCTCCTCGTACTGTAGTTGCAAACTCCTCTTCTCCCTCTCTCTCAACAACAACCTTTGCCCGTGCTCTGCTCCCAGCTCGGCAGAAAGACTTTGAAATTCCACCACCACAGTTCACACCTAAGCTCACGTTCACATCCTGGGAGACCTGCTTCACCGCATGGGCCCAGGATGAGCTCCTTTGGGAGTACTACTCTCCTGCCAAGCCGCTATTTGTCCAACAGCCTGCAGAGGCTGCTCAAACTGTGCGGGCACTCATCAATGCAAGCCCAGAGAATCTCCTCGATGACGTTCGTATGTACAATACAGACCCTTCCCGCGGCTCCCCTGCTGATCCCGTCGGTGCTTATGCTCTTATTCGCCACCGCAAAACAATGATTGGGCACGCTGCCCAGAGTGCGCTCACTATTCAGTTCAACACTTTGTAGATGCGTACTGACGAGACGGCACATGAGTATTGGGTGCGCAGTTTGCGCTTGCTCCGGGACCTTGGCAAGGCCGCACCGGGTCCTCTCTCAGCTTGCTTGTCCATCGTTGTTGGCCTCATTCCGTAGTTTTCTGACTTGTATCTGCACGTCTCTTAGGCGGAACTTGAACAACTTGCCTTTGAACCTGTTCCTGCTGATTCCCCACCCGGATCCGGCCCTCTCTTTGACTTCACTGCCTCGCGCCTCACCGACGGGTGGAATGCCTTGCAGAACAAGTGCATGCATCGCTTTGCACTAGCTGCTGTCACCACCTCCTCCTCTTCCTTCTCTGTCGCAGCTTCCTCTTCCTCCTCCTCTTTGCAAGCAGCAATGCACTCCACTCAGGGTGCCTCTCAAGGGGGGTGGTAGGTCCGGTCGTGGTGGCGGCCGTGGGGACAAAGGCCGTGGAGGTGGCCGCGGTGGCAAGAACTTGGCCCCTACTTCTGCTGAGGTCACCTGTTGAAAACGGTGGCGCCTCTGGCCACTTTGCACCAAGATGTCCTGTTGCACGTGACAATGCCCGCCTGGCCTCCTCAATGCGCGCCCATTGGGCCTGCACTGGTGTTGCCGCCTCCTCTGCCGCTGCTGCCATAAAAGTCGCATTGTCCTCATCATCGTCCTTTAGCTTAGCACTTTCCACCACGCTTGCCCCCCTTCAACCGACACCTCCAGCTTCCAGCCCCTAGGGCTCGATTCCTCCTCCATCTGGCCCTCTATACTACGGTCTCCCGTCCTCTCACTACCACGTGCCACACCGGGCTCGTGACGATGGCAACTTCTCCGATCGCGCCTCCGACCGTTCCTTGGAGCACTCCTTTGATCGCCGTGACGAGGAGCGTACCCTTGAGCGTCAGGTGGCGGAGCTCCTTCACCTTTGCTCTCAGGGAGGTGAGAGTGTGAGTGGCCAGTCACGTGTGTCTGTTTGTGAGTCTGAGGTCACTCTTCACGGTGCCTCCTCTGGTCGTGTTCAGTGGGACTTGCCTGATGATTGTGCCTGGATTGAAGATTGGCATTTGCACACGTTCCCCTCTCGTTTTGGCTGTACGTCCTCTCCATCTGCCCGTGCCACTGTCCCTGTCCATTTTGTTCTCCCCTCCACTCGTTCCTCACCTCGCCTCTAGATCATTGACTCTGGGGCCATCCATCCCATTACCTCTTGTCGTTCCTCCTTTGTGTCCCTTGGCCCCGTTCAATCTGTTCTTTGCGTGCGCACAGGCTCCAGCCAGCTACTCCCTAACCAAGGTGTTGGTGTTGTCCGATTTATAGGTCTTGGTGGCACTGTCTACCTTCCTGACGTGTTGTACGTGCCCGATCTTCAGGTCAGCCTTCTCTCTGTGACCACCCTTAACGACCAGGGCATGGACTTCTCCTCCAGCCGTGGCCTTGCCTATATCTCTCTGCGCTTTTCTGGCCGTGTTGTTCTTTGTGGCATGCGGTGTGATTGCTCATCTTCCGCTACCTCTGCTCTTGTTCACGTCGCTCCGTCCCTGTCTCCTGAACATGCCGACCTCCTGCATCGCCATCTCTGCCACATTCACACTCTTGCCATCCAGCGCCTTCTTCGCCTCCGGCCCGCCCTTGTCCTTGACCCTACCACATTCGCTCCACCCTGCACGACCACCTGTCTTGACTATGCCAGTGGGAAAATGCACCGGTCCCCTTTCTCCACCTCTGAGTCCACTACCGCTCACCCTTTTGATCTGGTGCACGCTAACGTCATGGATTTGTTGCCCCATGACTTCCTTGGCGGCCTCGGCCGTTACGTCCTGTGCTTAACCGACGACTTCTCTCGTTACCGTTGGATTTTTGCCCTTCGCCACAGAAGTGATGTCACTGATGTCCTTGATTCCTGGCTCCCGCAGGCTGAGCGTGCCTGTCTTTGACCCTTGCGTGTGTTTTGCAGCGACCACAGTGGTGAGTTCTTTGGTCCTACTTCTCGTTTCCTTGAATCGTGTGGTGTCCGGGTTGAATCCTCTCCCCCCTACACCCCCCAGCAAAATGGTGCCTCTGAGCGTTGGAACCGCACCCTCGCTGATGGTGTTCACTCTCTCCTCTCTGCCTCCGGGCAATCTCATCTCTTTGCCTTTGAGACCATGTCCTACATGACTTCGGTCTGGAACCGTGTCCCTCATGGGCCCCTTCCCCACTCTATCACCCCCTTCAAACGCTGGACTGGTCAACATGCTGATCTCCACCTTGCCCGCGTCTGGGGGTGTCTTGCCTCTGTGTGGGTCCCCTCGGACCAACACGACGGTAAGCTGTCTCCTCGTGGTTGGTACTGCCTCTTTCTAGGCATCTCTTTATTCTCCAAGGCGTGGCACTTTTGGGACCCCTCCCGGTGCCGTGTCATTGAATCTCGTGATGTTCTCTTGTTTGAACAACCGTTTGAGCGTGATTCTCCCCGCTTTGGTGGGTCCCTCTCTCCGCCCTCTTGTGGTGGGGGTGGTCCTCTGCCCTCTGGGCCTCTTGTTCTCCCCTCTGTGTGTCCCTCGCCACCCTTTGTTGCCTCGTCGACAGAGCGGAGTTCTCCATCTATGTCCTCTTCTCCCTCTGCTTCCTTTGCTCCTTTGACCTCGCCTTCTCCCTACCAATCTCCCGCCTCTCTTGGTGCTGTCTCTCTTGAGCCCTCTGTCTCTCCTGCACCCTCTGTCTCCTCCTCTGTTGCTCCAACTGGCGCTATGTCCCCACCACCATTTCTCTCCCAGCCGTTTGACCCCGTGGCCTCACCACCTCAGTCTTTGTAGCAGCATCCTGCTGCCCCTTCCTCCTCCGTGCGTGTGCCATCCATCCCACCGGTATCACCCTACACTCATGGGGGGCACCTCCAGGCACTCCCCTCTCAATCACAACCTGTGGTCTCCGTTGACCCAAGTCTCCGTGCCATCGGCCTTGCTACCTCTGCTCTGTCCACTGCAACATCGGTCATGCACCCCAACACTGAACTTGGCTGCTCACTCATCAAGGGGGGCTTCCACTCAGCTCTCTCCTCATCTGTAGCTGGGTATGTTGCATCGTGCTTTGCTGCCCCTGGGCTCTCCCCGCTGCCCCCCGAGCCCCTGACTGTGCATGCAGCGCGCACAGCCTAAGATTCCTCGATGTGGGAGCAGGTCATGAAGGCCGAGCTTGATGCACTGTCTGAGCATGGTGTGTACGAGCTTGTCGACCTCCCACCGAGTCGCAAGGCAGTTGTTGCCAAATGGGTATGCCGTCGCAAGCTGATACCTAACAACACAGTTGAACGGTCCAAGGCTCGTCTCACTGCAAAGGGATTTTCTCAGATCCCCAGTGTTGATTTTGACAAGACCTTCGCCTCGGTTGGTCGCCACACCACAGCCGGGTTGGTTGTGGTGCCAGCATGATTGGGAGCTTGAGCAAATGGATGTCAATAATGCCTTCCTCCACGGTAGGTTGGACAAGGAGATCTACATGGTGCAGCCACCCGGCTTCTCAGATGGAACAAACCGGGTATGGCGCTTGTGCAAGGCCCTCTATGGCCTGAAACAGTCCCCACGTTGTTGGAACCAAGAGATCACATCAACCCTTGAAAAAGGGGGGTACAAAAGGAACGCAGTGGACCACGCGTTGTTCCTGAGTACCCCCACCAAACCACTTGTTGCCATCCTTGTCTACGTAGATGACCTCCTCATTGTTTCTCCTGATGCCGCATCTGTCACGGCGGCCAAGGCCCTGCTCCAGGCGGCATACAAGATGAAGGATCTTGGTACAGCTCGTATCTTTCTTGGCATGGAGCTGTAATGTGACCATGGGCGTCGCATTTTGCACGTCCATCAGACTGCGTATGTACACATCCTGAGAGAGCGATTTTCCTCGCTCCTCACATCAGTCTTCACGGCGTCCACTCCCATGACACCCGCTGGTCAGTCCTTACTAAAGTCTCGGGAGGTGTTCACACTGGGGGAAACCGTTGATGTGACCGATTACCTCCGTGTCCTTGGCTCCTTGATGTACCTCGCCACGACCACCCGCGCTGATGTGGAATTTGCTGTGAATTTCCTGTCCCAGTTCTCCCAGTGCCCCAGTGAGCGTCATCTTGAGGCAGCATTGCGAGTAGTGCGCTACGCCCTCTCCACCCCTCGCATTGGGCTGTAATTTTGTGCGCAACCCTCAGTTGTGGTGGATGGCTTCACAGACAGTGACTGGGCGCATGACTCTGATGCCCGCAATCGAACGGGATATATCTTTCTGGTCGGTGGCACTGTAGTCTCCTGGAAAAGTGGCAAACAAGGGTGTGTTGCTTGCAACACTGCTGAGGCTAAGTATGTTGCTCTTGGTGGAGGCACGTGTGAGGCTGTCTTACTGTGTCGTTTGCTACAACAACTACGTGTACCCATCCATTACATCACTCTGTCCTACGAGAATCAAAGCACAAAGGTCATTGGTGAAAACAGCGGCATGCATCATTCACGCACCAAGCACATCAATGTTGAGCAGCATTTTGTTCGTGAGTGCATTGCCGCTGGCATCGTCCAGGTTGCTTAGGTGGACACACGGTCTCAGAGAGCTGAATTTCTTACTAAGGCACTCAATCGTAATGTCTTCAAAAGTGTTGTTCACTCTGTTGGTCTCATTTGTCCACATGATACAGGTTGATTGGTTCCAGTACATCTCTATCACCTCTCGTGACCCTCTCTTGTTGTCTTCTCATATGTGTGGGTTGGTTGCCTGCGGGTCATGGGGGAGTGTTGAAGTTCGCTAGCCACTCACACCTCTATGCCCTCTTGCCTCCCACACTGTGCACACACGTGTACAGATAAAGTGACAATGGCCCTACCTGAGGAAGCGTCAGGCGTGTTCGCTCTGGCTGGAGCAATTGATGCCCTCAAGGTGCTGCTGCTGCTTGTCCCTGGAGTTAGGCTTGTTAAATTGAGATCAAGATGAGATGTCTCGATCTCAAAATCATTTTTTCTCACTTCGTTACGAGATGTCTCGTACCGGGTACAAAGGACGAGAAAATCTCGGTCTCGTACCGATTTGCATTAGGCTTGTCTTGGTCTAATCTCGGTCTTGCTCACGTCCTTGAAAATCTCGCTTTTGCACCATTGCGAGGGGCGAGGGAAATGACGCGACGAGCTGTTAGAACGCACCCACTTCGCGACGACTGCACTTTTTTACTACGAGGAACGTTTTCAAAAAGAACTTAACTGGAAATACATTCCTGAGCAAAATACCAATTTCATAACTCAAACCCGATATTCAAAAGTTAAGACGTACATTTTTGCTACCTCGCCTAGCAGTTGTTACGTCTCGATCATTGGACACGACACAGTTCTACGACTTGCCGGCTCCCCGACATGTGCAACCAGCTCAGGTGGAGATAAAAACATTATACGAAGAGCGCAAAGACTTTTTTCAATGATATGGAAAGAACAGTTTACTAGTTGAACCTACTCGAAGACTCAGAATATCATTGGTTTGTTTGCAAAAAGTTAACTTCGTCATGTTTTGTTATGTTAATGTTGACTCTCTGCGATCGTTTCCAAACAGTGTGGGTCGCGTCGTTGGCACACGTGGCAGGTCTAGAGGAAAAAAAAAGCGAGAATCACACTGCGAGACGAGATTCTCATCTCGATCTCGCATAACATGTGACGTGTCTCGGTCTCGTCTCGTCTCGCACGAGACAATTCGAGATTGTCTCATGTCGTGCGGTACGAGACAACGAGACGAGACAAAATCGAGACAATCAAGATCGATACCGGTATCGATCTCAATTTAACACCATTACCTGGAGTGCCTTGTGAGAAGATGCTTGGAAGCTTCCTAGCAACACAGCCGCTGACTAGGCGTCAGTGCCTGGTCAGACGGTGACGAAAGTCACAAGTCGTGCACACAACGGCAAGGGTCTGGCTAGGAGACACAAGTCAAAGTGTCAGAATGCTTCAATAGCATTTGCAAAGAGAGATGACAAATGACAGGTCCATGGCATAAGTACCTGCCGCGGTGCATGGCGGGTGTCGTACGCGGAAGTGCAAGATCTATCCTGAAAACCGGCCCAAAACCATTGTTTTGGCCGTAACTCTGCGCAGACATGTCAGAATGTTACGTCGTCTGAACCTAGACGTGCAAAATCAAAAGTCGGACGCTACGACTGGTCATATGCATGCATCAGGCATCAAGCGGTGGACACACAATGCAAAAACATGCAAATCGGGCCCACGGCCAGTCCACCGATAAACTCCTGTGTGCTGCAGAAAAACTGCAAGAGGTCCCAAGTAGCGTCCGGAGCTCAGGAACGGTCGCCAGATAGCTCCAGGATGGTGGTCCGCCACCAGATGACACACTGGTGCCTCCAAGGTCCGCATCAAGGATCTGCACGGGTGTGGACACGGCCGAGTGCTCACAGTAAACTGTACAGGTCGAGAGGAACGTCACAAATCACAACTCTCCCATGACCCGATGGTACGCATGTCCATACACGTGCAGCACTGAGACAAGTACAAAAACAAGTGCAACGAAAAATGTGACACGGACACGGACACACCCCATACTAAACCACTCTCAGGCAAGGGGCGAAGTCCAACGGAACGAATGGCCACCAGGAACTTTCTGTGTGCTAGTGCCTTCATCAAGATGTCAGCACGCTGCATGTCAGTTCCAACCCAAATGACGGAGATCACGTGTCGCTCCACCAAATCACGTACAAAGTGGTGCTCGACCGCAATGTGCTTCGTGCGAGCATGAAACACACCAGAGTTCTCCGCAATGGCAAGAGCACTCTGGTTGTCACAGCGAAGCACGATAGCGGGTACTGACTGGCCAAGCTCATGGAACAGGCGCTGCAGCCATACCATGTCAGTAGCCCCTGCACCCAGAGTAACGTACTCTGCCTCTGGTGAGCTACATGCAATGCGGCCCTGCTTCTTACTGCGCCTGGGCACAGCGGTCCCACCGAGCAGGAACACGTAACCGGTGCGACTGCGTCCATCTGGGCTCCAGGTCCAGTCGCTGTCGGTGTAGCCGTCAAGGACCACCGAACACTGCCGGTGAAAGCAGAGTCCGAGTACGGCCTAGAGACCACGTACCGCACCACTCGCATTGTTGCATGAAGGACACTAGCGCGTGGAGCCTGCGAAAACTAGGCAAGGAGGTTGACGGAAAATGCGATATCAGGACATGTGGTAGTGGCCAGATACATCAGAGATCCGATGAGACGGAGGTACAAGGTCACATCCACTATCTCGTCCAGCTCTGGGGGATCCTCTACCTTCAGGGCGTCCTGCCCATCACGTGTGAGAGGTGTGGAGGTCGTGGGCACTGCGCCGAGGAGGTTGCTGAAGCGCTCCCCCCAACCCGTGCGTATCGCGCCTGATGCAGTAGTAAAGTATGATGTCTGCGGTCTTGCACGTTCTTCATGCCAAGAAGCACCGCTGCAGGACCAAGGTCCTTCATCCTATAGGCAGTCTGGAGGACAGCCTTGGCCTCCTTCACAGCCTCCAATGAAGGAGACGCGATCAGGAGATCATCGACATAGACCAGGATGGCGGTGAACTGCTCAGGCGTCCGTTGGATGAAGAGAGAGGGATCTGCCTCACTCTGTACATATCCCGCACGAGTCAGGATACCAGTGATCTCCTGTTTCCAACACCGAGGAGACTACTTGAGGCCGTACAAGGACTCGCGCAAGCGCCAGACCTTGTCACCATCCTCAAAGCTGAGTGACTGAGCCACGTAGATCTCCACATCCAAAGAGCCATGGAGGAACGTATTGTTCACATCCAGCTTGATTAGTTCCTAGTCATGCAGAGCCACTACACCGAACAGAGCTCAAGCTGAGGTCATGCGGCTGACAGGGGGTGAAGGTGTCAGTATAGTCGATGCCCTTAATCTGAGAGTACCGCTTGACGACCAAGCGAGCCTTGTGGTGTTCCAGTGGACCATCTGGCTTCACTTTCTTGCAAAAGACCCACTTGACCTGAATAGCCTTCCTCGTAGGTGGAAGGTCGACAAGCTCGTAAACTCCGTGTTCTCGGATGGTGCAAAGCTCATCCTCGCATGCAGCACGCCATGCATCAGCATCCTGTGATGAGAGAGCTTCCCTCAATGTGCCCGGGTCTGGCGCTAAAGAGGGGGAGCTCTGCGTGGCAAGAGCGCACGCCTTGGTGCTAGGTCTGCCGACCACAAGATCGGCTATTGCATTACAAGCGATGTGGAACTCGCGAGTGATGAGATCGTGCCCTACGGGACACGCTGGGTGTACCTCTGTGTGTTGAGTGCGGACACTCAGGCCCAGGATCTTTGTGTCGGGATCGCCACTCACGATACTACGAGTGGAGCGCCTGGGTGTAGGACCAGACACTCGCTGCGCTCCGGAGGCCAACGGTCGAAGACGACCGCCAGGCTCACTGGAGTAGCCTGGGCTCGAGGGGCACACCTCAGGCTCAGAAACAGGCACAAGCGCAGCTGGGGAGGACTGAGGCAAGAGAGCTGGTGATGCCGTGCGAGGAGATGTGGATGTGGGAGACACGTGACTCGGGGTGGTAGTAGGAGCAGGGTTATGCACAGAGACAGGAGTGTCGGCGGACACAGGTACGAACACAAGAGTACGCACAGGTGTAGGATCATGGGTATGTGAGGAATGGGAAAGAACGGGGGTAGAAGCCGGCAGTGCTGGAGAGGTCTCTGGGCCGACAGCGATGATGGCTGGGTCATCAAGAGCCAGAGACCGCGAAGTGGAGGGAGCTCAAACGGACACATCAGCCTGGCGAGAGGTGTTCGTAGGCGCAGACTCCCCCATCCGACAAGAGACCTCACACGTAGATATATCGGTGACAGAAGCAACAGAATTGATGTCAGATCACGGTAGGCGAGGGACTCAAAGAAGAGTGCATCACGAGACTCAACAATGCGCTGACGAGCAGGGTCCCAAAAGCGCCAGGCCTTCGACCGTGGGGAGATGCCGACGAAGGCACACAAGCGGCCCCGCGGTGAGACCTTGGACCCCTGCTGGTCCTCGGTGTACCACACAAAAACCAAGGATCTCCAGTCGCGAGCAAGGCGTAGGTCAGCACGGTGACAGAACCAAAGCACATACGGTGTAACGTGGTCTGGAAGGGGACCGTGCGAGAGGCGGTTCCAGACCCAAGTCATGTAGGCGAAGCCCTCAAAAGCAAAGGACTCCGCGTGACCGCACTCAGACCGCATAGCGCGAACCGCATCGTCCATGATGTGGTTCCAACGCTCAGAAACACCGCTCTGCTGAGGAATAGCAGGAGCGGAGACCTGGTGAAAAATCCCGTGCTCAGCGAAGAAGCTATCCATCTCGCCTAGAAACTCGCCACCACGATCCGAGCGGAAGGTGTGCAGAGTGTGGCGGGACTGACGCTGAGCCATCACTAGCCAGAGGCGAACCTCGAGAGTAGCGTCACTCTTTTGGCACAGGCTGTAGACCCACCGCATCCGGGTGAAGTCATTAGTCAGAGTCAGGACGTACCGACCCCGATTGGACAAAGACTTAACAGGAAGAGGACCAAGGAGGTCCGAATGGACTAACTCGAGAGGGCGAAGAGCGCAAGAGCGGGAGTCAGGGTAAGTGCAGCGATGCATCTTACCCCGGGCACAGAAGAGGGAGTCGGTCTTGGGCGGCTTCTTGAAAGAAGCCGCATCCATATCGAGGGTAGGCTATGTTCGAATGAGCTTTGACACAGTGTCGGAGCCCACGTGACACAGACGGCGATGAAGCAATCGCTGGTGATCAGGAGACCGAACACCAGTGACAAAAACACGAGCTGAAGGGGAGGGAGAGCAAGCAGCAGAAGCCCGGGAGACACGATATAGATCATCCACAACAGAGGCACGGAGAACAATGCTGTGTGTGTCGATAGCAGTCACAGTCGCGGACTCGGCAGTGTGCTCCACAGAGAGTCCCATCAATGTGCAGGCACGAACAGAAAGCAAACTGAGCTCAAGTTCAGGCACAAACAGCACCTCAGAAAGATACAAGGGGCTAGAGGGACCATACAAACGTACAACCCCAACACCCTGGACTGGCAAGGACTGACCAGAGCCTGTGCGGACGGAACGGACAGATGCAACAGGGCCGAGAACGACAAAATCACTACGACGACACATCATATGATGAGTGGTACCATAATCGATGATGCAAGTGCCATTAAAATCACGACTGGAGGACGTCACTATACAACGGGAAATGGAACACTTGGCCTCAGACTGACGCTGGGCAGCAGGTGGGGAGGAACGACGAAGGACACAACAGTGAGACTCATGAATCCAATCTGTACAGTCAGGCCCATCGTCATCACATGCCGACTGTGCCCCCCCACACGAGTCATCCTGGGTCACCAGAACAGATGGACCGAGTGTCTGTGAACCACCCGGATGTGACAACACACTCGCACCTCCCTAAAAGCGGAGCGCCAGAAGGTGGCGGAGCTCGGCGATGGTGCGGTCACGTGGGTCGGTGTCGCCGCTGGTCGCTGGTGAAGAAGAGGAATCTACTGCGGTCGTGGTCGCCGTGCATCTGGACGATGTGCTGCTCGATGTAGACCGGAGTGAGTGCGTAGCCCGGAGCCCGCGAGTAATCCGTCCCTAGTCGAGCGGCTGTTGGCACTCGGTGTAGCGATGGGCGCCTCCACAGTTGTAGCAGTGAACGGAGCATCCATAGCTACTACCCGATGACGGCTGCTGTTGCGGCTGCTGCTCGCCCGAGCCGCGCTTTCGTCACCCCTTCTTCCCCTGTGCTGTTGCCGTGACACCCTGTGTCTGAGTCAGTGTAATCAGGGTGGAAGGGGAGGAGGATGACGAGGCAAAGGATGGAGAAGAGGTCTGCAGGAGGGGCGTCGGTGGTGATGAAATGACTGCTGCATCAATGGAGGTCTCCTGATGAGCCACGGCTGCCTCACGAGCCGAAGTCACCTAGAGTAAAAGCTGGTGCGCCCATGGAAGAAGCTGTAGTGAAGCCAAAAAAGGCTCGAGCACGGCGTCGTTGTACCGCGTGACGATGTCAATATGCTCAAGGCAAACCCCGAGCATGATCGTGTGGAGCGTCCACAGCTGTGTACCTCCTCAAGTCCCAAGGCGCGTGTAGATGCGCATAGCGCGTCGCGAGTAGTCTGCTGCGGACTCGGTAGGCCCCTGGCGAAGGGAGTGAAAGACACGGATGTGTGCAGCGCGGGTGGCATGCGTCTCTGCAGTGAGCAGGGACAGCGCTACATCCCAGCCCCCGCATGGATCAGCGCAGGTGCCTGTGTCCTCCTCGCCAAGGAACGGGCGGAAGTCAGCGACAGTCTCGCGCGGCATGGCGTAGAGGAGCCCGAGCATCGCCCTAGCCGCTGACAGTGCCTGAGCTCGGTCCGTAGTCTCATACGGACTATGGTAGTAGGGCCACACGTCCTTTGAAGTGGCCCAAACCTGAAAGAGGATCTCCCAGCAGTCAAAGCCGACCTCGCTGACATACCGGGGAGGCGGCGTCTCGAAGTCCTTGGGTTGCCGCTCCGTAGGGAGAGAAAGCACAGGCTGGGAAGGACGAGAGATGGGAAAGACGCCGGGAAGAGGGAAGTCGCTGGGGTGGAAGTCAGGCGAAGATCGAAGCACCGGAACGAGGGATGTGTGTGGGGGCCGAGAGCTCGTCTGAAGCTGATGGATACGCTCCTGAAGCATACAAATCTTGCGCTCAGGGGAGTCGTCCTCCATGCCTGGCATGTGTGGATCCTCATCCAAAGGCTCAGGAGGTGGCTGGTCGGCTCCAACTCCTGTCTTCGGTGCTGGGGATGACTGCTGTGTAGAGGGTACAACACCGGCCGCGCCCTCAGAAGTCTGTCGCGGAGTCATGGAATGACCTCGAAGGAGCTCGGTGAGTGTACGGATGGCGTCAGTCTACTCCTGCAGCAGTCGACGCATCTCTACCTGCTGGCTCCGCGGGTCCTCAATGGCCTGCGAGCGTGGGCTCATGACCCGTGAGGAGGAAGAAGAGGGATCTATCCCCGCTTTTCCCTTCTCGTCGGACGGAGCCATGGTGCAGCTCATTATGGGCCGAGGTATTTAAGTGGTCGGATTGCAAAACCGAGAGCGTTTCTAGAGGAGTTGAAATGCTGGCAACTTTTGACCCTTCGACCCAAAAAAAATCATGAAGTCAGGTGCTGACGTCAGCTCGCCCCTTTTTTGTTTTTTTTTTGTTGTCAACCCTCGCGACTGCTGCGCGAGCTAGCGGCTGCTGCGCTGCAGCCGCGTGGGAGTTGCGCGGAAGCTGTGGAGCAACTTCTGCTCGGCTGCTGCTCCTATTGCGTCGTCAGCCGCAGCAACAGCCACGCAACTGCATGTGGAGCTACCGCCTGGCCGCTACGTGCGCGGCTGTGGCAGCAGCCGCGTGCTGCTGCGGCTGGTGCTCCGCGCTACGGCTGCTACACGCTACTACAGCCGCCGCGCGCCGCTGCTGCTATTGTTGCTGTGCTGCTGCTGAATGCTGCTACTCTGCTGCACTACTGCTGCTGCTGCTGAATGCTGCTGGCGACTACAATCTCACATGGAGGTGGTGAGCGACGTCGACGACGGTCTGCTGTCGTCGACTAGTCCCGTTGGATCTGTTGCAGTTGTGGCTCTCACTGCTGCTGCTCTGTTGTGACTCTGTTGCGTCGCTCGGTGAGAACTGTCTCACCGCTCTGATACCATGAGAAGATGCTTGGAAGCTTCCTAGCGACACAGCCGTTGACTAGGCGTCAGTGCCTGGCCAGACGGTGACGACAGTCACAAGTCGTGCACACAACGGCAAGCGTCTGGCTAGGAGACACAAGGCAAAGTGTCAGAATGCCTCAATAGCATTTGCAGAGAGAGATGACAAATGACAGGTCCATGGCATAAGTACCTGCCGCGGCGCACGGCGGGTGTCGCACGCGGCAGTGCAATATCTGTCTTAGAAACCGGCCCAAAACCATTATTTTGGCCGTAACTCTGCGCACACATGTCAGAATGCTACGCTGTCTGAACCTAGACGTGCAAAATCAGAAGCCGGACGCTACGACTGGTCACATGCATGCATCAGGCATCAAGAGGCTGACCCACAATACAAAAACATGCAAATCGGGTCCACAGCCAATCCACCGATAAACTCCTGTGTGCTATAGAAAAACAGCAAGAGGTCCCGGGTAGCGTCCAGAGCTCAGGAACGGCCGTCGGTCAGCTCCAAGATGGTGATCCGCCACCAGATGACGCATTGGTGCCTCCAGGGTCCGCATCAGGGATCTGCACGGGTATGGACATGGCCGAGTGGCCACAGTAAACTATTCAGGTCGATAGGGACGTCACAAATCACAACACCTTGTGGCACACGCATGGCCATTGCATGATTCTCTATGATTCGAAGATTTTCTAGCACTGCTCGTCCTGGCGATCACCGCTCGCTCACTCTGAGCTCCTCCCAATGAGCACTGCTCGCTCACTCTTAGCTCCTTTAAACGAGCACCACATTGTCCTTTTGTAACTCACCTTTCTTCGTGTTAAAGAACCTCAACCTGCATTTTCAGTGTGCCGTGGTGTTAGGCCATTCTTCAAGTCCACTTACCCATTCTCCCTCATTTGTGCCAATCACTACTTTTACTTTGTAGAAGTGTCGCATATTGTGTATTGTTTGATTGGCTTTTTTACTACAATGTACAAAGACACATTTAACATTCTCGAAACCCTCAACTTGTAGGGGGTGTTTTTCAAAGAAGCGTCTTATGACGTTGTATCACACACGTCGCTTGAATCGTGCGCCCAAGGCCCCAAGTATGCCTCATTCTTGTGTATGTCATTGTGTACATGCGATCGCCACTTTTGACTGTTGTCATTGAAGTATATGGACTGATAACTATCACTTATCAATTCTTCTCAGATTACAGGTTCTTTATCTGGCACCGCACCACCTCCGTTTGAACCGCCCACATCGTTCTTTGCATAACATGCGTCCGATGGACCATGAATGTAAGGATAAAGGTACCCATGAATGGAAGTTATGGAGTCGATGACCTTAGGAACCTAATTACTGTTAGTATGGAAAATGACGTCCAGCTTACCTGTTAACAATGTCGCCAATGGAATCAGGTACAAAATGAATTGAGTATAAAAGGAAAACGGGTAGATTAGAGAGATTAGTGTAACGGATTGATATTGTTTTCCGAATGGGGGAGAAGTTATTCTCGTCTTCATTGGGGCTTCTCGAGGATGTGCCGGCCGGAATGAGGACTGATTCTGCCAGGGAGTTTAGCCTTGTGTCAACGCTGTGATTCACTGGAAAATCAGCAAAGTCTTCGATGGGGGTAGCTAACGGCGGAAAAGAGTGTACGGGGGTTGTGAAATATTTGACCTTCGATGGGGGTACTTCAAACTTAGCAGCATCAACCAACTTCTTCAGTACCCCCATCGGGTTTTTCCAGAGGAGAAGTGCGAACACCTGAAGGCCGACAGCGCAGCAACCAAATGGACATGACGCATTCAGCGAGCACCAAGAAAATACAACGTCAACACGAAACAAGAAGATAGTCGACCGTGGCAATCTTTATAGTAGTAAACCCACTTTCGATCATCAATCTTTTTGTACCAGATGCCAAGTAATTGAATCTGTTTTGGCACACACGTAGGGTCTACAATGAACATAAGAGGCTGCAATAACACCAAAAAACCAAATAAAAAAATAAAACAGAGAAAAACTTCCATAACAAAATAATGAGCTTCATTTATTCTTCTTTGTGAATTTCATGCGTGCATTCTTTCATACTTCATACTCTGTATTCTAAAGAACAATGTTTACATTGATCTTATTAAAGCGTCTCTAAATTAAAAACAATACAAAAGTAAATAAAACAGAAATTTTTTACTACTAAATTGTAAAGTCTAAACAAAGAAATAAATATTTTACACCAATTATAAATGTATCTAAATATTTACGCGGATCATTTCAGCATACACATACACACGGCCATACATGCAGATACAACATTGATAAAAACATCGATAAAAATATAAATACATATCTA
>SZWC01000788.1:299258-316758 GCA_023375785.1 Penium margaritaceum | reverse complement strand
ATATTGTATTGTATTTTCTTTTTTTTGAAATTATGAAAATTCATTTGGATGATAATTGAGGAGGAAAGATAGCTTCCATACATATGGAGGTATTGGGAAAAGAAAAAAAAGGATAAAGAGCCTCATTTTGACTAGAATGGTATGGTAAAATACTGAGTGATTTGTTATTAAGTTACATATGACTACATATGTAAATAAATAAATTTTTGATACAAATATGAAATTTTGTTTTCTTCCGCGTTTTTAATCTGGGTTTTCTGTGTTTCTATAAGTTTGAAATATACTTTTTGCATGTTTTGAACATTTTCATTAGTCACATCACATGAAAAAGTAGTGAAACCTTTTTTTGTGATGTTTTCGATTATTAAATATTGCAATTGGTATATTTGAGTCCCTTGAATCGTTGTCTTGTTTCATCAATTATGGCAATGATTGCTCTGTCGTTATCAACTCTGTTGCCTAGATGGCTTACATGAGCTTCCGTTTGCTTAGTCTGAACCTTATAGGAACTTCGCCCTTCACGAGGAATATTTATGCTATTTTAGTTTAGAGTCGTTCGTTATGGCGTTCGGGAGCACTTTCAGTCACAAAGAACGGAATGGGGGGACCTAGTCCTTCGACTCGAACGTCAACTTCGCGTCCGCATTTGCCGTTTTAACTATCCCCATCGAAGGCGCAAAAACTAACAGCCCCCGTATAATCTTTTTGACCATTAGCTATCTCCGTCTAGGACTTCGCTGCTGGAAAATCAAACGTCACCAGGTGGTGTATGGCCGCTTGAAGACGACAAAAACATCCGTATAAGATCTTATCATCGCTGCATGATTGCCGTGTTTAACCTGTCTACACGTCCTTATTTTGTCAAAATCTTCTGGTTCCTGCAAGACTCCACGAATCGGTCAAATTCCTGCTTTATAATCTTAGACCTTGACCAAGCCGGAGTTGAAAGTTCGACATTATACACAGGACGAAGGCTACCTGACACGACCCCTCAGTCGCGTCAGAAACTCTTTGGCTTAGGTCCTTCGATTACGGTGCCGCTCAATGCCCATTTTGTGTTTGTGTGTTCTGAAGTCGGCTTCATTCAGGCCTCTCAAGCCTCAGACCATAAATCCTGTCGGAGACTCGACAGTCATTCAACCGCGTCGTGCAATATCTCACTGGTAAGGCGGCGGCGGTGGGAAGCTGGCGTCGTTGGCTCAGGGGCCTCGAGTTTGAATCGCAGGCGGACGTCTGCTTGTACGCACGAACGTTTTCAAAGCCTTTGAATCTTCCTCTCTGCCTCACAAAAATGCCATCCCCATAGCCGACCCAAAGTGTTTGTTTCGAGAAGATTAGGGACAAACTGACTTCGTGTTGGCGGAAGCACGAGCGATGTGCTCAAGGGGATGAATTCAGAACCTTGCACGTTTGCAGTACAGCTTATTAATTATATCAAACAAGACCCAACTTGAAGATCAACATCTACGATGCTGCTAACAGGGTATCCAAGGTTTTGTGTGACGCAAATCCTTTCACAAGAAACGATTGCCCATTTATTGCGGGCCGCGGCTGGATGAGCGAATACGGGCTCCCTGATGCAACCCCCTCCTCAACATCGGGTGAGGCTGGGTGTCGTTGAAATCGGTCGTTGGACGCTGTCGGACGGTTCGCTGCGCTTTTTGTTGAAGGACATGTGGAGTCCACGAATTGCGGGCCGCCTAGATCTCATCATCATCGCCGGTCAGAAGACAAGCGCAGCCGGTCAGATCCGGAGCGTCTCTTCCCGAAGGCGGACGCATGTCGAGGTTCCAACTATCGATTTTCGCATGTGATTGGTGGAAACGGAGATTGTTGGGCTGATTCCATTCAGTCGTCCATATTCTGTATGTGACCGCTAGGATTGTTGGAGGAGGGAAACCTTGAGCTTATCCGGACGGATCGACGTAGAGTTCCGATCTACGCAACTGTAAGGCTAGAACTACGCGGACAGGAATCGATGAAAGCGATCGTTGAGGAGCCCAACGACCGATTTCAACGACACCCAGCCTCACCCATCAGCTTCCAGATACTTTTCGGCCACGGAAAACAACGCGCCCACTTACTTCACGCTTCGCGCTTCGCCATCCACTAGTCAAAATTCGTTTAACCGAAATCCAAGTTCCAGTCAAAATCCAAGTTCCAAGTTCGAGTGTGCATCTTCTTTTTAAAGTTCAAGCAGAACACATACATCCAGATTCTATCTATCAAGAACAACATTACCATTAAAGTGGCATGTGATGTTGTTCTATCTTGAATTCTTCGATTACATGAAGATATCAAATTTCTACTCACATGGAATATTCATGAAAATGATTACCACACTTGAATGAAAGGAAATGCTAAAAACCTCCATGACATCTGCTTTCCGTATGAGATGAAATCACATGATGAGCAACATTTCACTGGCCTTAAAGATCTATCAATAATGAAAGAATATGATTCCTTAAAACATTAAGGATCAATAGACATTCCAATAGTGAATAAATTCAAATTTTCCCATGTGTTTCCCTTGAAAAGGAAAGGTAGAGGACATAGAAGGTACTTAATTCTTCCATGATGTACAAGTATCAGTGATATAAAAACAGTTAAAATAGATTAAAATTCTTTTGAGTGACATGCCTTGGTCAAATATTGCATGAATATATAGTTTTGGCTTCGCGTGGTTTCATTCTTACTACTCTAAATAAGCACTAAAGTTTTCAATGTTTTACATTCATGTAATTTTTTATTAATCAACGATTATAAGGTGTTCCATGTCTTGAATCATAACTGTGAAACCTACCTCTTTGTTGTCAACATTGGAATTTTTACCATGAGAGAATAATAATGAAATCCATTATGAGGAGAAAACATCTTATAAAGCTTTTGAAGATGAAATGAAACTTTGTCAGAAGTGCGATGAGATAATAAAAAAATCCATCTTAGAAAAAAGGAACATAGTGTTGCAGATTTTTAAGTCCCAATGGAGTGTGTAGCGTGGCAGTGCCACGCCGACTGGTCAAAGGAGCCACGCCGCTCGAGAGTGGTCACCTGAGACTGTGGGTGGTTGGATGGGATGGCTTCAGGGTCGGAGACCCTCAAGCACCGCGGTTTTGGCCTAGTCAGCCAAGGATTCCGTCAAATCCGTTACATTTGTATCAGAGCTCCAAGGCTCGAATCCCACGTCGGGATTATCGATGCCGAGGATGCTCTCACTCCTAGCAGGGGGAAATGTAGCGTGGCGGTGCTACGCCGACCGGTCAAAGGAGCCATGTGGCTTGAGCGGGGTCCCCTGGGAGTGTGGGCGGTTGGACGGGATGGCTTGAGGGTCAAAGACCCTCAAGCACCACGGTATTGGCCTAGTCGGCCAAGAAATCCGTCAGATTTGTTACAAAGAGAATTGAAATCATGTCAAGTGCAGAAACATTATATTTTTATAAGTGAAAACAAAGTTGAAAACCTTTATTGGTTTTGCATTTATTTTGCACATCAAAATTCTGTTTTTGCAATGCCTCGTGCATGTGTTCTATCAATATCTTTATGAAAAAACATATTTCTATAGAATTGAGTGAACGAAAACATATCATGATGGAGAATGAATTGGAAGTACTAACAAGATAGAGCTATGATTATTATATTTATGCTTTACGGTTTAAACTGATTTTCAACAAGCATGAACGTAATTATTCTTGAGTATATAGTCGTAGGGTGTTACATAATCTTAAACATGTTCCCCCCACATGGGACATGGTGATGAATTTTGAAAGTGAGGAGCTGGTCGTTGAGGGAGGATGAAGGCTATCTTCCTTCTTTGAAGGATTACCTTTTTCATGCATCAAAGTAGGTTTCCCTCCTCATAAGCTTGAAGAGGTCTATCTTGTTCATTTTTTAAGAAAAGTAACAGGGGCTAGAAACCTTTCTACATGGTTTATTTTGGTGGTGAAAACAATAGTTTGTATGATAGTGAGAAAAAGAACTGCTCCCACATGAAGAGGTGCTGATTTTGCTACAAAGGGTTAATGCATTGGTGCTTAGTGAATTCGTATGTAGTATGCAATGAGTGGCCTCCTTGAACATATTTTCTCAAAAGAACCACAAACCGGTGTGGAATGCCTCTTTCTTGTGGTGCAAATTATATCTTTAAACATATGGCTAGTTGTACAATTAGAGGAGGAACGACATGAGGAAATTGTGAAGATGATGCTTTCAAACCCCATTTCCACCACATCTTCTCTTGTTGTATCTTTGTGCGCTAAAGATTTTATTGTTCAATTCGTTGTTTTGTGAGTTAAAGCTAACTACTCTAAAGGTTGTTCACTTTTAACTAATTTAGCCGTCTGTGACTATTGAAGTTGCTACTTTTTTCATTACTTAAATTGTCTTTTTATAGAGGAGATCTTATGCGACAATCTACTACCTCAGTGCATCCGTCACTCGCTCCATGACTTGAAATATTGCGACTTCTTCATGCCCCATACGGTATGCATCTTCTACAAAACAATTTAGCTCCAAGCATATTCTTTCCATGTGGTGTGCTCCATGATGCCCTTATTGTTTGCCCATGCGTAAGCCATGTAAGATAGATTGGTCACAAAGAACAAAAGAAGCTAACCTAGTATTCTTACCCTTCATTTTCAATTGCTCATGGAAGTGGAACATTCCTTACGAGGATGAATTGGTGTCTCCTCTACCCATGTCCTACTTCTTCAATAATGGTGATGCATATCTTCTACAACAACAATGTATTATTCTTATGTTACAATCCATTTTTTTAAGAGCACCAATTGTTTCTTTTGATATAATGTGAAAGTCTTTAATATGCTGTGAAATTTACAAGATTGTTCCATGTTCATTGAAGGGCTAGCGCTCTATACATGAGGATGATGCTCCAAATAAGATTGGTACATCAAATGCCTCATGCCTACGGTGCATGTGAGAATCTCTACAGAGAAAGGATAGATTTTCTCTCCATAACAACCAAGATGGACAAAAGAAGGGCTAAATGGACAAGCATGCGCATCATGAGTGCACATGCTTTTGGGAGAAGACACCTCTGTAATTCTAAGAAGGCACTAAATTTGAGTGGACTTGCTTAGTTTAAGATTAGAAAACTATAGTTTGAAGAAAAGGCATGCACACCATCAACTCAACCATGCATAAAGCTCAGACGTTTGAAACTTCATGGGGACTTTTTGGTGGAAGATTCAAGTGAATCCCTATCAAACGGCCTGATGTAAAAGAGTGGTAGCATGAATGAGCCTCAAATGAATTCACGATTAGCAAGCAACCTTGCACGTAAGTTTCACCGAAAGACTTGATGATACTTCATGGACGAGGAAGCTTTCCAGTGGATGAAGAAAATTGCTAATGTCAACCTCGAACCGTAGGGTAAATCTAAACTAGATTCAAGCTTTTCAAATTCAAATAATTGTTGCTAATAGACCTTTAATTCCTGGTAGGAGCTTCTTGTTTTGGCTATCAACTTACCAGGAACTTTAAAATAAAGGGTGCCAATTAGAACACTTCTCATGAGTGAATTTTTTCACAATTTGTAGCATCTCTAACAACATCTATAGTATTTTTTAATAATTTAGAGGACAATCTTCAACACCACGTCTAAAGCTATATTACTTAAAAGCAGACTTTCTTAACAAGCTACTTGACGTATCACCAAGACCTTGGTGAGCCTCATACTATCGCGCAAGCTTAGATGGAGGAAGATGCTAGTTATCCCTTTAAAATCATTATAAGCGTGTTAAATGTTTTCAACTTGAGGGGAGGTTACAGGCCCTAAAGCCTCTATAAGCCGCCTAAGGTCTTGAAGTGTTGTAGGAGGGTGCCTTATTATCATGAGAGACTTTCATTGTTGTGATGATGGCTGTTCTTGGAGACCCTTGTTTTGATGACTTAGGTGTTTGGGTGTTTTAGAAGCCTATAGTGACGAAGTCAACGCATACTTTGATGGAGCAAGGGGGTCTTATTGCTGACAAGGATCTCAATGCCTAGCAAGCAAACCTTCTACTCAAATGTTCGGAAGCTCAAGACTTGGAAGGAACGTTTAGCTTAAAAGGAATATCAAGTACTAGTATATTTTACAAGGAAACAACGGTGGAACATAGCTCAGCTCAATGCTCTGACACAACCCATCTGAGGGTACAACACCTGGCTCAATGCTCTGACACAACCCATCTAAGAGTGCAACACCTTCCTCGGCCATGAATATTGTCGTTGCAATGGTCTCAAAATGGTCACCGTACTTCAAGGCGAAATGGCCTGCAGGTTGTCAAGGCAGCCTCCTCACTAAGTTGGCAGCCATTAAAAGAATCACTAGGTTGTCAGAGGACTTGTGACCCTCCTAGCAAAGTGGGCAGAGTGCTGCAAGGCTTTCTAAGTTGATATAGTGGAATTCCAACAAGATACACAGCTTTTACATCCTCCTAACCGAGTTGACAAAGCACTGCCAAACACATTGGGTTAACAAAGGAAGACTCCCTCACAGTCGAACTATACAGACACAACCCGCTCTCTAAAGTATAGCTGTGGTTAGAAACTAACTGTGGGCTCTAGTTAGACACAAATCCTGGCCTTCACATGCAAAATGCCAAGCATGAGAGCTCTAGCTAAGCAGCTTGAGTCTTAAGAGTAGTCTGTCTGCCACAAAAAGGAAGTAAGTCCTTCTGGTAATCAGGGGCTTTCTCTTACCCAGGTAGGCTGACTACTGCCACACTTATCGAGAATGTAAGATATAAGCGACTCTAGAGTCTGGATCTAAGGCTTGGTCTGGCATATAAGGTTTACAAGTCGTTGGAGTTGATGTTAGAGTTGCTTGCTAAGGTAATATTGAAGTTACTTCACAAGCAGAGTCTAGTTTGCTTTTGTGTTCGGATCTTAGGAAGTTGACAACCTACACTATGTTTAAGTAAAACGTCCTAATTTAAGGTCCTAGCCTCCTCTTAGAGGAATCTTCCAAGTCAAAGGCATGCATCTTCCTCTTGAACAAAGCTTCTTGAATGCTGCCAACTTGGCCGTGGTCCTTGTTTTTGAGTCATGCATGTTGCCGCTTACGTAAGGAGGTCCCTACTCTTGGCTTTGCATAGAGCTAATAAGTTGTGCATATTGTAACTGGTGAAACTATTAAGTCATGGATGTGGTAGTTGATGCAACGCTTAGTCATGCATGCACCACCACATGTAGAGTGGTCCCTCTTTCAGAGCTTTTTTTGCATGCGCTGATGTAAGCGATCGTAATAGTCCAGTTAGATGTAGTCCCACCCAGATAGGTCTGTGCCAAGTAACCAACAGTGCTTACTTGCACTATGTAGCTCTTGACGGAGCTTGGCCCGCAAGCATGCACAGCCCCACTATGCATGCAACACACAAAGATCCAAAATCCTTTCCACCCTTTCGACCTAGATGCCATAATTAATTCAAGCTTATACATCAAGAGTTCTCGGCCTACCTGCACCCAAGTATTCAAGGAAAAAAATCCTCAACTTTGCCTATTGACGTTCAATTTTTGATCCAACTATGCCATGTTGAAGCTTTTCCTCAGCATAGTTATCGCTCATTCTAACTATCCCCCTTAATAGGTGCGCTAATGAATACACAGACTATTGTATTTTTTGTGGTTGGAGAAATGAGTGATCAGTGGAGGTTTTCGGGGCCCGAAAAAAAGGTCTTCTGTTGGAAGAGACTTCTCTGTTGCTCTTTGATGCTCTCAAATGTAGGAAATTTGAAATACAATGGGGCTCAAATCAGTCAAGTATAGCCTTGAAAATGCTTTATCAGTGCTTTGTTAGGTTCTTTTGGGGTCGTTCTCTGTTCGGAGACAATTGGATGGAGCAGAAAAATTTAATTTGGTGAGGCTGGATTTGCCGCCCACTCACCATTGACGTTGCTTAAGGTGGAAGCAACCTCCCACAGCACAAGCCATTATTTCTTTAGTGCACAAGCTTGGTTGTGCCATGGAAGCCTCTAAAAGCTTCCACGAATGGGATGCTCGCACGACGAGACCGCTGCTTTGGACCACCTGCTTTGATCACCACCTTGTTATAGGCATCCTTGGCCAGCGAGTATAAATGCTTGGTGCGAGTCTTAGTTTTGTGATGTTGGAGCATTCTGCTCCCCTAGTCGATCATGTCACCTGCTTTGACAACTTTCCTCGGCCACTTCCACCACTTACTTAAGCCAACCTAAGTTTCTTTGGCCTCATTTTGCCATGGTTAGAGCAGCCATTGTGCTCTATGTCCATTTTTCGTCTATTTTACAGATCTAGAACTACCACCCATCGCGTTTGTTGTAGTTAGAACATCATTTCTTGGTGCGCGTTATTGACGTGGCTTGATTTTTGGCTCTTGTCGAGACAGTGGGTTTATGGTGATAAGGATTCTCGATTGGGGCTGTGTTTCTCCTCATCGTCCGAGACAAACAAGTAGAAGGTGGTGACGGCCTCCCCACAAGCTCTCGGCAGACTCCAAATGTGGGGAGCCGCCGCTGTGAGCACGGTTGCCAACCGAAAGGCAACCGTACCGCCAAGGGGAACCGTACCGCCAACGGGAACCGTACCACCAAAGGCACCTGACGCCAACCTCGGTGATATTGAGTAGCGTGCATAGGCTTCAAAGAAGCTCGACGAGCACGTCGACGCGCACGTGGACGACCCCCACGTGACGGATGACGTGATGGAGGAGGATCTCTTGGGGGGATAACCTTACAAAGAGCACGGCGCGGACGATGGCGAAGGCGTCAAGGATCGCGACCATCGCCATCGTCGTGCTTCAAACTCAAGCCGATTCCTTGAGAAGGGCAAGACGCCCTCCGCATCGCCTGGAGTTGCTGACGGTAGTGAGACTGCCGAGAGCAGCAAGGGTGATGAAAGCAGCCGCACGGAAATTTCCCGCGAGAACGAGACGGATGACGTCGCCGCGAAGGCAATTCGCGGTAACGATAAAGGCCGTGGGGCAGGTTTTTCCCACCCTTGAGTGACGCCAGTGGGGACCACTCAGGGGTAAAACTAGATCACAAGTGTTGGTTTTTGTTTTTAGATGAGGATGTTAGATTATCTGAGGTTTTGACGAGTTCAATTTTCTCTGTTGTCTTGTCTCCTCTTGTTGAACCACATTCTACACTTGTTGACCGACATTGCCCACCATACCTTGCATCTTCGGACGAGATGCATTATGGTACATGGTTAGTGGTGGTGACACCGACCACTGTGCAAGAGTTGTCTGATGCAGTGATTGAAGCAAAAGCCCGCAAAGCAATGAACTCAATCACGTTCGCAGTACCCTTTGTGAACGATTTCGACTGAGTCAAATTTAAAGTCTAGAAGGTGCTAGCCGAATTCACACGTGCCCACAAGATGTGGACGCAAGTGGGTGAATCATGGGAGTTGCGACGCTCGTTATAGAGATTTTGTGTTTAGCAAAAACTCGGCTTGCCGTCATCGAGTCTATTCACTGAGAACAGTAGGGACAACATGATGATGCAGTTCAAGGGACACCTAGCTGGTGCTCCTGTGAACGTACTTGCTGACACCGGAGGAGACGATTCTTCTGTTAGCCTTGGAAATGCCCCAAAAGGTTGGTTTGAGGTACAAGCCATCGAATGGCAGAGTTGTTGTCAGTGAGAACCGTACGGTTCCCGTGATCGGTACTTGTAAAGCGAATATTTGTATTCAAGGGTACACACAGAGTGTCTTATTGAAGGCACTCAACCTTCTTGACCCGAATGTGCTTTGAATCAAAGCATTTGATCCTCCAAAAAGGACAATACCGCTTTACGTTGATTCCGAGTATGGAATTATCACCAACCCAACTCAAAGTCTATGCCAGCTTGTCTACAATTCAGGTCAAGAGACGTATTCGACTAGGTTGTCTATACATCTTGTCTCAGCTGTAGAAAGTGGATGACGACGTGACGGAAGACACGTCCCAAAGGATAAGATCTCCATTGGCAAAGTTCTCAGATGTATTCCAAGACCCACCAGCTGGGTTTCCACTAGAAAGACACATTGGCCACAAAATCCCGTTTCAACCAAAGGTGACTCCTCCGTTCAGGCCCATGTATCGCCTTAGTCCAACAGAAAGGCAAGAGGCCGAAAGCCAAATCAAAAAGTACCTTGCAAAGGGGTGGATCGGGCCTGTTAGCTCGTGATATGGTGCGCCAATCCTTTTTGTGAACAAAAATATCAGTGGTTTATGCATGTGCATGGATTACCGGGCGTTGAACAAGCTGACGGTGAAAAATTGATTCCTCTTACCGCGGATTGAGGACATTTTTGACCAATTTCAAGGCGCAAAAGTAATTTTGTCCTTGGATTTGTCTCAAGGGTACTATCAAATCCGCATCATGAAAGACGATGTACCCAAAACCATGTTTGGAACGCACATGGGAGAGTATTAGTTCCGAGTGTTATGCTTCAGGCTTACGAATATTGTGGCAACCTTCTAAGGAGAAATGAACCGAATGTTTGCAAAGCAACTCGGACAGTTTGTCTAGGTTTACTTGGACGACATCATGGTTTTCTCCAAATCAATGGAAGAGCACATAGAACATCTTTGCAAAGTTCTTGCAATCCTTCGGGAACAGAAGTCCTTTGCAAAAGTGAGAAAGTGCAAGATTGCACAAGATGAGCTCGAATACCTTAGACACATCGTCGGCAAGGACGGCATGCGTGTCAACCCACGAAAGGTCCAAGCCATTGTGGACTCGCCACGCCCTGAGAATGTTGAGCACATGTGGTCTTTCCTCAACCTTTCAAGCTACTTTCGACGGTTTATACAAGGGTATTAGACCGTGGTAGTACCCCTAACTAGGCTCACGCGAAAAGATGTGCGTTGGGAATGGACACTTGATTGCGAGAACGCTTTTCTCAACGTCAAAGAGCTCCTATCCACGGCGCCCGTCCTTGCTCTTTCGGATCCATCGCAACCATGGGAGGTTCGATGTGATGCATCAATATTGGGACTTGAAGCCGTCCTTATGCAGAACGATCACGTAGTTGCACATGAGAGCCCGAAGCTCATTTTTCCAGAAATGCTGTACACGATTGGGGATCAAGATCTCCTTGTCGTAGTACCAACTTTCAAAATGTGGCGTTGCTACCTCAAGGTTGCTGAAGGGGGTATGATGGTCGTGACTAACCATAATACATTGGTGTTGCTTGAAACGCAACCAAACCTGTCAAGACAACAGGCACGTTGGAGCAAATACCTGAGTTGATTCTCGTTCACATGGGAATATTGGCCAGGATGCATCAATGTGGCCGATCCACTAAGCCGAAACTGGTGGAAATAAAAGCAACCACCGAGGTCTCAGGATGTTTCATGGCCATTGCAACAGCAATAGTACAACCACCAGATCCCCCTACACCTCTGCGCCAACCACCACGAGAGATTATCCATTACAAAGGTTTTGTAAACAGGATCTGAATGGGATACCCTATGGATTCTTGGTTTCAAAACTTTCAAAATCAGGACAAGTACGGCTTTTTGGAGGCCGCAAGAATCTTTTGGCATGGAGAACCAGTTGTTGTGCCAAACTCGGGAGACCTTTGACTTGCGACCCGCCGGTCGCAAGTCATGTGGGACCCCGAAAGACCGGATAGGCACTCTTGGACCACTATTGGTGGCCAGGGTGGAGTTTTCATGTGCATAAGTATTACATGACATGCGACCCATGTCTTTGGAATAAGCCTAGTAACAAGAAGCCTGCTAGACTCCTCCAATAGCTTCCCATTCCTGGGACACCATGGGAGTGCGTGAGCATGGACTTTATTTCTGGTCTTTCGAACACGGCCAGTGGCCACGATGCAATACTAGTGGTTGTGGATCTTTTCCCGAAGATGACATACTTCATTCCTACAACCAGTGATGTGAACGCTGAAGAGACAGCTCATCTCGTCTTTGAGGGTGTCGTAAAGTACCACAGATTGCCGATGCGCATTATCTCCGATCGATATTTAAATTTTGCTAGTAAGTTCGGGCAAAAGATGCACAAATACCTTTGTAGTGAATTGCAAAAGTTGACATCATTCTACCCTCAAACTGAGCGACAAATGATGCACATGTATCGCACTCTAGAGCAAATGCTCCGCATATATGTGGACCCTTCCATGCATGATTGGGACGAATTCCTAGCACCGGCAGAGTTTGCGGTGAACGAATCGATGAACGAGTCCACACAGTTCACACCTTTCGTGTTGAACAGTGGTCGGCATCTAGTGGTACCCTCTTCATTGGTGAAGAGTGGGAGTATAGGAGGGCAGGTTCCTTCTGCTCAAGCCTTTGCCGAGTGCATCGACTCCTTGTTACAGGAAGCAAAGGGTCACCTTTAAACAGCTCGGTAGTAACAAAAGGCATATGCCGACAAAGGTCGCCGGGAGGTCTCGTTTGACATCCGTGACAAAGTGTTCCTTAGCACTAAAAACCTTCGGTTGAAGTCGCTAGGGACAAGGAAACTTCTACCGAAGTGGATTGGGCCGTTTCCCATTTTGGCACGCATGAGGCCAATGGCATACAAATTAATATTTCCGACTAGTATGAAAACACAAGACGTTCTTCATGAGAGCCTGCTAGCTCCAATCATGGCAGAAGGAACCATCTAGCCACCGCCAGTGGTCCTGGCTACCGATGACCAATACGAGGTCCTTTGCCTACTCTAGCACCGAGAGCGTATGCTTTGGTTGCGCGTTGTTAGGGAGTACCTTGTTCTTTGAGCTCGTTGTGGATCTGAACATAATTCATGGGAGCTCAAATGTCGGTTGCCCACAGGGGTGGTCAACGAGTACTGGAGCGAGCGTGCAGCTTGCACAGATCAATGCGTGGAAGGAGGTACCACCTGAACGCGGAAAAATTGAACAACATTCCCATAGGGCAGCATTCATGCACAACGACCATAGGAGTTTGGGGACGCTCAACATGGTTGTCGCGCGGAAGCGACAGCCTAAAGGGTGGATGCCGCTAGCCGTGATGACCAACAAGCTGCAGTTTAGGTCTATGTACCATGCAATTCTTCATGTTTAGCTGGTGATTGAAATAATTACTTTTCTTTCACAATGTTGATGACTCACTAACTAGCAATCCCACTTGTTGTTCATGAACCGGAACAATTCATGATAAGTGGGGAGGAATGTAGCGGGAGGGCCGGTTCGGCCCTCCTTCCTCCCTTAAACGACTGGTGGTTACGCACCACCCCTCGTGTCAGCGAGGGGTGGCCGGCGACCACTAATTCGCTTGCCGCCGGCCAGCTCGTTGCTGATCGGATGGACAGCTCGCGGTCGGCCAAGCGACCAACCGGCCATCGTCCGGCCAGCCGCCTGTCACCGATCACGGCCTCAGCCCGATCGGCGGCTTTTAAGCCATTAGGGCCTCAAGGGCGAGGCCTTGTGGCCTCGTGCCCTGGCCCCCCCTCGCCGTCCTTGCAAAACAAGCTAGCAAGGACAAGGGATAGGGGGAGCGAGGGTGAGGTCGAGAGAGAGCAGGCACAAAGTCGGCAGCGTGCCTCGCACGCAACGATTTTGTGCCAAAACAACATAATGTAAATCAAAAATTGTTCTCGACGAACTTTGACATAAAATAAACAAAACTACTCATGCAAACACACAATTTCAAGGTAAAAACCCCCCATTTGGGTCCCAAAACCAGGGGTTTGGTTGGAAACGGATATGGGCCTCTGAAGACTAAAGATATTCGAGTCTCCCTACTCTGGGTCGTTGATGGCGATTGCCCCTTAGTCCTGCGAAGGTGGTAAATCCCTGATGCAGATTGAGAATGTCATTCTACAAACTACGACAACGACTTTAGAGCAGGAGCTTGAGACACAACACGCAATAGCCAGCTTGAGTCTAGAAAGTAGTCGGGTCACCATAGTAAGGTAGTCAGGCCTTCAGTTAGTCAGGGGCATCCTTTTCCCCAGGCTGGCGGACTACTTCTGTGCTCTGTTGGGTCTTGAGATAATTGTGAATGGAAAGTCTGGGTTCGAGACGTTTTGTGGGACAGATTGAGTATTGGTCGTTCTCGTTGATGTTGGAGTTTATTGTTGACTTTCTTTTGAAGTTCCTCGACTTACTCAGTATTTTTTGCTTTCATACTTGGATCATGGCATGTTGAATGGCTACCTTGTGCCTAAAAGAAACATCAACCTTTCAACCAAACCCCTGGTTGCAACTGCCTCCTCAATGAATCTTCTTGGTCGAAGGGATCGGCCTTCCTGTCGAGGAGCCAACCTGAATCACATCAACTTGGCCGTGGTCTTAGCGGTTAAGTTGTACATGTTGCCTTCAACTCAGGCTGGTCCCCACTTTTAGCTCCAAATGCAGGTGCTCAGTCGTGCATTTAGTAACTGATGCAGCTATAGAGTGGTGTATGTTGTAGTTGATGTAATGTAGAGAGGTGCATGTACCACCTTATGTAGAGTTGTCCTTGCTCCAGAGCTTTGCTTGCATGTGCTAGGGTAAGTGGTCCCAACAGTCTGGTCGGATGTTGTTCCACCCTGATTGGTCTGGGCTAAGTACTAAACAGTGCTTGCTTACACTACACAGGTGCTGACCAAGGTTGGCCAGCAGACATGCATATCCTTGCTGTGCATGTAACACACAATGATCCAGGCTCCTTTCCCCGTGTTGGACATGGATGCTAGAATTAAATTTGCTCTATACATAAGGAATTCCGGGCCTAGCCGCAACCGAGTATTTATGGATGAAAATCTATAGTTTTGTGCACAAATCCCAGATTGTGTTTGAGTTTGTCCTTGAAAAAGGGATTGAAAAAATGTTTTGACTCTATTTATTTCTTTATGAACATAGTTTTTTATTTTATCTTCAGTTATTGGGATTACATTCAAGTAAGATGGCATATTGAAACATTTTGCAAATGAGAGGCCAAAAGTTTAAGCATGTGTAAATTTTGCAATGGTATGCTCAAAATGGTAATGCCTTTTAGGGAACATAAAGTGAAAATTAAAAGTTAAAAATGTCATATTATTTTATTTGGAAAAGGACTTCATTGGCATCATTGCCTAGTTGTAAGCTCTTTTTAGTGTATCGTTCTAAAAAACTATTTTTCTTAATTTTTCACCATTTAAAATGGAAGTTTCTTCAAGCCGTTTGAGTTACTTTCCTATGTCAAAAATCCTTTCAAAGGTCACATGCTTGTCTAGATCATTGAATTGAATGTGCTTTGCTTAGAAATGCTAAATGCCCTTTCCAAAACAGTCGCACTCTACAAATTGTGCCTTTGTGTTGCACCTAGCCAACTCATAAAGATACATCATTAGATGTACCTTTGTCAGTTTCATCATTAGATCTCATTTTAGACTAGTTGCATTATACATCTTGTATCTTGTTTATTATGACCTCATTATAACATGAGCAAAACATTGCAGGATACAAAGTTTCGCCCTTTTTCAAACAGAATTACTGAGGCCCTGATATTGCAAGGCTTGGGAGGAGCCAAAATCTCAATGAATCCCACAACCCTTGTATGTTACAAGTGGGGCTTTCGAGTTGTTTTTCAGAGGGGCTTTCTTGCTCACCTGCGTATGGATGGTGAAAGTTCTGGCGGTCAGTGCGGCGATGGGTAAGTTCGAGATTGGACTTGTGAATGATAGGGTGTCTTGGCTGAACTACCAGGCCTTATCATTTTTACGTTTTCCGACTGCTTCAGCCACAAGGTGTGTCGATAATGGAAAGAATGAATCCCCGACATGCTGAAAGTTCTGGCACCCTTCTCTGATAGAATCATTTCAAATCTCGAACATGACAAACAACACCGGACTGCTTCGAATGGAAAGATAGATAGATAGATAGATTATTATGTTTATCGTCGCTACCCCTCCACGGGGAATGGACGGTGGCACAGAGCCACACATGACAGTGAGAGTTAGGGGGGACATACACGCACGACAACCATGAAGAGGGGCATGCATGTGCCCACAGTCAAATGTAAGGAAGCATGCAAAGGTCAAAGCAAGCGATGTCCTAGCGAGGTCCTGAAGGGGGGGAGGGACAGTGCACACGAGGTCAATATGGGTGACATGCCAATGGTGGCCAAAGAGGCCTAGTAACGGCATATCACAAGTGCCGAGCTCAGCTGCGCGGCGGCCAGAGGGCTGCTGCATGCTGCGAGCTCGCTCCATATGATTCCACCATTTGATTGATTAGCGGCTGTCAACCTGGGCTGCGGATGCTGAGGATGTGGCGTTGGCGCAGGGGAGGAGGAGCACGGGGTCGATGCGGGTAGCCCAGTGTCTGCTGCAGACTGGGGCTGTTGTGGTAGCTGTAGTAGACTTGGAGCATACCTGCCACACACGACGCCAAGCAAGCCTGGTCCTCGAAGGAGAGGAATTCTTTTAGCGAGAAGCACCGCAAATCGGCTGGGAACAGACAGGGAAACCGACCCCGCACCTCATAAAACACTGGACAATCCCGCACAAAGTGCAATGCCGGGTGAGGAAACTGGGTGGCCAGACAGGCAGAGCAGCGGCGCGACGCTAGAGGGAGGTAGAGCTCATAAGGGAGGCTGGATGTGCGAAGCTGCCAAAGTGCACGCGCGTGAAAGGAGGGAATAGGAAGAGAGAGGTAGGGGGGTAGGCCAGGGGAGCGGGGCACCACAGTCTGGTAGAAGAGGAGAGCCTTGGGGATATCGGTAGTGGGGGTAGNCAGGAGGGGTGGCGGCGGGCATTGTGGAAGCAGGGCTCCTGGTGCCTGAGGGGAGAGGGGGTGTTAGCGGGGAATGGAGGGAGGGGGGGCTAGGGGAGTGGGGGTGAGGGGGGGGTCCAGCTGGGCCAGTGGAGAGAAGGATCGAGCGCAGTTTGGAGCGAGTAAAGGCACGAGACAGTTCAGACCAAGAGTCTGGGGCGGGTAAGCTGCATAGGGCAAGAGCGGCGCGAGAGAGCGTGATATGCCACGGCGATTGGTTCTCAACATGCCAGCAGTAGGCGACATTGGCAAGACGTTCCACCGGTAGCGCTTCCAGATACGCTGCGTACCTTGAGCCGTAGACAAAGGGTAAGAACTGGAATGGGAGAGTGTTTGACTCAAGATGTATCAGGTGGCGAGGTGTCGACCTTGCGACAGTCGTTGCCGAGACACACCATAGAATGCCATCAAGGTGTAGTTTGTGGGCATCTTGAAGGCCACGCGGGGGGTCACATGTGAAGTAGGAGCGGCGCACTAAAGCATGGGTAGGTGGGCCCCATATCGCAATGCCATACATTAGGCGGGAGAGGCACAAGGCCCGAAGGAGAGTAAGGCGAAGGGAGACAGTGGATATGGAGGATGAGGTGCATTTTCGTCGGACTGCCCCTAGTGCCTGCTGTGCCTTGGTGATCAGTGGCCTTGTGTCAATGATGTGTCTGGAGGTAGCGGAGAAGCGTAGGCCAAGGTAGGTGTATTCGTCGGAGAGAGGGAGGTAGGATGCCGAGGGCAGCGTGGGAAGGCGAATGGGTGGACAGGACAAATTGCGAGGTGGGCGGAAGACCAAGACGGCGCACTTGTTTGA
>SZWC01000788.1:266187-282309 GCA_023375785.1 Penium margaritaceum | reverse complement strand
GTGTGTGTGTGTGTGTGTGTGTGTGTGTGTGTGTGTGTGCATGTGTGCGTGCACGCGCGCACGCATGCATTTGTATTATGTTTGCGTGAATCATGGTTAATATCAATTTCAATACACTGTGTAGCGTATGTATGTGACATATGCAGTACCTTTGGTTCATGGAAGTTTACTGTGTACATTCATTTTGATACACAAGGTACATCGTGAAAATGTTTGAAACATTTACAAAATGCATGAAGTACAAAGTCAGATTTTTGCATAATGTGTAGGATAACATGTTTTTGTCCATAGAAACACTTTTGGGTACTTCACACCCCAGACATTTATGTTTGAAACGTACCTTATCACCAAGTGATCTTCCTTATACCCAAAAACCCTATTGTGTTGGTAAAGAACGATGTTCCTGATGGGACCACTACGTTTTCTGCTCAACAATGTTGAAGCCCATGGTGCCCACCCTCCCACGAAGTACCTTGTGTGCATCTAGGAAGTGTATTGTGGAGTGAATTATGAAAACATGAAAATTTAGAGCTTGTATGTTTTACTTGCCCCCCCCCCCCCCCCCCCACCCCTCCCCTCCCCCCAAGAATACATCGAGTGTATTGGGGTAGTATAGCGGGGAGTGTATTGTAGACGTTTAGTAATCTACAAAGCGTGTTAAACAATTCATCGTAGATACATAAGTAGAGAAAACTGATGTACCCTAGCTACACACTCCAATGTACCTCTCCAAGACACATTCAAATTTTGAGGGGGGTTGAGCTATCCATCCTCCTCAAAGAGTATCTCTAGTGCATCTTGGGAGTGTGTTGTGGAGTGTATTAAGGAGACTAACCTTTGAACTTGTGTATTCTTTTTGTCATCTCACCCCCCCACCCCCCAAGACACATCAAGTTTCTCGTGTTAGTATTGCGGGGAGTGTACCGTAGACATCTCGCAATCTACAACTTGTGTATGCTTCTACAATAACATGTCGTAAATACATAAGTCACAAAAATTGATGTATGTCAGCTACACACTCAAATACACTCCCTTAAATGCCCCCCTCCCTTTTGGGAAGGGAGCGTTATCCCCCCCTCTCGAAGTACCTCAAGTGTATCTGTGGAGTGTATTGTATAAAGTATCATGGAGACACAAACTTTTAGAACTTACAAATTCCACTTATGCCCCCCCCCCCCCCCCCCCCCCCACAAACACATTGAGTGTATTGGGATAGAGTAGCGGGGAGTGTATCGTAGACGCCCAACAATGTACAACTTGTGTACGTTTCTATGATTACATGTCATCAATACGTAAGTCACAGCTGTTATTGTACTCGAGCTATGCACTCCGATACCCACCCTCCAAAATATGCTTTCATTGACAGGGAGGCAACTATATTATCCATAACCCCCCTTGAATCGAGAGATTGTATCGCAGAGGTATAGCCCACTTGTGTGAGGGGGTAGAAAAAATTCTTTCTTAGACTAGTGGCGCATCATTTCAAGCATGGTATCAGAGCCACAGCTTAGAAGAGGTAGTAGACTAAGTAGGAGCAGCGGTGTACAGGTGCAACCCAATGTTGGTGAACCCCCATATCTTTGCCAGTGCAAGGGAAACTCAATTGGAGTTGTCCCGGTATGGTTGGCCTTACTTGTTGACGGCTTAAAAGATCTCATGAAATGGAGGAGATACTGCCAGTTCTTTTTTTCATGGCAGTAACCACATGGTGGTGGTAGGATAGGCGATCACGCAGCCAACATAAAGTGGTAGGATGCCGACGGTGAAGCCAACGCTGGTGACAACTGCACTGCCACACAACAGGGAAGTGTCCTTGCTGCTTCCCCATTTTTTCTCATTCATAATCCTCCACTTTTTCCAGCTTAACCTTCCTGCCGGATGCAGCCAAGTCAGAAGCTAATGAATCAGCACAACCACAACAAGAAACCTAGAACCAAAAAAAAACCTGGATGGTCGCATGCTCACTCACTTGCTTGCTGCCTGCCACGTGGCAGCCGTAGTAGAAGCAACAGCAGCCGCATAGCAAGAAGAGTAGTGCACTGACGTACCTGCAGTACTGTAGTAGTAGCAGCATAGGAGCAGCTGCACATAGTAGCAGTAGTAGTAGTGCAAAAGCAAAAGGACTAATATAAATCACGTGGAGCAGTGCATAACAACAGGAGTAACAACATGCAATAGTAGCGGCAGCGGTAGCTCCATAGCTACAGAGACGATGATCGCAAGAGTAGTTGCGGAGGTGATGTGAACACGTAATAGCAAAGGCTTTGCAGAAGCTGTGCAAGCTTCCGCGTAACTCTAACGACCTGCAAGCCACCAACCTTCATCAAAGAAAGAAACACAATGGATCTATCAATAGATTCCCTGAGTGGGATACTCGTGAACTCGTAGGGTATTCTCGGGGAAAAAAAAAAAAAAACACCCACAAAAAGATCATTTTTTCTCCTTCATTCAAATCCTTGTAAAACGTGGTTAGTGATTTTCGACAACTTTCACGGTCCCTCAGTAGCAAACACATAACTTGTGGCAGCGTCCGTCACCCACGACTAGAGCCGGACCTGGTACTCTGGTGAGACGCAGTCCACCTCCACTAGCGCGACGCTACCAAATGACTCGTCTCCGCTCTTTAGCAGCAGGTTTACAACTAGTGCATACCGCAAGCCACGTTACAGTCTGCTTAAATGCCATACCCATTCAGCCACTTTTTCCTAGCCAACCTAGTCCCACAGTCTCTGTTTTAGTCCAGAGTGTAGCTGAGGAGTAACAGTAGCAGCAAGATTCTGTCGCCAGTATCCTACAGTCCATAGGCCATGTAGCTGGTGTTTAGCGAAGGCCAAAGGATTTTGAGGCACTACCATTCTACCTTGAGGTGGGACAGTCCGCATCCCAGGACATGGTTTTTCGCTGTGGGCTCAGGGTGATGACTTCTAGCCCTACTACAGCCTAAAGTATGACTACTCCATCCCAAAGAAGCTACTTGATGCACATTGTGCATCTAGGGTCCTCGTCTTCGCAGCACCAGAGAGTGATCACAAAGACCTCAAGCCCTACTGCCGGTACCGACCCTGACCACTTTGAGGCATGGACTACCCTCACAAATCCCTACAGTGCTTCTGGCTAGGCCATCATCATTCACCTTCTATGGATCTTCAGCCACCTCAAGGTGGGTGATTCTGAGTTCATCATTGCCTGTTTACACTTTGCACAGGATCTTTTACATTGGTGCGACAAAGCTGGTCCGCCTCTGCTGGCCGCCCTCCTCACCATGAATAATGACGCTACCCCCAACCATATGAAGATCCTTAATGAACATGCGATTCTACATTTAGGACCAATCACCTCAAATTCATACACCCCTCAAAACGTGGACATCAAACCTCATCATACATGAGAACTCACAAAGAAGTTTCCTTACATGTCATTCCGAAGCAATGGAAGGTGACAAGTAGCTTGGAAACCACACAGTCCTCAATGCTCCTATTCACACTTCATCCAAAGGCAGCTCACCATGATCCTCGTTTCCAAGAAGTTGCATTAAATTGAGACAGGTATGTTTTCAAAATCCACATGATTTCCAGAATAAATATGCAAAGCTTCTTTCATTCTTCAAAAAGTATGTAAGTAAAAAGTTTGGAAGTTTTTGAAGAGCTTTTAACACAATCCTATCAAAAGGAAATGAAAGACCGTTTGAATGATTAAAACACTCGGTCTTCCTTTATTTGGATTTATTTTCTTAATCGAAAAATGTAGTTTTGGAAATTTATAGTGCTGGAAGTGCTTAAAGTACCCCTACTCCACGAAGTGTACTTGGGGAGTGCATGAGACGAAGCACGGCTGATCGCAGGTGTATTCGGCTTCAATGTGCATTAGTGCACATTAATTCAGGACATATCCAAGAAGGTTCCCTGCTTGCACTTGTGAACAAAATTCTCCGGCACATGTTACGAAGACTACACTTGCACATGCACTCACGCCATGCACTTACGTGGTGATGGTGGGGGCGGGATCTGCTTCCGAGCTCTAGTGCCGACCATCCACCATCCTCCAAAGTTCCACAATGCACTTGTGTACACATTTCATCGAGATTTACCACGACGACTGTGCACTTCCATATACAATCACAACATGCACTTTTCAGATGGAGAGGGGGGGGGGGGGGGGGGGGGGGGGGGGGGGTCCGGATCCGGACTGCGGCCTACCCCTGTCCTCATCAAGCCGAAAGTGCATGTGGTGAGTGAACGCCAACGTGCACACATTGCTGCAAGCATTAACGACCATCGATAAGCCAAGATCAAGATCCCGTTCTTATTGCCGATAACTATCCGGCCTGAGCCTATCAGGTATACTGATCATGATGTTTCAATCGAATTCCGCTTACCAAACAACGACCAGAAGATGTTTCCTTGTCGGTGTCATTGGACGATCTGAAGTGATGATGATCTAAACGAGCCGAGCATTGGAATAACATCCTCACGTGGACTCGCCAGTAATCAACTGGTTGGCGGGGAGGCCAGATATCCGACCATTCAAGGAGGGGCCGGGGGGGGGGGGGGGGGGGGGGGGGGGGGGGGGGGGGGGGGGGGGGGGTAACATCTAGCATCTTGCTTGCAGCGCCAGCCACTTTGTCGTGTCTACAAGCGACAGGCTGGCAACTGCCAGCCTGCCGCTTGTAGATGCCACAATGAAGCCGCTCGATTTCTTGACTGCCGCTGCAGGCTGGCGGCCACGTTGTCCCTCAATCGAGCTGCCACTTCTAGGTTCCACGTCTTGACCATTCAAACCAGTAGGTCTGATATAGGACAGAATACAAAAATGCAAAAGTAAATACGTCAGAAAATTTTGTACTGAATTTCAACTTCTTACACTAGTTAAACTTCTTAAACACATCACACTGATACATTGATTCACCTCCTCATGCACTCCCCACACACACTTTCACTCCACATCGTCCCCCTTCCTAAGCACCCTCACCCATACAACCAATACATTTTCTTGGATTATCCAAATAAAACTATGATTCCCACTTAGAAACAACATAATCGCACAATGAATCTCATAAAACTATCAAAATCTACAGAAACATTGTTTACACAATTCTACACTAGTGAACACCTCCACTCACATCACCCTCTAGTTTCTACACACGTCCTCATACACTCCCCACATGCACTTTCACTTCTATCCTCCCCCCCCCACCACACCACCACTTACTACCTACAAACGCATCACTCAAAACACCATACACAAGTGTACACCTCTACAGACAGCCTACACACTTGGTCGTACACCTCCACCTACATTCCCCACATACACTATCCCCACGACCTCCCTCCCCCCTACCAACACCGACCAACCACAAATGCATCACTCAACCCCACATACAAAACTGTACAACTTTGTACACAAGCTACACACTCGGCCATACGCCTCAACCTACACTCTCTACATACACTATCCCCTCCACCCCCCACCACACCACCACTGACCAAGTGCAAAGACATCAGGCAAACCCACATACACTTGTGAACACCTCTCCATACAACCTACACACTTGGCCATACACCTCCACCTACACTGCCCACATACACTATCCCCCTCGACCCCCCCTTCCCCCTATCCTGCCACCGTCGACCAACTATAAAGGCATCACTTAAACCCACATACACGACTGTAGACCTCTACACACAATCTATAAACATTACCATACACCTCCACCTACACTTCCCACATACACTATCCTCCTCGACCCCCCCCCCCCCTACCCCGCCACCATCGACCAACTACAAATGCATCACTCAAACCAACATACACAAGTGTACACCTCTACACAGAATCTATAAATGTTACCATACACCTTCACCTACACTGCCCCCATACACTACTCCCCCAAATCCCCCCTCCCTTACTCCACCACCATCAATCAACTACAAACACCTTACTATACACACCACCTACATATCCATCCACACACCTCCACTTACAGTCCCCACATACACTTTCAAACATCCCCCTCTCCCCTCTGCCCATCAACCACTGGTCAAATCACTAAAACCATCTTGTGAGGAAGCTTCCTTGTATACCAAACAACACTATACACACTTCACATAGTGCATGAAAGTCCTTTGATTAACTCTACTTCAGATTCTAGAGACCGTGACATCCTAGGGCACTCTTATTTCCTGGTTCTATTCCTAATTCCTGAGATGGGAGGAGGCTATTCAGGACTCCTGCCTGCAGCGTGGTGATACGGAAGTAGTAGCTGTAATCAGCTCCGCCTCTCCTATCCCCCGTCGTCCGGGATCCCTGCTGCTGCAAGAGCCACATGTAGTGTAGGCCGCGGCAAGGTGGGAAACTGGAAGAAGGACAAGGGGACGACCTAACAACCATCCGACAGCAACTCCTCCCATGGAAACCCTCTAATCTGCTACAACTGTGGCTTGCTGGGTCATAGCTTGTACACTTGCTGATTATCCACTGACGAGTCTTGTGTCATCAGCGCCATGTATCGTGAACGTGAGCAATGTCTTTGTACAACTGTAGTCACCACTGCCTCTACTGTTGGTGCTTCCTCCACTTCCTTATTGGCCTCCTCCTCCGCCGTCATAGCAGTTGTGATTGGATCCCCAGCCCCTCCCAAGCCTTCCGTTGAGCAATTTTTTCCATGGAACCCTTATGCGGCATGATCTCCTCCACCATTGCAACACAGCTACACCTCGGCACCTCCGTCCCGCATAGCCATGCCAAATTACCCACGGATTCCTAGACCCTCTAATTGCAAGTGCCAACTGGACCATTTCATCATGCACTGCCTTGACATCTTCCCTCGTCAGCCCAAGGAGGTAACAGGAAAATGCATGACTCCGGCTGACGTTTGCCGTGATCTTCCTGTGATCCTACGTCCATTTTGGATGTTGGCTTGAATATTGGAAGGCACAATTTGCATCTCAATCTCCTACACCACGCCCATTACCCGTGTTTTTTCAAGTCACTCAATGCAACGCTATCGCGTCTGTCCGAATCTGTCACTTGGATCATCAAATGTGATGCTACGTATCACATGGCATCTTGCAGCAAGTCGTTTAGTATGCACAGACCGGTTGGCGATGTCCAGAGTGTTTGGAAAGGATCTGGCCAGGTGATTCCTGTTCGTCGTGTTGACGTTGTCCACTTTGGGATCCGTCTGGCGATGTCTGCGTCAGCATTGTGCTGTATGAGCCTAGACTTTAGCTCAGTATTCTGTCCGTCACTACTCTCGACCGTATGAGCATGGATGCTCTATACTCTCATGGTGCTGGCACAGTCATCCTTTGTCTGTCTAGTCATATGATGCTACAAGCAGAGTCTCATGATGTTTTGTGGTGCTTCATTAGTCTGTCCACCATGTCCTCACCTCTTGTCTTCAGACGAGCACTCTGTCCCCACACGGCACTTGCCTCCTATGCCATTGCTTATGCCACATACATAGCTCTTTCGTTCAGATGATGCTTTGCACGCATCTTGCACTTGGCCTTGACCCAGTTAGCTTTGAGTCAACTGGGAGAGTTTCCTTGAAGAACCGAATGCATCGATTACGCTCACAAAAAGATGCAATGGTCCTCTTATCCTTTCTCCTCTTCATGAGCCTCTCACCCACTTCAGCTTGTCCATTCTAAACTCATGGATCCCTTGACTGTCAAGTCCAATGCAGAGCGTGGTTATTACGTTCTCACCTTCATTGTCCATTACTCTCTTTTTTGGTAGGAAACCACCTCCGGCACAAGAGTGACACAATGGCTACGATTTGTGATTGGCTCCTTGTCACAAATAACGAGAGCGTTCATTCCTTTTTTTTTTCCATTTGGATACGGATGGTGATTTCACGGGGGAGGCGGATGCTTTCCTTAAGAACCAGGACGTCAGACATGAGACCTCTGCAGCGTACACTCCGGGGAAGAACGATGTTGGTGAGCACTTGAAACGCACTATGGCTGACGCAGTCCACACTATGTGCATTAACTCAGGTCTTTTTGATGACTTCTTTCTTGAGGTCATGTCGTAAATTACCTGGGTCTAGAACAGAGTAATCTATGGTCCTTTGCTCTGTCTTGCCAATCCCTACCAGCAATGGAAAGTACATAGATCTTCATTCTACTCGTGTCGGCGGTCGTTTTGCCAGCGTATGGCTCCCCGAGGACTAGCAGGATGGTAAACTGGCTCCACATGGTCTTCCATACACTTTCCTTGGGGTGTCATGTTAGACAAAGGATTAGCAGTTCTGGGATCTTGCACGTCACCGCATCATCAAGTCGCATGATGCACTATTCTTTGAGGAGCTTTTTCCATGGAATCTTCCTTTAGTCTATGCTTGGAACCTTTTGAGCTTGTTGCCACCATTACATGGGTGATATTCTGCACCAGTACATAACGTTTCTTTCTGTCCAATATTTTCCAGAGTCCCCAGTTTCTTCACGTTGCCTATGCCTCTAGACACACAATACACCTCTGCGGTAATAGAGTCCCCATCTGAGTGCTGACCATACATCCAAGTCTACCTTTTTGGCCATTAAATCTTCCAACCAGGAAAGCATGTTTACCTCTTTGGCCACTGACTCCGCTGCCCAAGGGGCCGAGTCTATCACTCTGGTCGCTGACTCAGTTGACCTGTCGAGCAGTTTTCGGACTCCTGAGTCAGTCACTCCAATGGAGCGACCTGTCATGTCATTGCCTCCTCAAGGCCTAGACGTCACTCGTCTGGTGGTGGTCCGACATACTCACGTACTCCTGGTGGAGGTCTTTGTCCATGCATCCCAGCACCTCCAATATGTCAGCGTCCTCCCATTCCCTGGCCATCCCCGGCCACTACCCTCTATTCCATACCCCTTTCTTATACTATGGTGTTAGGGATCCAAAGATGAAGGCCTTGGGTCTGACTTTCCTTGCTGCGATCACAGCAAACCTTCATCCTGGATCCACACTGGATTATTACTTGATTTATCAAGAGCATTGACCCGCCATCTCTATCTCGTTATCTTGTGCTCCATGGGGCCTTGGTACCGCTCGTTTGTTGACAGCCAGACCGTCTTTGCAGGAGGCCGACCTACAGAGCCTTTGTGAGGCCAGTACCGCACCTGATGCTGCCAAGTGGGACATTGCTTGCAAGAAATAATGGGATCCTATTGATGAGCATACCTTTTATCATTTATGGTTAATGACCCCTAATTCATACACCTCACAAAGTGTGTAGAAGAACTAAACATATGGCTGGGATACTTCTAGGAATCAAGCCAAGAAAGACAACATTGTTTCTTTGAATTCTCTTAGGCGACCTACGTTCAGATCTACGTTTATGTACGTGGACCCGTAAGTTTCATAGAGCTTAATACAGGAATGAATGTTGCAAAAACGTTTCACAAAACTCATTTTCATTCAAACCAAACACGAAAGATAAATCAGATGTTTCAGAACACAGTAACCTAGTTTTCTACCAAAGTACCTTTTGTGCTATTTATGTAAGATGCATGATTACCTAGTTTCATACTTTGTCTTACGAGTGTCCAAAAACAACATCTTTACGCATAAAGGTGTACCCCGCTCCATGGCCATAATCTCTATTGTAGGGAAACATCGCTACAACTACATCTTGACTGAAAACGTGTGACAAGTTCAATGTCGCTTGAAAGAGATTCACGCATGCGCACAAAAAATCAACATACAAAAGTTCACAAATGAGCTTTTTCGGGTAGTTTTCATTGGGGCCAAAATTGTTTATTGTGTACGACGATAGAACTTGTTTATTGTGAACGACGTTGATCAGCTACATACCTAGATGCACAACCCAGATACACTTTTACGTTTAGAGGGGGGGGGGGTCTATGTTCATCTCCCCGCCCCTCCCAAAAGTCAAGAATGTAGTGGGGGTGTGTATTGGGAAGTGTATATGAGGGGGGCTGAAATTGATACACAAGTGTCGTTTTGCACTTGTGCACATTCTAGTACATTCCTACAATACACTCCCCAATATACACCCTCCATATACTCAAAGTAATTAGGGGGGGTTGGGGGGAGGGGGTCGACATAGACGCCAAATCACTTGTGTACACATTCTCACTGTTGCGTGATAAACTCCCCAATGTACACCCTAGATACACTCGAGGGGTTGGGGGGGAGGGGGGGAGGGGTTGGGACATCATCCATGTCAAAAACTTTGCAAAAGTGTCAAGTGCATACCCGCACGAGTATAGAAAAACATGTGTGAAGGACATCGGACGACGGAGTATTACTTGTATAGGTTTCTTGTAGGTTCCGATAATTCATGGGACAGACACAACTGCCCCACAAGATCCTTGAGGACATAAGTAGGCATGTTTGAGCTAATGAAAGAGTTCAGAGTTTTAAGTTACATTTAATAGTATTACCTTGTAATAAGAGCTCCAATTCATACCCAAAAACAGTTGTGAGTTGTACATTTTTCAAACATGAACAATGAAGTCGCAAGTGTATGTACATGAGTAAACTTCTAGGAAGTAGAGGTGTTGCACATGTAGCATACATAGATTTCGTAGTGTACAAAATTGACATGATTAACCATACCTCCCTTGTATAAGCTGGTTGACTTCTTCCCAGGCCACAAAGCCATTCGGGCCATGTAGATGTTTTGTAACAACTGGAAGCCAGATGACATGCTAGACAAGTACAAAGCCCGGCTCACTACGAAAGGCTTTGCACAAGAACTAAGGGTGGAATCTAACTAGGTCTTTGTGCCGGTTGACCGTTTCAGGAACAACTGTGCACTCTTTAGCATGGTCGTACACCATAGCTAGGAGCTCCACCAAATGGATGTGAGAAATGCCTTCTTGCATGGCACTCTTGATGGTTTGGAGTTCTACATTGTCCAGCCCTCGTGACCCGACGGTGGCACCGACTATTTTTGGCGGCTATAAAAGGTTCTCTAGGGTGTCAATCAGTCATCTAGGTGCTGGAACATAGAGATCAGCCGCTCCCTCTTGAAGGATGGCCTCATAAACAACAGCTTATAAACGACCCCTTTTTTTACTCTGTTTGAAACCACCCGTATCGTCTTGCTCGTCTATGCAGACGATCTTCTCATTGCGTTGCCTAACCTTGTCACTGTCCAGCGAGTAAAGGACCTGCTACAGTCCACATAGAAGGTGAAATATATTGGAACTGCACAGGCACTTCTAGGCATGGAGATCAAATGCGATCGTGCCGACGGCATTCTATCTGTGCATCAGATAGCCTATATGTAGATGTTGGCAGATTACTTTGCGGACATTTTGCCCACTCTACCTTGTGCCTCCACACCCATATCCCAGGACGGCCTTGCCAAGCTATGAGGATCTCATGTCGATACACTAGGTTCAGGTATGGACGTGACTACCTTTCTTCATGCCATTGCGTCACTCATGTTCACCATCAATACAATACGGTCGGACATTACCTTTGTCATGAACGTACAGAACCAATTCCCCAAGTACCCACACCAGCTACACCTAGATACAGTGATTTTTGTGGTACGGTATGTTTTCTTTACCCCACTTCGTGAAGTGATATTGCACCACTAATCGTCCATAGTCATTGAGAGCTATATGGATAGCGAATCGCATAGGTGGTAAGAGCCACACAGGATAGATCTTCCTTGTCAACGAAACGGCTCTCTCTTGACACACTGACAAGTAGGGATACATTGCATGTAGTACTAAAAAGACATAGTACATGCCATTGGTTGCTGGTACATGCGAAGTTGTGTAGCTTTGTTGTCTTCTGCTTGTTAGCATGCATCGTCTATTACAATGTATTGTGACTATTAGAGAACCATTGCTATTGCAGACAACGATGTCATTCATCACATGCGCACAAAATGGATCAATGTCGAGTATCACTAAGTGCACACTTTTTTGCATGAAAACATCATCAGGATTTCATACATTGGGCGATAGCATGCAACTTCTTGACCAAGGTTGTCAAGCGTGCACAGTTGAAAAAAGGTGTTAGCTTGGTTGGTCTGCATCCTTTAGTGCATTTTCTTGTATTCGTGAGTTCCATTACCATGTGCTTCATCATGTATGCCCTTCCTCTTCATGTGCTCATCTTCACACTCGAATGGATTTGTTGGACTATAGGGGTATGAGAGCATGGGGTTGCTCGACTTGTGTTGTGCACTGTGGAAGTATAGAATTTGTACGTATATGTACATTGGTGCTCACGGGTCATGGAGGAGTGTTGTGATTTACGTCTGCACTATCTCACTTGTCTGTGCTGTGACCTATTTTCTGGTGTATATGCTCATGCGGACGATTGACTCAACGAATGTTGAAAACGGCAGGCACTCAGCCATGGAGGATATGGCGCACCATTGTGAGAGACATGGATTCCATTTCCTCGTGTGGAATCTCCCACTTTGTAGCAGTATGCAGTCAGCTCCATCAGCATCAGTCATCATCACTCATGTCACCGACAGTCATAAGCGGAAGTTCTGAGTAGCCTAGATTCAGGCAGCCATAATCTTTCTATGCAATTTTTCTAGCTGATTCAGACTACACGACTGCATTTGCAACATGCATATTCTGTTATGGTCTAGTTTTCAGGAAAATCGTCGATGGCCAGGTTTGGGGCTATGGGTCCTCTGGGCTAACCGAGAAATTTCCACATGCCATAAAGAAGTGCATTCTCTTGATTGGCTGGTAGATAGAGTAACAAGCCACACAAAGGCAAGGGCCTCGGTTAGGGTGGAAGTGGTCTCACACCAAGATTCATGTTTGATGTCAACTCAGTCATTACTCATTCCCAATTGGAGTTCTGGTGCTAGCTTTCTAATGCAAGTTTCCCTCTCACAACTGAGTAGCCAACACTGCTCCGTGGCAACTCAAGCTTACATTAATCATTTGACATGTACAAGCCATCAATGTTATTTGATTGAAATTCTGTGATACACTGCCGGCACTTGGGTTGGTCTCAATGGTTATCACTAGGGTTTTTTACTAAGCCAACTATCGCAAACCAGATTATCTTACGATGCAATACAAAGCCCAATGGATGCAAGATGTTGCTTGAGCGACAATCAACCTAGTTCTGAAGCGACATTTTTATTGCCGCTTGACCGATACGATGAACACTTGCTGTTGAAAATGGCCGATGTGAAAGATTGATGTCTTGCACATTGACCAAACACACCACGAGCCATATGCACACCTTTTATGTTAATTCAAGTTTTTATCATGATGGTTCTGGTTCCAAACAATGTATAATTTGACTAAAAAAATCAAGAACAAGGTTTGATGTTTGTCCATAATTACCTTCTTAAATCAATAATTTATGGAATTCATATAATGTTCGCACATGTTTTAAACATTTTGTAGAAAGAAATTATGGTGAACTCTCAAAGGAAGGTTTTTCAACCTTCCTGTTTTGGTGTACCACGCATGCCCACAATTTTCTGAGTGTATGTTTTGGGATGATTAACCATGAATGCACAACGACCAGCTCCTAAACCACCACTTCATGGACCCCCTTTGGTGCCCTGTCCCACGTCCATGGGAGTGCATGTTGCGGAGCGCATGAGAGAATCAGCGGCCCCACCAAGAAGGTACCAACCGGGGTGTACCGGAAATCCATGATGGGCAACCCGAGCTGGAATGGACATGCCACTCTCCAATCCTCGGGCACCATGTACAATGGGTGAATGAAAAGCCTGTGGTGTGCAAGAGCAGTGTCAGCTCCGCCACTGGCTCAATCCCAGCCTGCCCACTTCTGCCTGCAATTGCTCTTGTTGCTGTGCATAAGCCACTGCCAGCCCCTCTTGAATGAAATGGACACCCTCTAGTCACAACAACCGTCGCAGAAACAAGCCAAGCCTCTCATTGAATCATTGCAAACACACCACTGACCACTCCGACGGGGGTGTTATTCACGTAAGGTGCTGAAGCCGCTGGATGAAACACGAACGCAACATGATGAAGGTCACCTGGGCTTCCGGTAGCTTAACCAGCATGTTCAGTGTAACACAGCAGACCACCACATTCAGCGGCTCTAAACAGCATGCCTTCGTCCCTATCGGTGCCCCTAATACCACCATCCCCTCCACATCTCAAGCAGGCCCCCACAAGGCCAACTGGCATACAGTCCACCCGCGCAAAAGAAAACAGCTGGCACTTTTGGGCCTGGACTCCATGCCCTCCTGCAACGGATTGATTACGGCCTGTGCAACTCACGCCACTCCTAGAAGGTACGTGTTATCAAGGTAGGCCAACATCTGTCTCGTCCATGCCATCGCTGCATGTACTTCCTCAAATACATCATGCTATGGCATTGCATACAGGAAATGGATGATGGGGTCCTCATGCAGAAACACACATGGCTGGATCCCATCCTAGTAATATAGGTTTAATCCTGGTTGAATGAGAGACCTAAGGCCGAGATTACTGTACCACCTCAAAGATCAAGGTATGCTCCTATTTGATTTCGACTTCTCCGGTAACTCAGGACCTGGAGACACCAACAAGGAACTATCTGAGGCACCGTACACCTTGGACGTGTTCCCTTGACAATACTCAGTCACGGTCTACTACAATTGTTTCTCCCTCCTCTCGTATTCCCGGTGGCACAAAGATTTTGCCGGAGGCAGGAGCCTAACAGGGCATGTATAAGCCTCCGTCTCTGGCCGTAATTTATCTCACTCCTTGTGCAAAAACAAAACTGCCAGCAGCCCTACCCAGTGTGCATTCGAATAATGTCATTACAGTGGATACACCCAGAGAATGAAGGACACACCACCTGTAGGAGCAGGGGCCGTGTAGAATCCATGGGATGCAAAGCGCACCACACGAAGGAAAACCCCATAGCCACCCGAACCACATCCGCTGCCACTGCTAAGATCCGCAAGTACACAAATGGTAGCAACACCTCCGCTCCATAGAGTCAATCCAATTCCTTGGCTCACCACCACAACCTCCCTTACCGGAGGCCCTCCCCCCTCCAGGCTATCACCTTGGTCACATCCTTATTGTCACCTCCCTAATCTGCTTTTGCTGCTTCAGTTACTACTACTACTCCTACTACATCGTGTTTTGTAACGGGTGTTGCTACTGCTGCCTATCCGATCCCTACTACTATAGCTATGGATGTTGTCGCTACCATTGTAATTGATGGAGCCACTGTTGTGGGTGCTGCTGCTAAACCTACCATTGTGGTTGCTATTGCTATTTCCATTCCCAATGTCGCTACTGGTGCGCCTCCCATTGGGTTGAAAGTTGCTACTGCTGCTATGGCTTCTCCCATGGCCGCTGTGCCAATGCTTGAAATCAGCCCAATGACCTCACACTGCTGATGCCGTCCCCCTCCACCCACCACGTCCAGCCATCCACCTTTGTGCAATGCTCAAGACCTCCCTATATCACTCTCAATCACGTTGATGTACCCTCCAATGTGGGCCCTATCAAATGCCCCCCCATGGGCCACCATTCCCGTCCTGGATGTGGACAGCTCAGCCCGTCGTCCGCTCACGCCTGTGCCTGTCTCCTGCAGTTGTCACATCGCCAAATCTTGGCTGGATGACCTTCCGCTGGGAAGCTAGAGGGAGCGACAACTGTTGTTGTACTTCCTATTTGTGCTGCTGCCTATGCTGCCTCTCTTGTTTATTCTGCTGCTGTCACGTCTCCTCTCCACCTTGCCAACCACCTGATTCTTGCTTATTCTGCTGCTGTCACGTCCTCCTCTCCACCTTGCCAACCCCCTGGTCTCCCCAAGTTCTTACATCACTACCAACCACTCTCCCCATAACCTTGTGCCACCTTGCATGATGTGGCGGGCCCGGTGCTCCTCTTTGCTCATCGTACCTGCTCCCCAATCAACTGCTAGCATCCCCCATCGAGTCATCCATCTACAGCAGCCCCAGCTGTCCCTGTGGACCACCAATCCTCTATCGGTGTCCCTTTTAGCAATTTCCGGATGAAATTCTCCGCCACCACAAGCACCCGGTCATCCTCATTGCCATGTGTCACCAATGGCCAGACAGAGTCACCCCTGCTCCCAAACCACAGTAGGTGCTAGGCTCTGAACCATCACTCCTGTCCCTTGTCTTCTCACACCTGACATGCTCTGCCACAATATTTCCATCATTCGGAAATCCCC
>SZWC01000788.1:212614-228887 GCA_023375785.1 Penium margaritaceum | reverse complement strand
CCCCCCCCCCCCCTCCCCCTTCCTTGCCTATCAACAGATAGATGTGAGAGAAAGAAACACACTGCAAAATGCTCGGTCCCCACAAAAACAAAGAATCAGATGAGTGAGGGTGGCTTTTCACGGCGTGAGAGACAAGGATGTAGCTTTTAACATTTTGATGGGGCCACATAACACAGCGAGCAGCCCACCGTCGTCAACACGCTCAGATGTGCTACTTTCGCCGGTTAAGCACGCTTTGCATCAGATGCATGCACTCAAGACCCCGATTCCCATCCGGTATCCCACAAACTTTGAACTCAACCATTGACTTGGAACAAACAATGCACCTTGTCAATGGTCATGAGTGTGTATTTGACAGCCTTTGGAAAAACATCATTTACTTCAGATGTCCAGTACTCAAGGATTTATGGCAGGGGGAGATTCCCATTCGCCCAAGCAATGCTTATTGACGTCTTGTCAAGAATGTGCACGTCCAAAATTATGTCGTACCGCATGACTCTTGTATTTCAAAGATTTTTCTTTTCACTTGATCACTACAGCAGTACATTATCGCAATATGGTACCGCGGTACGGAAGAGGGGTACCTTGCCAACTCAGAAACAATACCATATGAGTACCGCTAAAGAAGTACTGAGCCATGGTACAAAAACACGGTACACTGCAATGTTAGTTGTACTGCTATAAGCCCTGCCTCCGTTTCATCGGCTCACTGATGTACATTGAGACAACAATCCACACGCTGGAATTTCCGTCAAATTTCTTGGAAAGCTCTCACAACTGGAGGCTACAGTCCGAGTCATCCGATATGCGTGCTCTACATCGCTCATCAGGCAGTGCCATCGTGCACGACCCTCAATCGTCAACGGATATGGTAAGTGCATCCGTGCCAATGGTTTTGACGCTCCTAGCCGGACAGTGTACATCTTCTTCGTAAATGGTATTGCAACCTTGTGGAAAGCAAGGTGCTTCGTAGTACGCAGCTCAAGCGAGAACGAGTGAGAGAGATTGGTTGCGCCACCTGCTGGAGCAAGATTTTGTCCCCATCCTTTGCATGACAGCGAATGGAGTCAACAACAGACGAAGGGCATCGCAGAGTACAATGACTTGCGTAACTCACGCGTGGAGCACATCAACGGAGAAGAACATTTTGTTTTTTAGTGCAATGACTAAAGAGGTTAACCTTACCTTAGTCAAGACTTGTCACTAGCATGCTAGCCCATGGGGCATGCTAGAAGTGATGCAGCATGTCACTTTACGTGTAGTTCTTCACCGTTTTGCCGGCGAAGGGGGCCAGCGCGGTTTTGCAGTCATGAGTGAGCTTTGTTCGGTCTGCAAATAGTTTCTGCACCCACACGTAAAGATGGGCAAAGCAGTGAAAGGTGTGAAGATGGCGGAGGTCCATGATCCGGGCGCTAAACGACTCCGCCGCGTTGCTCGTCGTGTGACCGCCGCGTGCCACGGGGATGAAGGCCCGACTCCACCTGTCCAACGGGATGCCAGGTTTTGTACCACCGCCGAAGACGTAATCCAGACCCTGCGTTGAAGCCCTTGCAAGTTCATCTTGTGTGCGCTTGAACTCCCTGCTATTGATGGCATGGGCGAGGGTCTAGAAGAGGTCAGCGACCACACGACCCGCTTTGGCCTTGACATTCTCTCGGATGTGCTGCGCACTGTAGGTGTGGGTAGCACCAGGCATCTCTCGGCCACAACAACAAGCAGCCCGGCGTCATGATCGGAGATGATGGCTGTTCCTCGGTCTCGTGCCATTGGATACGCATGCAATAGCTGTTGGATGAACCACGTGCAGTTGTCCTTGTCTTCTTTTCTGCATAACACCCACGCCATGGGTACAAAGTGGTTGTTGGCATCCCAAAACTGAGTAATGAGGAGAACCTGCTTGAACCCGTTTTTTAAAGATGTGGCGTCCATGGTGATGAGGCGTCGTACATGGTTCCAGCCCTCCCAACAAGCGCCAGGTGCCATGAAGGCCCAGCAGAACAGCTTTTTCTTGTCTTGCTCAGCGTAGGGAAGCATTTGGGGGTCCACTCTCTTCAACTGCATGGCATACAGCACATGCTGAAACTCGTTCAAGCCAAGGATCTTTCACAAACGCATAAGGCAGTGGAAAATAGGATGTGTGCCACAAAATACAAACCTATGCTATAAAGGTTGGTAAGAAGGACCACGAAAGCCTCTTCTCCCCCCATCAGCTTCTCCTGGGCCACCTTCTTTCCTCAGTACACCACTGGGTAGTGCACTCTCTATCCTGTGTGTGCCTCAAAAATCTACTACAACACCTTTGTGTCGGTCGACGTCTTTTTCTTCATCGTCTGCTGGATGTGGCGCAGCACCCATGCTACCAGGCACGCCTAATCACCCTTCTTCGTGGTGGGGGTACACTTGTGTCCATCCACAAACTCAATCACAACAATGTTGCCGTGCTTGCGCTGATAGCGCACCTTGAGGAGCCGTGGGAAGCCCGCGGTCTTCTAGAGTCCGCAGTGGACTTCAAGGCGAGTTGGCTCCCTACGGACCTAGGAGAGAGGCATGTTGCGGTCAAAAGCGTAGTCTTGGGCAGCTTCGCGACAGGCATCCATGTTCTGAAAGGCTCGACCACCCGGGAAATCCATGCATCTTGCTGTGCGCTTGCGTGTACGAGGAGGAGCGGCTTCCACTTCTTTGCCGGTTTTCTCCGCTGGGAGGGGAGGCGTTTCCTCATCGGACGACCCTGCAAAGAATACATGTAGGGAAAGAACTCGAAACACATGTAGGGTGAAATTACATAAGAATAACTTGTGTGACGTGGCAAGCGGGCAGCATAATTCGACATAGTAGGAGGTCCAACCCCGTCGGATGCGACGCCATTTCTACAGACAAAGTGAGCTCAACCAACCCGCACGGTAACCACGAAACAGACAGACATGTTGACTTCCTCCAAGTCGCATCGTGCGATCTTCAACTTGGTCTGGAGAGCACGGAGTCATACGCTCTACATCATTAACGTGACTGTTGTACTCTTGCTCCTCCCTTTCGGTCCAAAAGAAGGAGGACTCAAGGTGGTAGCGAGAGACGAGGACGTCTGGTGGATCGTTGTCCTCGTCCTCCGGGTAGTCGCCACTGGTGGCATAAAAAGTGGCGGCCATCTTGGCAAAAAGTGGGTATAACAATGCATGCCATGCATCGTAATCTGCATCGTACCCACTATCTGAACTTAGCAAACCCACCCATTGTTTGAGCGAGGAGAGCCATCCCAGAGACAGACTCCAAATGCGACGAAGTGACGACATTGGAAGGGCATGTCGAGTACACATGAACAATGGCTCAACGGTCACGACCCCTGCGAACAACGAGAGAGAACTTCCACATGGCATGGCAGTTGGCCGACTTACCATGACGACAACCGTCGGAAGACATGCATGCAGTGTCAACATGTATGGAGGAGGAAACAAAAACTATTAACTATATCATGCACCTCGGTCAGAAGCAACAACGAGGGGAGGCATGTCAGCGTCCAGCAAATGACGTTGACAGCATGTGCTCTGACCTCAAAACATTTGCCAATTGGCGCCGTTGGCATGTGGACTACAAATGGCAACGTCCACCTGGCAACATATCGCATGATCGAGATTTGCTATGATCAGAGTCCGTTCGGGTGTTGAAAAGGTTACCGTTCGACATCGCTACTGCATGTTTGGCACCGAGGTTATCTGACGTCTGGTTTTGCATGTGAATGATGTCAACTTTGTGTCCTTCATCCGAAGTTGAAGCCCCCTCTTCAAATGCCATAAGAAAGTAGGGGGCAAGTGATCACTTTTCCATGTATTTGTTCTTTAGGAACTTATGTTTCGCTTCAAGTCACTCAAAAGGCACTTGAGTTGAGGTTTATCTCGTGAGTTGTAGAAATGGTGACTTCGCTGAAAACTTGGAAAATAATTTGTCGGATCCCCACTGTAGTTGAACTAGTTCATCTGTAACCAGAGTACCATGAATTATTTTCCACTAGTGGGCACGGCATGCATGAACTCAGGCGCTTCAGGAAAAGTGGGTACACACCACGCATCTTTTGTGTACAGTGAGTTCCGTGTCAAAATTGTGCGAGAAATGGCCAGGACAGAATTCGGAGGCCCAAACAGTGGGTATAGTGGAATTAGGCCGGTGCAAGAACACCCACGCAACCGTGGGTAGTTGGCGGCCAACATTTCTCTTTTTTCTCACGCCGGACCTGACCCCGCCACTCCATCTAATAAAAAACAATAAAAGTCGTTTAGGCCACATAGGGTCAATGGAGAAAACCTATGTACACAATCACCTAGGGGGCATTTCAATAGTTCTTTCTGTCAAACAACGAGTTCTCTCCTTTTATGTTTTCTTCTCTTCTATATTCTCCTTAGAAGGGGAGATCTTTCCCATAAAAATTTCTTTTTTCTTTTCCTCCTTTTTAGCTTAGGCACGTCTACAGCACTCTACAGCCTTTTTCGTTTTCCTAGTTCAATCGATTCCGGGCTTTTACCTCTCATCTTTCTACTTCCTAGGGATAATGACAGCACCTCTCACCCCATCACATCTCACACTCCCTCTCGGCATGATGTTGCCATGGCCGGGGCCACCTCCTAGCTCCTACATCACACAGGTGACCATTACATTGCCTACTGAGAGAATTATGCACTCTCACCCTCTTCATGCGCGGGCCTCAGACACACAGAAGCCGTAGCCTAGACCACTTCCTTGTGGTCCTCCTGGCCATGTGCTCTCGTTGTCAGTTTCTACAACGCCGGGTCGCAATCCCTCCCACGCTCACTCCCATCACGAGTCGCCTTCTGGCATTGTGATCACATCGCGAGCACCACCACCTCATGGTGGTGCTTGCCAATCCCTTTCCCAGCATTCCTTTCCCCCTGTAGTGTCACCAGCCAACCGACACTCTGACCCGGCCTCTGACATCACCCTTTCATGCGTAGGCTAGCAAGCTTCCTCTGTAGTCGGCTCCTACTCCAATCGGAGCCGGCGCTCTACACGCCTACCCCTATCATCTGCATGATGGCCTGGTGTCTGGACCGCCTCCAGTCTCTGGTCACCCTTCTCCTCTGTCCTTCTCGTCACCACAGTGATAGGGCATTCTTCACGCTTCTCTGCATCATCCTTCGCCTTTAGGGGTTGATGTGTGGCTTCCATCACCAGCTTCTAGTGATGCTGCTCTCCAACCGCTCCCGTGGTCGGTCTCTACACCGTCATGAATCTCAGAGGATTAGTCATCTTCTTCCACGGCAGGATCTAGCTCTTCGTGGCCTTGTCTGTCACTTCTGTGGCGATGGACGCCATGGTTGGTGCAGTGTCACCTGCGTCCAAGTGGGTGGCATCCACCCGAGCTCCAGCCTTGTGATTTCCCTCACCCTCAACAGCAGAGAGACCTACCTCATTTGTCCGTTCCCCACACCAGTGCTCTTGCGATTATGTACACCGAGCTCTAGAGTCTGTGGTACATAATGCAGCAGGTCAGGGACCACCTCTTCTCCCATCAGATTGATCCTTCTTGTTCCCCGTTCTCATCATCTTCCTCCTCTTCTTCTGAGTGACCTTCTCCAGTTGCACTTGATCTTTTGTCTCAGTTCGTGGCTATTCTCTCCATCCTACGCTCCACTGGTGTTATGCCCCCTCCCAGTCAGCCTCCTACTTGACGACGGCGTCATCGTCTATTGTGGCTGCACCGACCTCATCATCCTCATCAGGTGGACCAGCTTTATCGCTGGGGTCTATGTCTTCATCAAGATCCTGTGCATGGACAGTGTCCGTGCCTTCAGAGTCCTCATCCGCTCCATATGTTGCATCAGCTCTATCCTCTACATCAGAGACAGCACCTACATCTTCCACAGCATCACCCTCCGGGACATGAGCTACATCTACTATATCGACATTGTCTTTAGCATAGACAGCCCCGGTTGCATCTTCTGCATCAGCAGCACCAGCTACATCAGTAGTGTCACCTGCACCAGTTGCATCACCTATATGGACAACATCGAGACCATCTCTCGCATCAGCTGTGTTGGTAGCACCAGCTCCACTTTCAGCATGAGCTACATTGTCTGCATTAACCACATTGGCAACCTCAGATACATCGACCGCATGAGCTGTGTCTGCTGTTCCCTCAGTTGTCAACGATCGTGCAGCAGCTGATAGAGACACCTTTCTGACTTGTGAGATCTTAGGAGGGGCTTTTGAGTCTTACACACCTATGTTAGTGACTACAAGGTCAGTTCCCTTCACCAGATCGGCAGCACTTAGTCATTCCTGTCCGAGATGCCAAGCTCAGGAGGACGAGATTTGCTCCTAGATCAGTGCGTAGGAGACTTACGTTGCTACAATTTGAGAGACATTGTCCGGCGATACCCCTCCACCACAGGATGCTCCCGGTTACATCTTTAGTGGGTACATGTTGAGGAGCGATAACATACAGATGTCTAGAGAGTGTGAGCTGAGGGATGCAGAGGAGTGGTTGCGTGTACTACAAAGTATGTTGGCCGCGTTACTCACTGAGGCTTGTAGTGGACAAAACTCTGATGGCTCCATCGCACCCTCAGAGAGCACCTAACAGGATGAGGATTCTGAGGTAGTGGGTGGTGATGACATCGCGAACAGCTTGGAGACGTCCTTCGGCTCATCCCCATCCTTTCCTTTTGCATGTGTACCATCTCTCTCTTCCTCTGAGCAATGTACATCTTCTCTCTCATAGCATGACACTTCTCCAGGTTCCCTGGTTGACCATCTCTCTCGGTCCCACGACTTGTGGAGAGGTGCCTCTTTAGGAGACCTGACACCTGTAGTTACCAGGTTTCCAGCAGCAAAGATGGAGGTGGAGGTGCTACGCCGAGTGGTATACTCCTTGTCTACCACCTACAACGATGTGTTAGCGGTGCTAGAGGATGTTGAGTTTGAGCTTCGCATAGTAACTCAGGAGGATCATGACAAGATGTGTGAGTGCACCTCTCTTCTCAAGGGTGAATTGGTGACACCAGAAGAGCATATACACACATCGGAGCGTGCAGTTGTTGTACTGATTGCAAGAGTGAGTTCCACACACACAGATTCAGCTCCATCTCCACCCTCCAATCCAGGACCCTCCAGCACCATCCTCTCCACCAAATTTGTTTTGGAGTCTGGTAGTTGAAACCTCTGGCAACTCTCAGATGTGGGGGCTTCAACCGCTCTCTCCTCTCTCAGCCATGGAGTATTCGGCAGCGTCTTCTCCAATTCTGCAACTTCTGATTCTGAGAAGAGTGATGCCCAAGATCCTGCCAGCTGGGATCTCTGGCGGCTTCCATGTGTTGAGTGACAGGCGTTATGTAGTGCATGAGCGTGTTGTGCACATGGTAGCCATTGTAGCTCCATCCTCATCTCTCTGGTAATGTATTTACATCTCCAGCTTCTGTCAGGTGTGATCATTGTTGGATTGTTCTTCCCAGGATCCTTTGAGCCAGGGGGAGATGCAATGTTATCTTTAGGCGACAGGTTCACAGCTTTCTGTACGGAGTGGGAGCAGATCTATCCTAGCACATTGGTATTGGCGTTCATGTTCTCAGGACTCTCATCGTGGGGGAGAAAATGTATCTTCTTTGCTGGTACCTTGTGGCCCATGGGGAGTGTTGGTGTATGGGCCTTGAGCTGTATCACGGTCATATAGTCTTGTGCAGCGAGAGCCTCCATTTTGCTGATGGTTTTCTAGTAGCTACGTTACTCCTTCTATGGCATGTGTGGTGCATTCTTGTGGTATAGTTCACCCATACATATTTGATGCAGTTTTCTCGGTGTTCAAGACCTGGACACTAGGTGGTTAGTGCCATTGTTCCGGGAGACCCCATAGAAATTCACAGCATAGTCTCTAATAGGTTGTGCACTCCTTTTTTGGTTGAGACTCGGGTACTCGGTGGTTTGTACGGGTACCTCGGGAGACCCAGCACTAATTGATCTAGTTTATGTTGACCCTTTATCATACATGTGTAGTTTGCATTTTGCTGAGACCCGTATGCCAGGTTACATGTTTCCGCGTCTCGGGAGGCCTAAACTTGCCTAGTTTGGCTAGTGATGCTAGTGTGACACAATAGAGTCTGGATGTGTTTGGGGTACACAACATGTTTTCCCATGAGTAGAGATCCGGACACTCGGCAAACTGTTTCGATGCCTCCGGAAACCTCGATTGTGTGGTTTCATGTTCTGTGCCATGTGTATTCCCCGTTCGTGCCTTTTGACGCGACGGGGATGATCGGGCCTGGTGGGCTAGCCGCAAGCCCCCCGTACACAAGCTCTCAATGGGGCCCATTGTACCCTCTCCTTGGTTCTTAATTCATTTGTTCAGCCACATCTTAGCACCGGATTTCCTCTCCCTTACCACCAGAGCTTATGTCCCTTCCAACATGGGCATGCATGCCCTAGACTCATTTTAACACCCTAGTCTTGACTGTTGTGATGTGAGTTGTTTCCGTCCATTTGTACAGCTTACTGTGACCACTCGGCTGTGTCCATGCTCGTGCAGATCCGTGATGCGGGCCCAGCTGGCGCCGGAGCACTGACGTTTTTGTGGATCCATCCACCAGTAGCTGCCAAACGACTGCCACGACGTCCTCGGTGCTTGCTGCGGTGCTCTGCAGTTTTTCTGCAAACACTAGAGTTTTCTCGGTGGACTGGCTCTCGAACCCGATTTGCATGTTTTGCATATTCTGTCCACCGATCGATGCCGGACTTGTGCGTGTGATCAGTCGTAGCTTCCGGCTCAAGATTTTGCATCTCTAGGTTCAGACGGTGTTGAGTTTGGATGCCTGTGTGCAGACGTGAGCATAGGTTGTGCTGACGTCAGCAATCTTGGGGTCAAAACGTCAAATTTTTTTAATGTTTCAACCCCTCGAGAAACGCTTTCAATTTCTCGTTCGGAGCATTTTTTACGTTCCGCCCCATACTGAGCATTGCGATGGCGCCGGTCCGTGACAAGAGCAAAGGGTTGGTTGACCCCTCTTCCTCCTCTTCGCGCGTTCTGAGTCTATGGTCGCAGTCCCTCATGATCGACGAGCTTCGTCGGTCGCATGACGAGATGCACCGATAGTAGCAGAGGTAGTTCGATGCGTTGCAGGAGATCACGGAGTTATTGCAGGGCCGTTCGATGGCTTCACCGCAGCCACCTAGAGGATCTACTGGAGCTACACCATCTGCTCAGTAGTCTACACCCTACACAGTGCTGCGACCTCAGCACCACTCATCACAGGTTGACACCCGGGATGAGGAGGAGATTGAGGATGACTCACGCGAGCACGAGATTTGTGTTCTTGAGGAGCGCATCCGTGAGATACGTCTGGGATCGCAACCTCGCACTGCCCCACCTTCTCGCCGTCAGGATCAGCCACGTCATTCAGCAGCGTTCACCTTTGGTGGTGTTTCTCTCACTGGTGGACTCCCCATACCCCGTCCACCGTCTCCCAAGCCACAGGTCGCCCTCCCCACAGAGCGACGACCCAAGGACTTTGAGTCACCTCCACCTCGTTATGATAGCGACGAGGGCTTCGATTGCTAGGAGACCTTATTTCAGGTGTGGGCCAATTCCGAGGGTGTCTGGCCCTACTACCACAGCCAATACCAGACCCGCGATGCTCACCAGGTCCAGACAGCAGCGAGAGCGATCCGCGGTCTCCTCTACGCCATGTCGCGGGAGACTGTGGTCGACTTCCGACCCTTTCTCGGTGAGACCGGGACCGGGACTGGAGCAGATCCACGTCAGGGCTTGGAGCTGGCCCTGACACTTCTCACTGCAGAGACCCATGCCACGAGGGCGGCCCGACTACGTGAGTTTCACTCCCTCCGTTAGGGTCCTACGAAACTTACACCTGACTACTGGAGGCGCGCGATGTCCCTTTACACGCGCCTTGGGACCGGTGGCGGGACGCAATTGTGGACACTCGACGCCATCATGATGGGGGCACATTTGGACCACGTAAATCTCTTTACATGCTTTGATTGTGTGGCTCTCTCGGAGTTGTCGATGTCACTAAAGCTGCTTCCATGGACCCATCGCTACTTCATCCAGGCCACATCAGCTCATGAGGCTGCCATCGCCCATCAGCAGAGTCCACTTGTTGCAACAGTGACTGCGACCCCTCCTACGCCTCTGTCCCAGCTCACCAGTCCCACCTCCACCGCTTCCTCCTCCTCCTCCTCCTCTACCCTGAGCGGCCACACTGAGGGTGTTGCAGCGGCCGCACAGGGGAAGAAGGGGAAGAAGCAACTCGGAAAGGGACAACAATAGCAACAGCCGGCGAGTAATGGCAGTGGACGTTCTGACCACTGCTACAACTGTGGAGGCGCTCATCGCTACAAGGAGTGTGAGCAACCCCATGACTGGACTCGGATCATGCGCGGCCTTTAGGCGGCACACACGCAGCGGATTTCCTCAAGTGACACACGGACTAGGCACGCCGCGACCACGAGTGTAGCATACGCATCCATTTCACCAGGCGGCAGCGGTCATGTGGACCCTCAAGATCACACGATCGCGGAGCTTCATCAACTGCTGGCGCTTCGTACTCAAGGAGGTGCGAGTGTGTTGTCACAGCTGAGTGGTTCCGACACATCTTGTCTTACTGCGTCTGTTGCCCGCGATGATGCTTGTGGTGGAGCCATGTTGGCTTGCGATGAGGATGGACCTGACAGTACCGACTGGCTTGACGAGTCACAGATCTGTGTTGTTCGTCGTTGTCCTGAGTCCTCTGCTGAGCGTCCAGCAGAGGCAGAGTGTTCTGAGGCACGCTGCTCATTATCAACGACTGGTCGTAAGCCGAGTGGCACCTGGATTATTTACTCTGGGGCCACCCATCACATGACCTGTTGTCGTAGTGACTTCGTTGTGCTTGGTCCCGTTACGTCCGTTCGGTCTGTTCGCACAGGGTCTGGTAAGTCGTTGCCTGTGCAGGGAGTTGGGGTTGTGCGGTTTGATGGTTTGTCTGGCCCCTTGTACATTTGTGATGAGCACTTTATCCCTGCTCTTGACCTCAGCTTGCTCTATGTTCGTGCATGCACCATGATGGGTCTCACTGTTGAGCACTCTGCTGACTATGCCACAGTGACTGCTCTTGACACACGCGCCATCGTGCTTCGTGCCTCTATTGTTGATGGCTTGTATCGTGTGTCTCATTGCATGACCTGTGTTTCTTCTTCCCCTCTCTCCTCTACGCGTGTCTTTGTCACTGGTGTTCTCTCCCCTGAGCACTAGTGCTTGTTACATCATCGCCTCTGCCATGTGTGCTTGGACACTGTGTCCAAGCTCATTCAAACTCAGCCAGCCCTCGGTCTTGATGCAGCTTCTTTTGAGAAACCGCCCAAGACCGATTGTCTTTTTTGCGCCCAGGGTAAGATGCATCGCTGCTCTTACCCTGACTCCTCCTCCCGGGCCCTGCGCCCAGTAGAGTTGGTCCACTTGGACCTTCTCGGTCCTCTCCCAGTCGAGTCCCTCTCTGATCGGGGTCAGTATGTTCTCACCCTGACAAATGACATCACCCGAATGCGGTGGGTCTACAACCTCCGCCACAAGAGTGATGCTACATTAGCGGTCCGCCTATGGCTTGTAATGGCTAAGCGTCAGTCTCGTCACACCCTGCACACGTTCCGCTCAGATCGTGGTGGCGAGTTTTTAGGCGAGATGGATGCCTACTTTGCCGAGCACGGTTTTTTTCACCAGCTTTCCGCCCCTGCTACACCAGAGCAGAACGATGTGTCTAAGCGTTGGAACCGCACCATGGAGGTTGCGGTTCGCGCTATGCGGTCTGAGTGCAGTCTACCGGAGTCCTTTGCCTTTGAGGGCTTCTCCCACATGACGTGGGTTTGGAACCGCTTACCACATGGTCCACTTCCAGGCGGTGTCACCCCGTACGAGTTGTGGTTCGGCCATCATGCTGATCTTCGTCTCGCCCGCGTTTGGGGGTCCATTGCCTGTGTCTGGTACACCGAGGACCAGCAGGGGTCCAAGGTCTCACCTCGGGGACACATGTGTACCTTCCTTGGCATCTCCCCGCGGTCAAAGGCCTGTCGCTTTTGGGATCCTGCTTGCCATCGCATTGTCGAGTCTCGAGATGCACTCTTCTTTGAGGCCCCCACCTACCGCGACTTGTCTAGCATTCTGTCGCTGTCGCCAACCACATTCCTACTTGTTTGGCCTCCTAGCGGATGGGGGAGTCTAGTCCTGGGGATGGGTCCGTCCGGGCCTCCTCACCTGTGGTCCGGTCTCCGGCTGCTGACGATCCGGCCATCGTGGCTATGGGTCTAGTAGCCTCATCAGTTCCCTCTGGCACACCTAATCCCGTAACGGTGTCAGACCCCTCTGGCGTACGCGATCTCGTGCCACTGTCGGTCCCCTCTGTTGAACCTGATCCCGTGCCAGTGTCAGCCCCCTCTGGCACACCCGATCTCGTACAAGTGTCAGTCCCCTCTGCCACACCTGATCTCGTACGCGCGTCGGTCCCCTCTGGCACACGTGATGTCGTGCCAGTGTCAGCCCCCTCTGTCACACCCCCTCCCGTGCATGCACCCATGTCCCCTACAGCTCTGGCTCAGCAGCCTTTCCCGCAGCCTGAGGTGAGCGCCGCATCGGGCTACTTCCGTGAGTCCGGTGGTCGTCTTCAACCATTGGCCTCTAGGGCTCTGCGGACTGCTGACTCAGCGCCCAAGCGCCCGCCTCGTAGTGTTCAGAGTGGCGAGCCTGGCACGAAGGCCCTTGGCTTGAGTGTCCAGGCAGACTAGACTAAGGTACATCCAGCATGTCCTGTCTGCCATGAGTTGGTCTCTCGAGAGTTCTTGGTCGCTTGCGATGCCTCAACCGACCTTGTCGTGGTCAGACCGAGTCCTGAGGCATGTGTCTTAGCCACTCGGAGTACTCCCTCGACGGCGCCTGATCTAGGCACATTGAAGTAGGCACTCTCAGCTCACGATGCAGACCTGTGATGTGCTGCTTGTGAGGATGAGCTGAGAGCCATCCGTGAGCACGGTGTCTACGAGCTTGTCCACCTCCCCCCTGGGAGAAAAATTATACAGGCTAAGTGGGTCTTTCGCAAGAAGGTGAAGCCTGATGGCACACTGGATCGCTACAAGGCTCGCTTGACGGCCAAGAGGTTCTCACAGGGTGAGGGAGTAGATTTCACAGACACCTTTACACCCGTTGGCCGCATGACCACCGCTCGCGCTCTGTTCGGGGTTGTTGCTAACCACGACTGGGAGCTACACCAGATGGACGTGAACAACGTGTTCCTCCATTGCACCTTAGAGGAGGAGATCTACATCGTCCAACCACCTGGATTTTAGGTCGGTGACAAGGTCTGGCGCTTGCGCAAGGCCTTGTACGGCCTGAAACAGTGACCCAGGTGCTGGAACTTGGAGATCACCGGCACACTGACATGTGCCGGTTACGTACAGAGTGATGCTGACCCGTCCCTCTTTCTCGGACGGACAGCTGAGAGCTTCACCGCCATCCTGGTCTACGTGGACGACCTCCTGATTGCGTCTCCTTCTATGGAGGCCGTGAAGGAGGCCAAGGCAGTTCTCCAGGCTGCCTACAGGATGAAGGACCTTGGTCCTACAGCTGTGTTCCTAGGGATGGAGATCGTGNGAAACAGTGACCCAGGTGCTGGAACTTGGAGATCACCGGCACACTGACATGTGCCGGTTACGTACAGAGTGATGCTGACCCGTCCCTCTTTCTCGGACGGACAGCTGAGAGCTTCACCGCCATCCTGGTCTACGTGGACGACCTCCTGATTGCGTCTCCTTCTATGGAGGCCGTGAAGGAGGCCAAGGCAGTTCTCCAGGCTGCCTACAGGATGAAGGACCTTGGTCCTACAGCTGTGTTCCTAGGGATGGAGATCGTGTGTGATCGTCAGCGACGAACACTCTTGTTGCATCAGGCACGTTACGCCCGCGTTGTGGGGGAGCGGTTTGCTGATGTCCTGGGTGCAGTTCCTACAACATCCACCCCCATCACACCTGACGGGCAGGATGCTCTCAAGGTGGATGATCCTGCAGACCTGGGGGAGACAGTGGACATGACCCTGTACTTGCGCCTGATTGGCTCTTTGATGTACTTGGCCACTACCACACGACCCAACATTGTCTTTGTCGTCAACCTCCTTGCACAGTTCTCACAATGTCCTCGGGCGTGAGCTCTTCATGCGGCTGTGTGAGTGGTGCGGTACATGGTGTCCGCACCGTACCTCGGACTCTGCTTTCGACGGCAGTATTCGGTGGTAGTCGACAGCTACACAGACAATGAATGGGCATGGATTCCTGATAGGCGTAGTTAGACAGGCTACGTGTTCCTACTTGGTGGCACCGCTATGTCGTGGCGTAGTGGCAAGCAAGGTTGTATCGCACGTAGCTCATTAGAGGCTGAGTATGTTGCTCCGGGGGCTAGTGCTGCTGAGGCGGTGTGGCTGCAACGTCTATTTCGTGAGTTGTGTCAGTCTGTGCCTTGCATCGTTCTGCGCTGTGACAACCAGAGTGCTCTTGCCATTGCAGAGAACTCTAGTGTGTTTCATGCACGCACGAAGCACATTGCTGTTGAGCATCACTTTCTGCGTGATCTTATGGAGGGAAAGGTGATCTCCGTCATCTGGGTCGGCACAGACATGCAGCGGGCTGACTTCTTGACCAAGGCACCTGCGCGCGGAAAGTTCATGGTGGCCATTCGTTCTGTCGGGCTACGCCCCTTGCCAGAGAGTGGCTGAGACTAGGGTGTGTGAGCATAGAATGTTGAGCATCTTGTTGTGCACCTGTGTCAGTTGTGCACGTGTATGGACATGCATACCATCGGGTCATGGGGGAGTGTTGTGATGTGAGTTGTTTCCGTCCATTTGTACAGCTTCCTGTGACCACTCGGCCGTGTCCATGCTCGTGCAGATCCGTGATGCGGGCCCAGCTGGCGCCGAAGCACTAACGGTTGGTGGATCCATCCACCAGCTGCTGCCAAACAACTGCCACGACGTCCCGGGTGCTTGCTGGGGTGCTCTGCAGTTTTTCTGCAGACGCTAGAGTTTTATCAGTGGACTGGCTCTCGAGCCTGATTTGTATGTTTTGCATTGTCTGTCCACCGATCGATGCCGGACTTGTGCGTGTGATCATTCGTAGTGTCCGACTTGAGATTCTACATCTCTAGGTTCAGACGGTGCTGAATTTGCATGCCTGTGCGCAGAGTTACGACCAAAAGAGTGGTTTTGAGCCGGTTTTAGGACAAATTGACACTGCCGCGTGCGTCACCCGTCGTGTGCCACGGCGGGTATTTATGCTTTGTGCTTGTCAATTGTCATTTCTATCTGCATTACTAAGCTATTGGAGCTTATGAGACTTTGCGCGTCTCCCTAGCCTAATCCTTGTTATTTCTTGCACCTGCTTGCTTGCTAGTGCACCATCTGGCTGGACAGTGTCACCACATCAACGGCAACAAGGTTAGGAAGCTTCCTAGCAATCCCTTACTGACTCCTCCTGTAGTCCATGTTGTTTCCCCCCTCACTTTTGTTGTGGTTATCGCAGATGGGGGGAAAGGGATTGCAGGGGGGAGGCACTTACAACACTCTACTCCTTTACAATAGGGGTAGAGTGGTGCAGTGTAAGCATATGACGGGGAGGGTATTCTCTCTTGTCACACTGCGACCTCCCCTTTCCGAACGTTTAGCCATGTTGGAGGACTTGCAGATAAACAATGACTGCTTTTGAGTTCCAAGAGGGCTCTCGGTTCCAAAGGTTGCAACCACAATGCGCTACCGCAGACTCTGAACAAGGGAGCGCATGAATGTGATCAGAAAGAAAAGGGCCAGATCAGCAACGACGCTGATGTAGAGCTAACCCAACGGCAAGAACCAGACTTGGTTCCAATCTCCTCCACTTCTCTGCGTCGAATTATTGAACAAAAAACCATCCTGTTTAGAAATTTGTTCTTGGGCCTCACACGACGCACACTGTAACTGCCTTCAAACTACGTGGCGGTGCCTCTCAATGCTCCTCTGCTACGAAGTATTTGGAGCCTCTGCCCCTCACATCCTCTCTTCCCTGCGTCTGGGGGCGCACGTGATGATGTCATCAACGCGTAGGATCATCTCCGCAGCCTCCGTTGCTGACAGCAGCACCGCCTGCTTCACCTTGAACGCCTCGTAGATGCCGAGCTTCTCCATGTCTCCCACCTGCCACCACCCACGCACATGCACACGCACAAGCACACGCACAAGCACAAGCACAAGCACAAGCACAAGCACAAGCACAA
>SZWC01000788.1:142287-185038 GCA_023375785.1 Penium margaritaceum | reverse complement strand
GCCGCCGCCGCCGCCGCCGCCGCCGCCGCCGCTGCTGCTGCTGCTGCTGCTGCTGCTGCTGCTGCTGCTGCTGCTGCTGCTGCTGCTGCTGCTGCTGCTGCTGCTGCTGCTGCTGCTGCTGCTGCTGCTGCTGCTGCTGCTGCCGCTGCTTCTGCCGCTGCTGCCGCTGGTGCTGCTGATGATCCGGCAGTGGAGAAGGCTCAACCGAAGGTTCTGCACATATCTTCCACTTGCCGTCGGTTTGCCCTCTCTACTGCGGATTCGCAAACGCGGCCGGACGACGACAGTCCCCAAACCCGAAACTGCAGATGGCTCGGTTTGCTGGCCAACGAAAGACACTTTGAGGGAGACCGATCCGAGGAAAGCTGAAATTTCGGAGCTAAACATATAAATGTCCAACGATTGAACAAAAAGACTCATCAGTCTAACCTCCCATGCAAAAGGTGGTGAAAATCCACCCGCTCAACATCATAATATAACTGGTAAAAAACCAGCATACTACGTCGTGCAGAAGGTGGTTCACAACAGAAGATGATTTGAGGAGTTGGGTCGTTTGCACCATTTGCATTTAGCATTACCTGTACTCCAATGACAAGTGTCGAACATATCGAGCGCATACAAACGAGTAGCAAGAAAAACAAGAAGGCATGTGTTGGGTCTTGGGTGCTCAAGCCGAGCAATACCTGTGATGTCGTGTTGTGAGTGTTGTTGTGTGCATCCACAGCTTATAGTGACCCCTCGGCTCACGCACATGCTTGTGCACGAACTTGACGAGTGGGCTGCCAATACCGACTGCGTGGTGGTCACAGACGATTGGGGAAGCTGACATGCTCTCGGGGGTTTTCCTGTCCACAGCGCCATCTTAATCTTTTGTACATGGCACGCAGATTATCTGAGCCCGTGGCAGTGACATTGATAGTGAAGCTCTTTTCTTCTAATCGTTGCACTTTTTCTAGTGTCTGTTTTGGTCTCATGGTGAGGTTGTAACATTGCGTACAGCCGGAATGCTGCCAGAATTCTGCCCATTGACCATCAAGGTGAGAAGATTCCAGGAAGCTTCCTAGCCTTTCTGCTTGCTAGCCTGACAGCACGGGTCTGGCTGGTTGACACACACGTCATGCAAGGGACAGCAAGGGTAGGGAGAGACACGTGCACTTGTATCTCAAGCTTCAACTGAAGTTAATGCAGAGAGAGATAACAAATGACAGGTCCACAACATGAATAGCCGCCGTGGCTCACAGCGGGTGGCGCACACGGCGGTGCCTGTCAAACCTGAACCGGCCCAAAACCACTGTTTTGGCCATAATTCTGCGCACAAGTGTCCAAACGGAGCGCCGTCTGATCCTACGGATGCACGACGAAAAGACAGACACAACGACTGGTCACACGCCTACGTCCGAGAACAGCCGGAGAGTGTAGGAAAACAAACATGTAAATCAACATGCCAAGGCTGTCCACCGAGAAAATCTTGAAGACCTCCAAACGTAGTCCGTGGGCTGTGGGAGCCCTCTGGTACACTGGGTAGGCTGCCAGGCTGCCTCCAGCGGGTGGAGCATCACCTCAGGGAACTCTGTCTCCAGCTGGGTCCGCCTCAAGGATCTGCACGAGCATGGACACGGCCGAGTGGTCACAACCAACTGTACAACTGTGTATGACTGACAACATCACAACACTCCCCCATGACCCGATGGTACGCATGTCCATACACGTGCAGAACGCGTGCCGGTGCAACACAGAGTGCTCAACAGGGACCCGGACAATCACCCACTCTCGGACNGTAGTCCGTGGGCTGTGGGAGCCCTCTGGTACACTGGGTAGGCTGCCAGGCTGCCTCCAGCGGGTGGAGCATCACCTCAGGGAACTCTGTCTCCAGCTGGGTCCGCCTCAAGGATCTGCACGAGCATGGACACGGCCGAGTGGTCACAACCAACTGTACAACTGTGTATGACTGACAACATCACAACACTCCCCCATGACCCGATGGTACGCATGTCCATACACGTGCAGAACGCGTGCCGGTGCAACACAGAGTGCTCAACAGGGACCCGGACAATCACCCACTCTCGGACAGGGGTCGCAATCCGACGGAACGAACAGCCCCGAGGAACTTCCCACGTGCCAGTGCCTTGGTCAGGAAGTCAGCGCGCTGCAAGTCTGTGCCCACCCAGACGATGGAGATCAACTGCCGCTCCACCAGATCGCGCACGAAATGATACTCGACAGCGATGTGCTTCGTGCGTGCGTGGAACACACCATAGTTCTCAGCGATCGCGAGAGCACTCTGGTTGTCGCATCGGAGGATGATGGTAGGCACGGACTGACCCAAACACTGGAACAACCGCTGCAGCCACAACGCCTCAGCGGCGCTAGCGCCCAGAGCAACATACTCAGCCTCTGAGGAGCTGCGAGCAATGCACCCCTGCTTGCCGCTACGCCAAGAGACAACGGTGCCACCAAGCAGGAACACGTAACCCGTGCGGCTGCGTCCATCAGGACTCCATGCCCAGTCGTTGTCAGTGTAGCCATCTACCACAACCGAGCACTGTCTCCGAAATCAGAGACCGTGATACGGTGTGGAGACCACGTACCGGACGACTCGCAAAGCTGCGTGCAGAGCGCGAGCCCGAGGGGATTGACTGAACTGTGCGATTAGGTTGACAGCGAACGCAATGTCGGGACGCGTGGTCGTGGCCAAGTACATCAGTGAGCCAATGATGCGCAAGTGCAGGGTCACGTCCACAGTCTCGCCCAGATCGGCTGGGTCTGTCACCTTCAGGGTGTCCTGCCCGTCGGGAGTGATGGGTGACGAGGCGACGGGAACAGCGCCAAGGAGGTCAGCAAACTGCTCCCCCACAACCTGTGCATATCGTGCCTGATGGAGGAGTGTCCGTCGACGACGATCACGCACAATCTCCATCCCGAGGAAAAGAGCCGCTGGACCAAGGTCCTTCATCCTGTAGGCGGCCTGCAGGACCGCCTTGGCCTCCTTCATGGCCTCCAGTGAAGGACACGCAATCAGGAGATCGTCCACATACACCAGAATGGCAATGAGGTGCTCGGCTGTCCGTCGGATGAAAAGTGACGGGTCGGCATCACTCTGGACGTACTCGGCCTGAGTGAGGGTGCGAGTGATCTCTCGGTTCCAGCACCGGGGCGACTGCTTCAGGCCATACAAGGCCTTGCGCAAGCGCCAGACCTTGTTGCCCTCGACCTCAAACCCAGGTGGCTGGACCATGTAGATCTCCTCCTCCAAGGTGCCGTGGAGGAACGCATTGTTCACATCCATCTGGTGCAGCTCCCAGTCATGGTGAGCGACCACACCAAGCAGCGCGCGAGCTGTGGTCATGCGGCCAACAGGGGCAAAGGTGTCAGTGAAGTCGATCCCCTCAACCTGAGAGAATCCCTTGGCAGTCAAGCGGGCCTTATAGCGGTCCAGTGAGCCGTCAGGCTTCACCTTCTTGCGGAAGACCCACTTGGCCTGCACGACCTTCCGTCCCTCAGGACGGTCGACCAGCTCAAAGACTCCGTGCTCCCGGATGGCCCTGAGCTCGTCCTCACAGNCATGGTGAGCGACCACACCAAGCAGCGCGCGAGCTGTGGTCATGCGGCCAACAGGGGCAAAGGTGTCAGTGAAGTCGATCCCCTCAACCTGAGAGAATCCCTTGGCAGTCAAGCGGGCCTTATAGCGGTCCAGTGAGCCGTCAGGCTTCACCTTCTTGCGGAAGACCCACTTGGCCTGCACGACCTTCCGTCCCTCAGGACGGTCGACCAGCTCAAAGACTCCGTGCTCCCGGATGGCCCTGAGCTCGTCCTCACAGGCGGCCCGCCACTACTCAGCATCCTCTCCTGAGAGAGCCTCCTTTAACGTGTCTGGATCATGGACCGTCAAAGGGGAGCTCCAGGTGGCCAGGACACATGCCTCATGGGTCGGACGGACCGCAACTAGGTCAGCGGCAGCTGCCTGTGCAGCCTCGTGCTCGTCAGCGATCAGCTGGTGCCCAATGGGACAAGTTGGGTGCACCTTCGTGTAGGTGCCTTGAACACTTAGGCCGAGAGCCTTTGTGCCAGGGTCACCACTGTGCACGCTGCGCGTGCGTCGTCTGGGTGGCGCAACCGTAGTCGAAGGTGCTCGTGAGGCCAGTGGGCGGAGACGCCCACCTGGTCCACGGGAGTAGCCTGAGTTTGAGCTGACCGACGGTTGTGGCACAGGGAGGGCATGTGCTGTCTCTGGAGACGCTGCAGGCATGGGTGAGACAGTCGCGGCAGGCGCGGGCGAAATAGGCGCTGCAGGCACGGACGAGATGGTCGCAACAGGCGCGGGCGAGACAATCGTTGCGGGCGCGGGTGAGGCAGGCGCCGCAGGCGAAGAGGCGGCAGGTGCAGCCCCGGCAGGCAAAGCAGGCGCTGCAGGTACGGGCGAAGCAGGCGCTGCAGGTGCAAGCGAAGCAGGCGCTGCAGGTGCGGACGAAGCAGGCGCTGCAGGTGCGGGCGAGGCAGTCGCGGCAGGTGCGGGCGAGGCAGACGCGGTGAGCGCGGGTGAGGCAGGCGCGGCAAGCGCAGGCGAGACAGTCGTGGCGGGCGCAAGCGGGGCAGGCGTAGAGACTACAGGCCCGACAGCAACGATGGGCGGGTCAATGATGGCCGGGTCAATGGTGGCCAGCGACGGTCCCACCTCGGAGGCACCCCGGACGGACTCACCCTATGGGGTAGACTCCCCCATCCGACGGGAGGCCTCAGAGGTGGGAACGTGAGACGTTGCCTGGGTGAGAATGGCAGACAGGTTGCGGTATGACAGTGCCTAAAAAAACAGTGCGTGGTGCGACTCAACGATGCGGTGGCGACCCGCATCCCAGAAACGCCACGCTTTGGAGCACGAGGAGACACCGAGGAAGGCACACATCCGGCCGGGCGGAGAGACCTTGGACCCCTGCTGGTCTTCGGTGTACCAGACACAGGTCAAGGAACCCCAGACGCGAGCAAGCCTGAGGTCCACACGGTGACCGAACCACAGCTCATACGGCGTGACATGGTCTGGCAAGGGACCATGCGGGAGGCGGTTCCAGACCCACGTCATGTAGGCGAAGCCCTCGAAGGCGAAGGACTCTGGGAGACCGCACTCAGCGTGCATGGCACGAACCGCGTCCTCCATGGTGCGGTTCCAGCGCTCGGACACACCGTTCTGCTGTGGCGTAGCAGGGGCCGAGAGTTGGTGACAGATACCAAGCTCGGCGAAGTGAGTGGTCAGCTCACCGAGATACTCACCGCCGCGGTCAGAGCGGAAGGTGTGGAGGGAGTGACGAGACTGACGCTCGGCCATCACGAGCCACAAGCGCACGACTAGAGTGGCATCACTCTTGTGGCGGAGGCAGTAGACCCACCGCATGCGGGTGAAGTCATCCGTGAGGATAAGAACATACGGACCACGGTCAGCGATAGACTCGACAGGGAGAGGTCCGAGGAGGTCCGAGTGGACAAGCTCCAGAGGACGCTGCGCGCAAGTGACGAAGGCAGGGTAGGTGCATCGATGCATCTTGCCCTAAGCGCAGAACAGACAGTCGGTCTTGGGCGGCTTCTCGAAGGAAGCCGCGTCAAGACCAAGAGCGGGCTATGTACGAATGAGCCTGGACACAGTGTCCGTGCTCACATGACACAGGCGCCGATGTAACAGGCACTGGTGGTCAGGAGACAACACCCCCGTGACAAAGACGCGGGCACATGAGCAAGGGGAAGAGTCAGGAGCAGAGCAGCGCACGATGCGATACGGGTCATCCACAACAGAGGCACGCAACACAACCGTGGAAGTGTCAAGTGCAGTGATCGTGGCATCATCAATGGAGTGGTGAACAGAGAGACCCATCCTCGTGCAGGCACGGACAGAGAGCAGGCTGAGCTCGAGATCAGGCANAAAAGCACGTCAGAAAGATACACGGGACCAGACGGACCATCGAACCGTACGACCCCTGTCCCTTGAACAGGTAGTTACTGCCCAGAACCTGTTCGCACTCACCGAACAGACCCAACAGGACCAAGCACGACAAAGGCGGTACGGTCGTAGGTCATGTGGTGAGTGGCCCCTGAGTCAATGATCCAGTGGCCACTCGCCTCACGACCTGTGGTGGTCACGGTACAACGAGCAACGGAGCACGCTGCCTCTGCTGGACGCTCAGCAGGTGTGGCAGGACAGCGGGACAATGCACAACAATGCGACTCATTCAACCACTCTGTGCTATCAGACTCATCCTCACCAGGCGACGTAGCCCCCCCACAAGTACGACCACGTGCTACAAACACAGATGGATAGTCAGTTTGTGGACCACTCAGCTGTGACAGCACACTCGCACCTCCCTGTGAGCGAAGTTCCAGCAATCGACGTAGCTCCGCGATGGTCTGGTCCCTCGGGTCCGGCGTGGTACTCCCCCCGGATGGCGGAGGATCTGCCGCCGGTGCTGCCCCCGAGGTCGCTGCAGCACGGGCTGCTGCTCCAGTGCGGATCCGCTCCTCGTGGGCTGCCTGAAGACCGCGGGTGATCCTCGCCCAGTCCAGCTCCTGCTGAAACTCAGTGTAACGATGAGGTCCGCCGCAGTTGTGGCAACGGACCGCCCGTCCGGTGCCACCAGAAGGCTGCTGTGGTCCCCTCTTCTTCTTCCCCTTCTTCCCCTTCACGGCTGCTGTAGTGGTTGTCGGAGTAGCAGGGGAGGAAGTGGGAGAGGCACAGGTGGAGCTGGTGGGGGTGAAGGTGGACGACGGTGTGGAAGGCGTAGAGGACGTCGCTCCCACTACTGCTGCGGCCATGGCGCCCTGCTGATGCGCGCGGGCTGCCTCGTCAGCTGTCGCGACCTGGATGAAGTACCGCTACACCCAGGGCAACAGCTGCAGGGTGTCGGACATGGACGCGAGGACGTCCTGGTCGAGGCAGGAGAAGGTGTCAGTGAGCTCGGGGCGTACTCCCAGCATGATGGTGTCCAGCGCCCAGAGCTGAGAGCCGCCTCCGATGCCCAGATGAGTGTACAGGCGCATGGCCCGACGCCAATAATCAGCTGCTGACTCCGAGGATCCCTGATGAAGGGAGTGGAACTCGCGAAGGCGCGCTGACCGGGTCGCGTGAGTCTCTGCTGCAAAAAGGGTCAACGCCAGCTCCCAGCCGCGGCGCGGGTCTGCGCCTGCTCCTGTCCCAGGCGCGCCCAGGAAGGGGCGGAAGTCGACCACTGTCTCCTNTGGAACTGCGTACAGCAGTCCACGCATGGCACGCGCTGCCGTCTGGGACTGGAGCGGATCAGCCGTCTGGTACTGGCTGTGGTAGTAGGGCCAGACTCCCTCTGAGTCTGCCCATACCTGAAGTAGCACCTCCCAACAGTCAAACCCCGCCTTGCTGTCGTAGCGAGGCGGGGAAGTCTCAAAGTCCTTGGGTCATCGCTCCGTGGGGAGCTGGACCTCTGGTGGTGCTAGGAGCGGGCGTGGGAAGGGCATGAAAGGCATCAACGCTGCTCCTCCAGCGGCACCCGAGACCTGACGCGGGTTGGTCTGCTGCTGCTGCTGCTGCTGCTGCTGCTGCCGCTGTTGTCCCCTCGGACTGGGCGCCGGTGTCTCAATGCGCAGGCTCCTCATCTGCTCCATCAGCCGGCGATGCGCGTCCTCCCCAGTGGGAGGTGGCGCCTGATCCCACTCCTCGACAATGGACTCTCGTCTCTGCGCAGGGGCGGCAGTGGGGCCAGCAGACTCCTGGGCCGATGGGGTTGACTCTCTCTCTCTCTCTCTCCTGGGCTGATGTCCCGGTGTCCCAGACAGAGAGACCAAGGTATCGCGGATCTGTCGCAGCGTAGCTGACTGCTCATCCTGGCACTGGCGGAGTGACGACTGCTCCACCAGCAGGAAGTCAATCGCCTTTGAGCGTTGGCTGCGGCCCCCGCTCGTGACGGTGTCCTCCAGCTCCTTGCCCTTGGAGCTGCTCGGCTCCATGCTGAGGCGGTGCAAAAGTCGTCCAAACGCAGAACCGTCAGCGTTTCTCGCTGATTTAGAACGGTGACAAAAGTCGACCTTCTGACCAAAAAATCGGCTAAGTGCTGAAAACTTTAAGTTTTCACCACTAAAAATTGAAGGTTGTCCAAATGAAGCAAAATTTCGACCACAGATGCGTCTGAGGATGCTGAAGACAATGGTGAAATTTTCGTCTTCAAAAAGTGGGGAAAAAGGCCAAAACGACCTGATTTTGTGCTCAGGCCGAAAAAAAAAAAAATTCAAATCAGTGATGCGGAACGGTAAATGCTGGAGGCTACAGAGCTCCAAATGAGGCGAGAAAGGGCGCGATGGAAAGCTTGAGATCTAAGCTTTCCAACGAGCCATAGCGCGCAACTTTTGGTGGCTATTTGAGTCTGGCACAGGCGGGTGAAGAGAGGATGGCGGCTGACGCAATTTGCGTCTGCGGCTCCTCCACGTCCGTGCGGCTTCCAGGAAGCTGCACGGCTGGAGTCAGCACCTACAAAAGGTACTGGTGCCTCTGGTGCCTGAGTGGCCACGGCCGCCGCTGCTGCTGTTGCTTGCTGATGGTGCTGTTGCTCACCCGGTTTGCGGCTCCAAGTCGCCACACGGGCGGCCTCGGACCGGCTGTTGCTGCGCGCAAGGGCTCCAACGGCCTCAAGCCGTTGTGGCACACTGTAGCTGCAGCACAAACCTACCGTTGCAGTTTCTGACGCATCAGGATGATGGCATATGCGTCGCTGCGTGATCTTGTCACTTCAAGCGACTCAGGGTGGTGATGGGTCCAACAAGGACCTGCTGCTGCTGCTGTGGGCTGCTGCCACTGCTGCTTCTAACTGCTGCTGCAGCTGCTGCGTCTCTGCTGCACAGCACGACGAGCACTGGCTCGCCTGCTCTGATACCATGAGAAGATTCCAGGAAGCTTCCTAGCCTTTCTGCTTGCTAGCCTGACAGCACGGGTCTGGCTAGTTGACACACAGGTCATGCAAGGGACAGCAAGGGTAGGGAGAGACACGTGCACTTGTATCTCAAGCTTCAACTGAAGTTAATGCAGAGAGAGATAACAAATGACAGGTCCACAACATAAATAGCCGCCGTGGCTCACAGCGGGTGGCGCACACGGCGGTGCCTGTCAAACCTGAACCGGCCCAAAACCACTGTTTTGGCCATAATTCTGCGCACAAGTGTCCAAACGGAACGCCGTCTGATCCTACGGATGCACGACAAAAAGACAGACACAACGACTGGTCACACGCCTACGTCCGGGAACAGCCAGAGAGTGTAAAAAAACAAACATGTAAATCAGCCTGGCAGGGCTGTCCACCGAGAAAATCCTGAAGACCTCCAAACGTAGTCCGTGCGCTGTGGGAGCCCTCTGGTACACTGGGTAGGCTGCCAGGCTGCCTCCAGCGGGTGGAGCATCACCTCAGGGAACTCTGTCTCCAGCTGGGTCCGCCTCAAGGATCTGCACGAGCATGGACACGGCCGAGTGGTCACAACCAACTGTACAACTGTGTATGACTGACAACATCACAACACAAGGGCATTACTATGATTAGGAAGCAACAAGGAACTTGCTATGGGGGAATGTAGCATTGGCACGCAGATCAAGCGGCGGTTGATCGTCGCTTGGCTTCCCCACAAGGCTCCTCACCTTCCCCCCCCCCACCGTTCACTTATTAATTTTTTGACCTCTATTCACCGTTCCCTCACTATTTCCCTTGTCGTTAAGTGTGTTGAAACCGAGGTGAGTAGCACCACGTTGTGGTGCACGTGAACATGGAGTTTCAGGTTCCTGTCTTGGTATCAACGCGGACGAGCCACAGCTCATTGTGTTATGCATGACCAACATAGCCTGGTCCTTCGAAGGCCCGCCAAGGAGCAGCCATGGCGACAAAACTACGCACCAACATGGGGCAGTAGTACCAAGTGGCTGTAGCAGCAGGAAACAACTGTAGCGATGGCTGTTGTAACCGCCGTTGCAGCTATAGCTGGTCTCATAGGCGCAGGCACAGGCCTTGTAGGCGCAAGTGCGGGCCTGAAAGATGTAGGCGCGGGCCTCGAAGACGCACGAGCGGGCCTCGCAGACGTAGGCGCATGCATACTAGGCACACGCGCGGGCGTCGAAGGCACAAGCGTTGGCCTTGTAGGCGCAAACGCGGGCCTCATAGGCGCAAGTGCGGGCCTCGTAGGCACGCGCGGGGGCCTCATAGGTGCAGGCATGGGCTTCGTAGGCGTGGGCATCCGCCTCGTAGGTGCAGGCACATGCATTGTAGGCGGAGGCGCAGACCTCGTAGGCCTATGCAAGAGCCTTGTAGGCGTAGGAGCGGGCCTCCTATGCGCAGGCGTGAGCCTCGTAGGCACATGCACAGGCCTCGTAGGCACATGCGCAAGCCTCGCAGGCACATGCGCGGGCCTCATAGGCGTTGGCGCCAACCTGAAGAGTGCAGACGCGGGCCTCGTTGGCATAGGCATTGGCCTCGTAGGTAGAGGTGCGGGCCTCTTAAGCCCAGGCATAGGCCTTGTAGGCAAAGTTTTGAGCCTCATAGGCGCATGCACGGGCCTTATAGGCATGGGCGCGGTCCTTATAGGTGTAACGCTAGCCTTGTAAGCGTAGGCACGGGCCTCGTAGGCGCACGTGTGGACCTAGTAGGTGTAGGTGCTAGCCTCGTAGGCAAAGGCGCAGGCCTTATAGGTACGTGCATGAACCTAGTAGGCACAGTGGTAGACCTCGCAGATGCAGGCGCAGGACTCATAGTCACTGGCACGTTTCTTGTAAATGCTGGTGCACGCCTTGTAGGTATGGGTGTAATCCTCGCAGGCACAGGCGCGAGCCTAGTAGGCGTAGGTGCGGGCCTCGTAGGTGTAGGCGTGTGCCTCATAAGCACATGCGCGGGCCTCGTAGGCGCAGGTATGGGCCTTGTCAATGCAAGCACGAGCCTCGTAAGCACAGATGCGGGCCTCATTGGCGTAAGCATGGGCCTCATGGGTGCAAGTACAGGCCTCGTAGGCGCAGGCATGGACCTTGTAGGTGCAGGCGCCGGCCTCCTTGGTGCAGGTGTGGGCCTCTTCGGCGAAGGCGCGAGCCTCGTAGGCGCAGGCGCGGGCCTCTTAGGTGTATGCGCTGGCCTTGTAGGTGCAGGTACGGGCCTTGTAGGCGCAAGCACGGTCTTGTAGACACAAGCGCGGACCTCCTAGGCGTAGGCGTGGGCCTTATTGGCATAGGTGGAGGCCTTGTAGGCATAGGCACGGGCCTCCTAGGCGTAGGCACTTTCGTAGGCGTAGGTGCGGGCCTCAAAGGTGCAAGCACGGGCCTTGTAGGCGCATGTACAGGCCTCGTAGGCATAGGTACTGACCTCATAGGCGCAGATGAGGGCCTCACAGGCGCAGGCGGGAGCCTCGTGGGCACAGGCGCGGGCCTCGTGCGCGCAAGAGCAAGCCTCATAGGCACAAGCACAACTCTTGTAGGCGCAAGGGCCTTATAAGGGCAGGCGCGGGCCTCGTTGGCATAGACACGGGCTCGTAGGAAAAGTCGCGAGCCTTGTAGGCACAAGAGCGAGTCTCGTTGGCATAGGTGTGGGCCAGATAGCCAAAGGCGCGGGCCTTGTAGGCCCAGGCGCGGGCCTCGTAGGCGCACATGCGGGCCTTGTACGTGCAGACTTGGGCCTTGCAGGTGGAGGCGCGGGCCTTGTGGGCACGTGTGCAGGCCTCGTAGGCACTGGCATTGTCCTCTTCGGCACAGGCGCGGGCCTCTTAGGCGTAAGCGGGGGCCTTGTAGATGTAGAACAGGCCTCATAAGTGCAGGCATGTACCTCCCAAGTAGAGGCATAGGCCGCGTATGTGCAGGCGCTGGCCTCGTAAAGGCGCCTGCCTTACAAGGCGCAAGCACGGGCCTCGTAGGCATAGGCGCGGGCCTCGTAGACGCATTCGCGGGCCTCGTAAGTGCAAGTGTGAGCCTCGTAGGCACAGGCATGGGCCTCATAGGCGCAGGCTCGAGCCTCATAGGTACATGCACAGGCCTCATAGGGATAGGCACGGGCCTTGTTGGCGCACGCACGGGCCTCGTAGGCGCAGGCGCAGGCCTCAAAGCCAGAGGCATGGGCCTCATAAGCACAGGCGCAAGCCTCGTAGGCACAGGGGCAAACCTTGTAGGAGCAGGCACGGGTCTCATATGCACAAGTGCGAGCCTCGTAGGCACAGGTGCGGCCCTCGTCGGCGCATGTACAGGCCTCATAGGCACGGGGGCCGACCTTGTGGGCGCAGGCGCGTGCCTCGTAGGCACAAGCGCATACCTTGTAGGCAGAGGTGTTAGGAAAATGACATCATCATGAGAGGCATGACATGAGATGAAGTGAGCCTGAAGCACAATAGATGTGGATGGGTGCGGTCTGGTGGACGGGTGCAACAAGATATGCGCCGGGAGATGGGAATTTGGAGGAAATGCTATCGGAAACTGCGGCCGAGTGGTAGCAGTTCCAACGCGCCCTGAAGGGTATTCACTTCTTCACGGCTACTTTGTGTGCGTTCTGAGTAAAAGCATGGACTTTTTGGTCGCCTCACATTATGTTTCTGGGATTTGAATAGAGTTTGGACACCGTAACTATTGAGTTAGTTTTTGGACATGGAAATGATCTCACAAGTTGTAGAGTTAGTCACAAGCTTCCCAACGCACCAAACCGTATGCCATTCAGATCACTGTAGTTCCCGCTACGTTAGCCAAAGCGCGGCATCACAATCAAGCCACTCAGTTGGTGGCGCACACCATGTCGCTTGCCGAGGCGTCCTCACACATCAAGGACCCATCTAAATGCCCTTCCGGAGGTGCAGATGTTCCTACACATAGTGGCGATGTCCCTTGTACCTTTGGGGTGTGTTTCGATGAGTTAATCATTGAGTTTGTTGATGGGGATAGATGTTGTTCAAAACCTGTCCGTCAGCCTACAGTCATAATTTTTATGTTTCCCCGAGTAACAAACTGTATTACTAAGTTTCGGACTCCGAGCCAGGATTTTGGCCAAGTCCCTCAGTAACAACCTGTTCTATTGGTTCCGGTCAATCTTATCCACTGGACGCCTTGGCAGTCTTCCGGGGCTAAAACACCAGATGTACATTTGTTACTCGTTCCAGTGGATTTTTCACAGGCAGTCGACTCCCATAGCCGCCGCTCACACCCCAACTTTGGAAGCCCATATCTCTCTCGTTACTTGTTGGATTCCGGGTGAAACAACTTCCACCAGATTTAGTAACTTGTAAAGTTTTAGGAACTTGAATACAATCTGGATTTGGATTGCTATTGAGGCAACTAAAGCAAAATGCAAGGATTTCGCCTCCTCTGGCGGCTTGTTGACGCCTCCCCGCGTTACCTCAGGCATGCTAAGGGGCAAAAACACAACAAGTGCCATAGCATGGGCACTGATGAGAACGAGGTACATCAAGGCCATAAGGCCGCGAAGAGCGGAGGATAGCACCACAGGATCCAAGCGCGAGCTAGCCGAGTAGGTGAGCCATAGAACCGAGGCGCGGGCAGACCTCCAAGGCATGCCGCACCAACCAGTGGTGGAGATGCTGACAAAGGCAATGAGAAGAACCGCGATGATGGCATGAACAGGGGAATCGGAGGGCCACAGCGATGAAGGGCGGGCCAAACAAGGAGAAAGGCCACAGCACTAACACGCGGGCCAAATGATGAATGATGAGATTTTTGGCAGGGTAGAGCCCGGGCCTTGCACGAGGAGAATGCTGATCATAACGGAGGCAATGATGAAAGAGGAGACTTTGCCATGGCGGTGGGCCATGAGTCACAGTGTAACTGGGGGTAGGACCGGAGCCTCGGCCGAGTGGGGGCAGGGCCCAAGCCCGGGCCGGGAAGATGTGAGGCAGCTGAACTGATTGACCACAAAAGGGTACTTAGCACAATGCATGGAACAAGTATTTGTACTACTCCAAAAAAAAGGGGCCATCCAGCCCCGTTTGTCAGTGTAGTTTGGTCCAAGTTGCTAACTCCACGTTGGCCGATTAGCTCGGTTGTTTGGTCGTGGGATTCCTCAGGCTTGGCCATTGAGAGGCGCGGGAGATCGGGCGGTTATGATGGCGCACAGTTGGTGGGTGGCTATACTAGCCAGCAGGTAGCGAGTGATCAGGCTTTTTGGGTTTTGGTGATCATTCAGTGCTGGCCAATCCAATGCTTCGAACGGAAGATGATAGGGCCTGCCTTGTGGAATTTTCCATTTTTCTCTCGTTGATTATGTAAGGTATGCATAGTGTAGGTTTGTGTTCACAACTCCTGCACACTCGAACCTGGATTCCCCCTTGTGGTCACTGTTGTTTTTTTTTACACCCCCCTTCAACGACACAGGGCGGAGAACACGTGAGGGGTTGCACTGTCAAGGGAGTGGGATGGAGAAACTGACGGTGGCAGGAGTAATTGGTTTGTTGAGACTGATGTTCGTGGAGCTGAGGATATGGGAAGGTGAATGGAGGTTAGGCGTAGTGCCAGCAAGGGACCAATAAAAAACGGTGCGCTGGAAGAGTAGCCGAGTAAGACAGAGTTTTGATGTCTGATGATGCTTTGAGGTTCTAGTGAGGGATGAACAGGGGCGTTGAGGGGAATGACTGACGTCGTCGTGCTAAGGGAAGGATAGTGATGACAGTGACGTTGCCTTATCTTGCCGGAGCTAGTGTCGAGCCTGGAAAGGGGTTGGAGGAAAGAAGTGGCTTCCTTTAGGGATCCTTTTTGCACCATGGTATGGCTTTACGGCTAATGAGATTTGTAACATGGAGACGATTGATGTTGATGATGAGAACAAGGTGTTGGTGCTATAGTGGCAAAAGAGATGGCAAGGAGAACACCATTGGTTATCACACACTTGGGAGCAAACTTAGTTTCGTATGGTTGGTGCTTGCAAATGAAGTTGTGTTCATCAAAAGATGTTGCAAGAAAAGGCGATGCAGTCAAGGGGACAGAACATGCTGTCACACCGCAAAAAGGAGAAAGATGTTATTGGCTGCAATTATTGTTCATGCAGCTGCTCATCTTGGTAATGCTGCTACTAGGCCTCCTGGGCGCAGGCACCGACCTCTTGGGCACAGGTACGGGCCTCGTGCGTGCAGGAATGGGCCTTGTACGCGCAGGCGCGGACCTCGTAGGCACAGGCATGGGTCCCATAGGCAGAGGCGCGGGCCTTAAAGGTGCAGGTGCAGGCATCATAGGCCCAGGCATGGGCCTCATAGGCGCATACATAATGGGCCTTATGAGTGCATGAACACGCCTTATAGGCACAAGCGTAGGGCTTGTATGCACATGTGTAAACCTTGTTGGCACAGGCGCAGGCTTTGTCGACGCAGGCGCGAGCCTCGTAGGCACAAGCGCGTGCCTCGTAGGTATACATGCAGGAGTCATAGGCACAGGCGTAGGCACAGGCGTAGGCCTCATACGCAGAGGCGCGGACCTCGTAGGTGTGGCTCCGGGCCTTGTAGGCGCATGATTAGGCCTTAAAGGCATAGGTGCAAGCCTCGTAGGTGCAGGCGCGGGCCTCCTAGGCGCAGGTGGTCTCTTAGGCACAGGCGTAGGTCTCATAGGCGCAGGCTTGGGCCTTGTTGGCGCAGGCGTGGGCCTCTTAGGCGTGGGCGCAGGCCTCATAGGCACATGAGAGGACCTCATAGGCGCAAGCATGGGCCTTGTAGGTGCAAGCACGGGCCTCGTAGGCTCAAGCGCAAGCCTCATAGGCACAGGTACAGGCCTTTTATGCAAAGGCACGGGCCTCGTAGGCGCATGCACAAGCCTCGTAGGCATTGGCCTTCTAGGCCTAGTCATAAACCTTTTAGGTGTAGGCATTGGCCTTGTAGGCGCAGGTGCGGGTGACGTAGGCGGAGGTGCAGGCCTCGTAGGTGCATGCGCAAGCATTGTAGGGGTATGCACAGGACTCATAGACACATGCATAGGCCTCGTAGGTGTAGGTACAAGACTCGTAGGTACAGGCACAAGCCTTGTAGGCGCGGTCACAGGCCTCGAAGGTGGAGGCATAGGCCTCATAGGCACAAGCGCAGGCGACAAGGCACAGGCACGGGCCTTGTATGCGCAGGTGCGAGCAACGGAGGGGAAGGAGCCAGCCTTGTAGGTGCTGGCACGTGCCTTGTAGGAGCAGACGAGGACCTCGTCAGCACGGGCGCGGGCCTCGTAGGTGTAGGTACGGGCCTTGAAGGCACAGGTACAGGCCTCATAGGTATAGGCACAGGCCTCATCAGCGCAAGCACGAGTCTCGTAGACCTAGGCATGAGCCTCATAGGTGTAGTGCAGGCCTTGTAGGTGCATGCACAGGCCTTGTAGGTGCAGGCGAAGGCCTTGTAGGCATAGACGCAGGCCTTGTATGTGCTAGTGCGGGCCTCACAGACATAGGCCCGGTCTGCAGAGGTGGAGGTGCGGGCCTTGTAGGTGCAAGAGCGGGCCACCAAGGCATCGGCACGGGCCCCATAGGCATAGGCGTGGGCCTCATAGGTGCAAGAGCAAGCCTTGTAGGCACACGCAAGAGCCTTGTAGGCGCAAGAGCGAGCCTTGCAAGTGCACGTTCAGGCCTTGTAGGCGTAGGAATAGGCCTCATAAGCGAAGGTGCGAGCTTTCAGGCGTAGTCGTTGGCCTTTCAAGTGCAGGTGAGGGCCTCGTAGGTGCAAGCGTAGGCCTCCTAAGCACATGCGTGGGCCTCATAGGTATAGACGCATGCCTCATAGCCACAGACGTGGGCCTCATAGGTGCAAGCGCGAGCCTCTTAGGCACATGCACTGGTCTTGTAGGCATAGGCATGGGCCTCGTAGGCACAGGCGCTTGCCTCGTCCGCGGAGGCGCAGGCCTTGTAGGCCGATGCACGCGCCTTGTAAGCATAGGCGCAGGCTTCATAGGCAAAGACATGGGCCCTGTAGGCGCGGGCGCAGGCCTTGTAGGTGCATGCCAGGCCCTCGTAGGTGCATGCAAGGACCCCATTGGCGTAGGCGTGGCCCCCATAGGCGCAGGTGCAGGCCTCGTGGGTACAGGCGTGGGCCTCGTAGGCAAAGACGCGGGCCTTGTGGGTGGAGGCAAGGGCCTCGTAGGCCCATGCGCGGGCCTTGTGTGTCGGGCGCAAACCTTGTGGGCGCAAGCGCAGGCCTCGTAGGTGCACGTGTAGTCCTCGTGGGCGCAAGCATGGGCCTTGTAGGCGTAGGTATGAGCTACGTAGGCACTGGCGCGGGTCTCATAGAAACACATGCAGGCCTTGTATGCGCAAGCGTGGGACTTGTACGCTTAGGCAAGGGCCTCATAGGCGCAGGTGCGAGCCTCGTTGGCGTAGACACAGGCCTCGTATGCACAAGTTTGGACCTTGAGGGTAAAGGTGCATGCCTTGTAGGGGTAGGCGTCGGCCTTGTAGGCATAGGTGTAAACCTCTTAGGCATAGGTGCGGGCCTCATGGGCGCACATGTGGGCCTCCTAGGCCCAGGCGGTCTTGATGGCGCAGGTGCAGGCCTCGTAGGTTCAGGCATGGGCCTTGTAGGCACAGGTTTGGTCTTTGTAGGTATAGGAACGAGCCTTCTAGGCAAAGTAATGGGCCTCATAGGTGCAGGCGCGGACCTCAAACACATAGGCGCGGTCCTCGTAAGCATGGGTGGGCCTCGTAGGCGCATGGGTGGGCCTCGTATGCACAAGCGTGAGCTTTGTCAGCACAGGCGTGGGCCTCATAGGCACAGGCCTCACACGTACAAGTACGGGCCTTATGCGCACAGGCACATGCCTCGTAGACGCATGCGTGTACCTCATTGGCGTAGGCACGGGCCTTGTAGGCACAGGCGTGCGCCTCATAGGTGCAGGCACAGGGTGTTAGCTACTAAGCTAACCACCTCTGGCACATAATTTGTGAAACCAAAAGGCTTACAAATACGTATACACCTTCCTTTGTTGACTTGTGTCATGCACTCTAAACTTAATCAGGCATGTACTTCACCTTCGAATAATAACGCCTTAGCATTACATCTCAAGAAGAGCTCAAGTCGTCAATATGCAATAGAACATCACGAAAGGGTTAATTGATAAGCATGTAAGACAAGTCCTTTTATAGCTGTCTGTCCACTCCTAGAACTCAAAAGCACATTCCCGGGCAGTAGCCTGACCCAGCCACGTCACCAATAGACTTGCATTGTGGGCTTGACACATCAGCATCCTAGTGTCAAGGTGATAGACCAACCATGTAGCTTCCAAGAAGCTATGGAATTTCTTTCCTGGAAGCTTCCATAACAAACAAGATGTTTGTGGGGCCATGATCAAACTCATGACCTCTCACTTGGCCAAATCAACAAAATGGCTAAGTTAACCACTCACCCACATGGTGTACTCACAGGTCATATTTCACATGAGACAGAGTGTAGTTGAGACATACCACAAGGGATCTAGGGGTCATAACTCCACGAGGGGTAGAGCATTCATGATCCGTCCTACAACACTGAACAAGGGACAAAAAAATTCAACACGAGACTCTTAGGCACAGGTGCGGGCCATGAAGGCGGAGGCGCGGGCCTTGTAGGTGCAGGCGCATGCATCGTAGGCTGAGGCACGGGCCTCGTAGTTGTAGGCGCGAGCCTCGAAGGTAGAGTTGGGTCCTCACAGGCGCAAGAGCGGGCCTCGTAGGTGCAGGCACCGGCCTCGTAGTCTTGGGCACATACCTCATGAACGCATGTACAAGCCTTGTATGTGCAGATACAGGCTCCATAAGCAAAGGTGCAAGCCTTGTAGGCATAGGCGCGACCTCGTAGATGCAGGTGCAGGGCTTGTAGGCGCTGGCGAGCGACTCGTAGGCGCAAGCGCAAGCCTAGCAGGCATAGGCATGGGTCTCAAAGGGAAGGCAGGGACAACGTAGGCATACGCACAAGCCTCGTAGGTGAAGGCGCAAGCCTAATAGGTACAGGCGTGGGCCTTGCATGCACAGGTGCAGGCATTGTAGGTGTTGGTATGGACCTCGTAGGCACAGACGCGGACTTTGTAGGTTTAGACGCAAACCTCATAGGCGTAGACACAACCCATGAAGGTTCAGGCGCAGGCCTCGTTGGCATTTGTATGGGCCTTTCACTTGCAAATGTGGTCCTTGTAGCTGCACGCGCGAGCTTCATCGGCATAGGCGCGTTCCTTGTCGGCGTTGGCACGGGACTTGTATGCGCTGGCGTGAGCTCCATGGTATAAGCTAATATCTTGAAGGCGTGTGCGCCCGTCTCGCAAGTGTAGGCGCGGGCCACGTGCCCACAAGTGCAAGCCTTGAAGGCGCACATACGGTCCTTGTAGGCGCAGGCACTGGCCCACTAGGTGCAGGCGCGAGCCTTGTAGGCGCCAGCGCGGGCCTCATGTGCACAGGCATGGTCCTTTTAGGCATAGGCGCGGGTGTCTTAGGCGTAGGCGCGGGCCCTGTAGGTGCAAGCGCGGGCATTTTAGGCGCAGGCGCCGACTTTGTAGGTGCAAGTGTGAGCCTTGAAGGTTCATGCACGGACCTTGTAGGTGCAGGCGCAGGCCTCATAGGCGCAAGCGTCGGCCTCGTAGGCGTAGGCGCAGGCCTCATAGGCACAGGCGTGGGCCTTGTAGGCGGAGGCGCAGGCCTCATAGGCGTAAGCACAGGCCTCGTAGGCGCATGCGCGAGCCTCATAGGCATAGGCGCGGGCCTCATAGGGATAGGTGCGGGCCTCGCAGGCAAAAGCACGAGCCTCACAGGCGCAGGCATGGGCCTCGTAGGCGCATTTGTGTGCCTTGCAGGCCCGGGCCTCACAGGCATAGGCATAGGCCATGTAGGTGCAAGTGCAGGCCTCGTAGGCGTAGGCGCAGGCCTTGTAGGTGCAAGCATGGGCCTCGTAGTAGCAGGTGCGAGCCTCATAGGGGCAGGCACAAGCCTCGTAGGCACAGGCGTGGGCCTTGTAGGTGTAGGTGGGGGCCTTGTAGGCACTGCCCCAGCCTCCTACGTGTAGGCGTACTCCTTGTAGGTGTATGCGCGGGATATATAGGCGTAGGCGCAGGCCTTGTAGGCGCAATCACGAGTTTCATAGGCGTAGGCGCAAGCCTTGAAGGTGCATGCATGGGCCTTGTAGGTGCAGGCACGGGCCTTGTAGGCATAGGCGTGGGCCTCGTAGGCACATGCGTTTCCCTTGTAGGCACAAGCGTGGGCCTCATAGGCGGAGGCGTGGGCTTCATAGGCACAGTCATGGGCCTCGTAGGCACAGGCACGGGCCTTGTAGGTGTAGGCGCGAACTTCATAGGCAAAGGTGAAGGCGTGGCAGGCAAAGGTGCAGGCCTCACAGGTACAGGCATGGATTTTGTATGCACAAGAATGGGCCTCCAAGGGACCGACCTCATAGAATCAGGCACGGGAATCATAGGCACAGGTACAGGCCTCGTAGGTGCAATTGTGGGCCTTGTAAGTATAGGCACAGGTGCGGGCCTCGTAGGTGCTAGCGCGGTCCTTGTAGAGACAAGCGCAACCTCGCAAGTGCAGGTGGGGGCCTCATAGGCGCTTGCGTGAGCCTTGTAGGAGTAGGCGCAGGCTTTGTAGGCGGAGGCGCAGGCCTCCTAGCCGTAGTCGTGGGCCTCAAAGGCAAAGGCAAGGGCCTTGTAGGTGCACACACAAGCCTCAAAGGCGCAGGCACGTGCCTAGAAGGTGGAGGCACGAGCTCATACGCGCAGGCGCGGGCATTGTAGGTGCGGGCACGGATCTCGTAGGGGAGGGCGTGCACCTAGTAGGTGCTGGCGCAATCCTTGTAGGTGCAAGCGCAAGCCTCGTAGGTGCAGGCACCGGCCTCGTAGGCACTGGCATGGGCCTCGTAGGCGCAGGCGTGGTCCTCGTAGGCACACGCACAAACTTCATTTGTGTTGGTGCTGGCCTCGTTGGTGTAGGCGTGAGCCTTGTTGGTGCAGGCGCAGGCTGTATGGTGTAAGCTCGGGCCTGGAAGGTGCATGTTCTGGCCTTGTAGGTGCACGCGCAGGCCTTATAGGCCTAGGTGCGGGCCTCGTAGGCATACGCCGGCCTTGTAGGCGCAAGCACGGGCCTTGTAGGTGTAGGCGCAGGCCTCATAGGCACTAGCGCAGGCCTCGTACGCGTAGGCGTGGTCCTTCTATGCACAGGTGTGAGCTTCATGTGCAAAGGCGCGAGCCTCATAGGCGCAGGCACGGGCATTATAAGTGCGGGCACGATCTTCATAGGTGCAGGCGTGAGCCTCAAAGGTGCATGTGCGGGCCTTATAGGTACAGGTGCGGGCCTCGTAGGTACAGGTGCGAGCCTTGTAGGCATAGGCATGGGCCTAGGCGCAAGCGTGGGCCTCGTAGGCGGACGCGCGGGCCTCATAGGCGTAGGGACGAGCCATGTAAGCATAGGCGCGGACCTCGTAGGTGTAGGCGCAGGCCACGTAGGCAACGGAGCGGGCCTTGCAAGCACAAGCACGGGCCTTGCAAGAACACGCGCGGGCCTCATAGGCGCATGCGCACGCCTCGTAGGCGCAGGCTTCCTAGGCGGATGCACGGGCCCCATATGCGCAAGTGCGGGCCTCGAAGGAGCAGGTGCAGACCTTGCAAGTGCAGGCACTTGCCTCATCACTGCAAGCGTGGATCTCGTAGGCGTAGGCACAGGTGTGGGACTCATAGGTGCAGGCGCGAGCCTCCTAGGTGTTGGCGCGAGCCTCATACACGTATCCGTAGTCCTTGTAGGCGCAGGCACGGGCTTCATAGGCGTAGGCATGGGCCTCGTAGGCACAAGCGCAGCGGGCCTCAAAGGTGCTTGCGTGAGCCTCGTAGGTGCAGGCGTGGGCCTTGTAGGCACATGGGCTAGCCTTGTAGGCGTAGGAGTTAGCCTTGTAGGCGTAGGTGCGGGCCTCGTAGGCGCAGGTGCGGACCTTGTAGGGGCAGGCGCAGGTCTCATATGCGCATGCGCTAGCCTCGTTGTCGCAGGCAATGGCCTTGGAGGCTCAGGTGTGGGACTCGTAGACACCGGCGCGGCCCTCGTATGTGGAGGCGTGGGCCTTGTAGACGTAGGTTCGGGCTTCATAGGCCTAGGCTTGGGCCTTTTAGGCACAGGCAGGGGCCTCGTAGGCATAGGCGCTGGCTGCATAGGCATAGATGCAGGCCTTGCAGGCAGAGGCGCAAGCCTCACAGGCGCAAGCGCAAGCCTTGTAGGCACAGGCACGGGCCTCGCAGGGACGGGCCTCATAGGCGTAGGCACGGGCCTCATGGGCACAGGTACGAGCCCCGTAGGTGTAGGCGCAAACCTCATAGGTGCAGGTGCGAACCTCGTAGTTGTAGGTGCGTGCCGCGTAGTCGTAGGCGCTAGCCTCATAGGAGGAGGCACGGGCCTCGAAGGTGAATGCGTGGGCCTTGTAGGCGCAGGCTCGGGTGTTGTAGGCGTAGGCACCGGCCTCTTTGGCACAGGTGCGGGCCTTGTAGGCACAAGTGCAGGCCTCTTAGGTGTAGGCGCGGGCCTAGAAGGCGTAAGTGGGGACCTCGTGTGCACATGTACGGGCCTCGTAAGCGCAGGCGCGAGCCTCGTAGGCGCATGCACGGGACTCCTAGGCACAAGCATAAGCCTTGAAGGTACAGGCATGAGCTTTGTAGGCAAAGGCCAGTGCCTCTTAGGCAAAGGTGTGCACCGTAGGTGCTGGCGCAAGCCCCGTAGGCAAAGGCGCGCGCCTCGTAGATGCAACTGCGGGCCTCATAGACACAGGCACGGGCCTCGTAGGTGCATGCACAAGCCTCCTCGGCGCAAGCGCAACCCTCGTGGGTGCACGCACGGGTCTGGTAGGCGTAGACACGGACTTCGGAGGCTCATGTGGTGGCTTTGTAGGCAAAGGGTTTGCTAAGGTCGAGGGGTCCATAACCAAGCTGGTCGTCGGGTTCTTTGATTCTATGCCATTTGCGGTGAAAGTTGTTGTTGCTATCTGGTTTTCCTTGAGAGAATCGTTGTTTGTGTGTTGCTGATCCTCCATCGTCAGAGTCTTTTCCACGGTTGTTTTTCATTGGGTGTGCTCACTCCGTTCACTGTTCTCTTCATAAATTTTGTGAACTCTTGAAAGGTGGAGATGTGTTGAAGACTTGTGTGAGGCTACTGCCAGGTAGTTAATGCATCGGTTGCCCCCCCAACGGTACTCAGCATGTGTGGGATCCTCGGAGCTAGATCCGAGTGATGCATGCGAGGTTGCACCGTGATTGGTTGCTTCTTTATGAAAGTGAGTGCCGAGACTTCGGGACTGTCAAGGCACTTTTTCATAAAAGTCTAGCACCGTCAAGAAATCGACATAAAAAATCGAAACATTGATATGGTTCATAGTACTTGTGTCGACCATTCTGGAATGTGGTCGAAGATGTCATAAACTTTTGGAACAGAACACCGGAGGTTAGGGAAGTTGGCCAAAATTCCCTCAACCAAACAACACAAAAATGTTGAGGTCAACGTGCGGTGGGCCATGATTGCAAGGACAAAAATGCCCACTCACAGAGTTCAAGGACTTGTGTGTGTCAGGGATGTAACACTTCCTCGTCTTATTAGTTGTGATGTCCTGGTGTACTAGCTGCCATAGAGCGGTGACGGAAAAAGCATCCGTTGATCAGATGATCGTCGTCTCAGAGGTTGTCGTAGGGCTTCCACCTATTGTGCGTAGCATCGTAGCCATGCCACTTTACCAGATACTCCGTTGTTTTTCCTAGAGCTTGGTGTCTCTGGATATCTTAAATCACATACTCTGTGTCCCCGTCCACTTGTGCATGAAGTGGAGGTGGGACGTCTTTGCCAAGGAAGTGCCTACTGGGGAGTTGATAAAGCTTTGAGCCTGTTGATGTAGAAGACGGGATGGATCACCATGCTGTTAGGCGGGCTAAGGCAAGCGGCAATTGGGATTTGCATTCGCTCATTCTCAAACGGTCCCAACCACCAAAACTTTAGCTTCACAAAATCTTGTCCCCATAGTTTGATGTTTGCAGAGCTGAGTAAGACACGGTCGCCAATGCTAAACACATCATCGCTATAATGTTAGTCGACCGATCATTTCATAGCTGCTTGAGTCTTCACGAGCGTCTGTCACGTTTCTTTCCAGATTCTTGCGAAGTCCCTGTGGTGGATGTCGATAGCGGAGATGTTGCTTTGATTGTGTAATTGCTGCGGTGGGAAGTTTTCCATGCACCACTTCAAGAGGATTCTCGCCACTTGTGCTGGAAATGCACGAAGTTGTACACGAGTTTGGCAATCAGCAGTTTAGCCACCCAATCTGCGTTATGGGGCTTGCATAAACTGCAGAGGAGCTGTCCAAACATCTGATTTGTCCGCTCGGTTTACCCGTTGGTCTGAGGATGGAACGCCGTTGATAGCAGGATCCGACTGCCATAATGCATCATTAGTTCGTGCCAAAAATGGCTAGTGAAGCGGCCGTCTCTGATGTTGATGACAGTACGTCACACAACATGCAACCGCACAATCTGGTTTAGAAACAACCGCGATGTCTGCTCTGTGGTGATGGAGGTTTTCATTAGAATGAAGTGTGGCTTTTTTTTAATCTGTCCACCACGACAAGGATGGCATCATACCCCTCAAGTGTGGAAGACAGGGGTTGAAGTAGACCAGGCGGTTGCGTGCAACGGGATGTTTATCTGTGAGATGTGTCACAAGATCTGTAGAAGGCCGACGCGTTGGTTTGCATGTACGAATCTTCCTACAGTCCTAATGCAACTCATTTGGTATAATGGACGCTAGGGTTGGGCAAAGGACGGCCGTGGATTTTTGTTGAACACAAGACACAAGTGTTTGGAGAGAGCAAGGAGCAGTTCTACGGGGTGAGACTCGCTAGCCAAGCTCACCCGTCGGCCGGCGAGCGAAGCTCGCTTATGCTTCTTTTCCTGCAAGCAAAAAACCTTGCGCAGCCCGAAATCCGATCCCGGGCCGGTTCTAAGTTTCAGCACAGACTAGGTCAGTCACTAGTTTTCTTCCTTGACTTTGAGGTGTTTTCTAGGTCTTCGTGCATAATCAAACACAAGATGTATCACAGAAGATGCATGATGAAACTAGGTCATCAAGGCCCTTTATAGGGACATTCATAGGTGAAGAGGGTGGACCTGGGGCAATGCTGTTGAGAAGGAAGCGAACACAGGAGGGGTGATGTGAGTGTATGGGTTGTATGCTCAACACTAACGCACTCGCTCACTGTGCGTCGCCTCCGCTCTCTAAGTCAGCATGCCCTCTACACTCATGGCCACCACATATTCATACAAATACATACAGGGAAAGTAACAGCATCTTGTTCCACCAATAGTGCATCGCCAACTTCTTCAGCGTCTTGTCCTTGCCGAAGTGTCCACCTCAACCGGTGTTTTGGCATTCTTCCAATATCATTCTTTGCAGTTCCTTCTTTGGAGGAACGACGACTTGGAGAGTGAATTTTCATTGCCAGTAGGGGTCATCGAACCAAAACTTGGTCTTGTCATACCCACCAAACTCCTCATAACCTTCCACGAACAACCTCGCGAGCTGTAACTATTGGTCTCTTACCACTGCCTCTAGATTCCATGAGATCTCACAAGGTCCACAAAGCCGTAACTCCTCTCTGTGAAAGGTAGCCAAGTAGGATGAAATCAAGGCTTTGACTCAGCACAGTGTATACAAGCTTGTTGATCTCCCACCTTGGAAATAGGTTGTCTCAGCCAAGTAGGTTTATCATAGAAAGCTAAAACAACATAGCACATTCGAGTTGCATAAGGCTTGCCTCACCGCTAAGGAATTCTCACGTATCCTTTGGTTTGATGGAGATTTTGTCCCAATCGGTCGTTACACCATTGCATGAGCCTGCCTAAGGGTAGGTTTGGATACCTCCGCATTGGCCCTGCTGTCCTCCAAACGTCTACGATTCTGTTAGGCAAGCGATACACGGGCAGGGCTCGAGCGTCCGCTGGACAGCCACGGGACGTACGACTTCCGCCGTCGCACAAGCAACCCAGAGCCCTAAACTGGGCGTCGAGCATGTTTCGAGGACAGACGAGCTTATGCGGAGGTAAACAAACCTACCCTAAGTCTTGTTGCCCAAAATGATTGGAGACTTGAGCAGGTGGACGTGGAAAATTCATTCCTTCATAGTAGGCTTGATGAGGAGATCTATATGATCTAATCTCCTGGCTTCACCGATGGAACCAACAACATATCGCAACTGTGGAAGACCTTGTGTAGTCTCAAGCAGTCACCATGATGTTGGAACTAGCAGATAACATCCACGTTGGAAAATGATGGTTGTTGCAAAAGCACAACTGATCCGGAAGTATTTCCTACTGTACCCTCTATCCCACTTGTGGCCATGCTTGTGTATGTCAATGACCTGCTCATTGCATCTCCCAACAAGGCTGATATTCAGGAAGTCAAGAACCTCCTACGGTCAACACATAGAATGAAGGACCTTGGACCTGCCCAAGTCTTCTAGGGCATGGAGCTTGAGCGTGACCGCTCAAAGTGGACACTGCATGTTCACTAGGCTGCGTATGTTTATAGCTTGGAGGAGCTCTTTGCCTCCCTACTCTCTCTAGTCTACTCGGCCTCTATGCCGATGACTCCAACAGATAAGACAATGGTGAAGTTATTGAATGTCTTCAAACTACGGGAGACAGTTAACTGACCATCTACGGCTGATTGGATCTTTGATGTCTCTTCTCATAACAACTTGTACAGATGTGGCCTTTCTAGTGAACTTCCTATCTTAGTTCTCTTGGTGTCTCAGAGAGAGCAACATCTTGAGGCTACATTGTGTGGTAATACCTTGTCCATCCCATGCACAGGGCTATGAAAAAAGAGCAAAACCCTCATTAATTTTCAATGGTTTCAGTGATAGTGTCTGGGCTCATGATTTAGATGCACAAAGCTTCACATGCTAAAATGTCTTGATTGGGGACACGACTGTCCCTTGGAAAAGCGGCAAATAACCGTGTGTGGCAAGGAGCTCATGAGAAGCTGAGTATGTGGCACTTGGTACAGGCATGTGTGAGGCTACCTCGATATGTCGCTTGCTATAGCAACTTCGCGTCGGCATTCGTTACATCAGTCTACACTGTGACAACCAGGCATGCACCATTCACACACAAAGCACATCCATACTGAGCACCACTTTGTTCATGAGTGCATCACTACTGCGCTGGTTTGTGTTGTCTCGATGGACAAACACTCATAGTGAGCTGATTTTCTTACAAAGGCATGCAGTAGATTCGTCTTCAACTGCGGTATTCATGCTGTTGTTTTTGCTTGTCCCTATGACCCTGGGTGAAATTTACTCCCTCGGTCTCCGTTCTGAAATTGGCTTGTTGTAGCATGTGAATGATGTGGCTGCAGTTCGTGGGGGACTGTAAGCAATTGTGGTTCATTTGGTGGCCCGTCACACCCGTAATGACCTTTTGTCTTGCTTCACATGCTCATTAGATCACACATCTACTCAAAACTAAGTGTTGGGACTAGGCTAGAGCCGTCACATGCTGCCATCAAGATCGGAGACATTTTTTGTGGGACTCTCAAGCTCTACCAGTTGTAGCACACATGCAAGCAGTGGCCTATGGCCACATGATTTTTATTCTCTCATGACTCTTGCTGTGTGTTTTTTATCAAAGGGAGCTCTAGCTCTTTCACAATTTAAAATTCCGCGGCTATCTCCAACTTGCATGTGGGTTTTTGGGTCTTGTTTTGCCTGCCATGTGTTGATCCTTAGGGAGCCACCTGGCCAGATGAAATCTGCGGCATGGTAAGTAGCTGTCCTCGGTATCTACTCAAAGGAAGGGCTTGGCCCATGGATGGCAGTGTGGCCTTGGCAAGCTCTATGTACGAATGATGGTCACACTCACCGGGTGTTGCTTAACTCCTTCCTTTGTTGCTCACACAAACTAAGTCCCAAACAGTCTTTTTAAGTACCACGGTCGTTCTGTGTGGGAATGTTCCTACAATCCCCTTTTGTATTCCATGGTTCTGGATGCTTAGAAGAATGACTACAGGTGGTCTGTACAAGTATCAAAGGAGATCCCTGTTGTAACTTGCACATGCACTGTCTCACTAATCTGAATTGTGACCTCTCGATAGGTGTACATGCTCAAGCAGGCGATTAACTCAGTCGACTTTCAAGACAATGGAAGCTGAGTGATGGAGGGGAAATTTCACTTTAATGAGAGACATGGCTCCCAACTTGCTGTGTAGAGTCTCACACTTGGTAGCAATGTGTGGCAACCTCCGTTGATAGCAACCACCGTCACTCATGTAACAGGTATTCATAGGCAGCTGTCCGAAGTAGAATGGGATGTACCAAGGTTCAGGCAATCATAACCTTGCTTTGTGACTTTCCAAGCTGATTCTGACAGTACAACTGCGTTTGCAGCGTCCGTATTTTTGTATGGTCCAAGGAAACGGATGACATCTAGGTTTGGGGTTGTCTGTCGTCTGGCAGGGCTGACCAAGAAAATCCTTCACGCCACAAATTAGTGGATTTTCCTAATTGTCTGGTAGACTGAGGAACAAGTCAACGAGAGGTGAGGGCCTAAGTTGGTGTGGGAGGGGTCGCACACCAAGCTTCATTCTTGCAGTCAACTCAATCATTACTCCTTTCTCATAACAGTCTTGTTGCTACACTTCAAGTTCAATTTTCCCCTCTTACAATTGTGCAGGCAGCGATGCACATGCGCAAATTTTGGGTGTAGCAGGCCGTATACTTCAGTCCAAGTATGTGAGGTGGTAGAAAATAGTACTTTCTAGACTAGCTCATCATTATGTCTAGTATGTTATGAGAGCCATAACATAGCAGATGCAGCAAAGTGATCAGCAATAGCAACGTATAGATGTCAACCAACATTGGCGGGCCCCCATACGTACCAGTGGAGGGCAATATCTGCTGGATGTTTACTAGGAGACTTAGCCTTGCTTGGTCGCAGCTTCAAGACGCTTTCGATGCGGGGAAAATGCTACCAGTTTTTTTCACATAATTGAGCCCATGATGGTGGTAGCTTTGGTGATCACGTGTCGGAAGCAAAGTGGCACGACGTCAATGGCGAAGCTCACGTACGTGGCAATGGTATCACCATGCAACAGGAATGTGTCCCTGCTATTTCACCATTTTTTTGCTCCTCTTCACCCATCTTTACCCGTCTTACCCTTCGTGCCAGGTGCAGCCATGTCACTAACGGAGGAATCAACACAGCCACATTAGGAAACTACAAAAGCAATAAAGAACTCCTAGATGCTCCCTTGCTCGCTCACTACTTGCCACGTGGCAAACATAGCATTAGTCGTAGCGGAGCAGCACACGACATAAGCTACCATAGTGTGGTAGCAACAATAGTAGCACAAATAGGAATGACAATGTAGTATCATTGGGAATAGCGCGTTACATCTAGAGTAGCATGCAACAACAATCGCAGGAACGAAGCAGCACCAAGAGTAATGTAGAATAGTTTTAGCAGCTTGTAGTAACAATTGTAGGAGAAGGGCACAAGCAACAGCAGTCGCAACAGTAGCAGCAGTAGCAGTAATAACAACAACATGCAATAGCAACCACAATAGTAGCATCACTTGATGGCAACAGATACACTATGGCCACAGTAGCAACGATCATAGCAGTAAAAACACCTTGATAGCCGGCGGCACAAGATGGAAAGAAGCCGTACAAGCTTCCATGCAGTTCTAAGAGGCTGCCAACCACCAAACACGAGTAGTGAAAAGAATGGGTTGCAGTTAATCAAGGTTCAGGTGTGGCTTCTGCTCCAACCAGTAGACAACCCAGCCCTCAAAGATGGACAGACTCACATACACTGTCGATTCAATGGAGTGAATTTCATGGTCTAGTTGGCAGGCCCTAAAGAAACACCAGTCCACGAAGCGTCTCAAAACGGAAGTCGCCACCGACGACACAGTCCGTAGTCGGCTGGGAGGGCGAGACGGCAAGCGTTGCCACAACTGCTCCTCACTATGTGGTTGTTGCCAAACGGCTTCCACTACTGTTGTTACTTCCTTTGCCGCATCTGCTGCTGCTTTGCATAGCTGTTAGTGTCACATCTATTAACCGATGCTGCACGCTGTTCCTGCTTCCATCGTTGCTGTTGCTATGCGCTACTGCTGCTGTTTCCACTCTTGTTGCTGCCATTGCTGCTACGCAGTATTGATGCATGTCACTGCCGCTACTGCTCAGTGTAGTAGCTGTCGCTACCGTTGCTGCTGCGTCTGGTGCTGCTAGTGCTGTTACTTCTGTTATTGTTGGTGTTGTTTCAACCGCAGTCGCTACTGTTGCAGCCACTACTGCTGCCGTTGATGATGCTGTTGTACACTGCTCACTCCCCCTATAGTGTTCACGTGTAGTCACTTCGGGCTCCCTCATGCTACTGCTGGCTTGGCGCCACGTGGCGTGTTCTCTCTGCGTTCCGCCCACTACTACTGCTTCTACTACTTCTTCTGCTCAGACGCCCCCTTGTGCTCTCATACCACATTAGAACTAATTAGGGAATGCAGGCCCATGAAGACAAGAACATGAGCGCTAAGTGTGAGCGCATGGAAAAACAGCAAGAATTTGGCAAACTCTGTTTCGGTCGGTGTGCGTCTGTGAGTTGCGATCTTTGTCCCTGCCTGCGTCTCTGCATGCCCAGTGGGAGTCTAACTGTTGACCGTGTCTCTGCCCGCCCATGTGCACAACACCTGTGAGTCATGGGGGAGTGTTTGTTTTTGCACATCCTCATTGTGCTCTGTTGTGTCCTCCCGGCTTGTGTACATCTGCATGCAAATGATTGATAGCAAGACTCGACGCTGCTAGAGTGTCGTCCGGTGGATTCGACGCACGTTCAGGCCTACTCGCAGTTTGCTAGAGCCTCCTCTCTCTAGCCACGTACTCAGCTCCATCGGCAGGCCTCCTCGGCGGCCGGGCCACCGGCGGTCACTGCCACCGCAGATGCTGTCTCCATGCCTCAGACGTTGGATCTGAGTGTACCATTGCGTCTGCAGTGTCATGGTCTGCCTAGGGTCCATGTCTAATGTTGCGTGGCACTATTTGGCATTGTGGACCATCGTAAGCACTGCCTGGGTTCGGGCAGCCATAACTCTTTGCTGCTTTTTTTCTACATTTTTCTGACCGCACGACTGCGTTCCCAGCGTTGATATTATGGTATGGTCCAATATTTATGCAAAACAGACGACGCCCGGGTTTTGTGCTGTCGGCCGTCTGGCAGGGCTCACCGGAAAAACCCTGCCTGCCAGAAAAAATGTCTAGGTCTATTTTGTGATTGGCTGGTTAGCTGAGTAAAAAGCTCTACATAGCTGGGGGGGAGCTAGAACCTGGAGGGGTCTCCCATTATTGCTCATTCTTCATTCTTTATCAATCACTTTCAGTTTTCAGCTGCTTTCTTGCACTTCCACTGGCGTGCACGTTTATGAGTAATAATCCTAGAGCATCCATACTGAGACTCTAGAGCAGCAGACTGAGGGGCAGCAGACTTGAGCAACAAGCGTGGAAGCCCACTCGTGTGGCTTCTACCCGTCACGAGCAACGCTGATGGATTACCCCGCGTTGGTGGTATAGGGTAGAGGAGAGCGTGACAACACGACAGGCCTCCTGAGTGTTCCGAGACTTCTCCAGTACCTACAACAGCGTTGGCGAGACGCAGTCAATGCGTTCCGGCAACCTGGTTGGCTTCTCGGGAGCTAGGAGACTTTTCTCAGTGGGATGAGACGCGTGGACCCGAAGGACTGCACCGGTGCAACAAGGAGACTCGATGGCTATAGCAACACTTCCGATGTTCGGAAAAGCCGTTTGCGATGTTTGGACGCTGATTCTGAGTGTTTCTAGCAATCCTATGCGCACTCGGACAGTTATTCCGGTGCTGGAGGAGACCACCTTTGTTGTTCACGTGGTCTATGTAGTGTGCTCTCCCCGCTCACTTGTTTGGGCTCAGCGGGGGTGACAGGGCCCGATGCAGCTAGTTGCCGATGCCCCTACATAAGTCCGCTAGGGGCTCATTTGCTGTTACCTAATTCCATTGTACCCACTCCTTGGGCCTCCAGGTTTTCTCGTGGCCATTTTTCGCACAAAATGAACACGGTAATCACTTTACACAAAAACTGAATCCAGTACCTACTTTTCCCGGTGTGCCTCAGATCATGCGTATTGTGCACACCATTGCAAAGAAATTCACGCTATACCAATCCAAAAAGTTGTATTGTTAAAATTTTGGTACGTCCTGTTTTGTCTTTTAGAATTTCATCATTTCTTGTCACATTTTATTTCAATCTATGTTCATTCTTCTTTCACGTGACGTTCACGTGACCAAGTATGTCTTTTCTTTCTAACATGTGTTCGCCTTTCTGGTCTAAAAAACAATTGGGGTGTCATTCATGCCCGGTTTAGAAACTTTTGTTTTTTTTTTCTCGTCAAATATTTGGCTCCTGGTCTTCCATGTGCGTCATAATCCCGTGACCATGGACATCCACGTTCACACGATGAGCTCATTGATAATGCAAACGAGCAAAGAATTCCTCGAATGGGCCTATCGGCCCTAAGCCAACTGGCTCATTTGAAGAATGTTCCGCTCGTTCACTATGCAAAGCTAACAAAAGAATTCTTGAGCTCGCTATCTTATCGCCTTTGCACACACTTTGCAAAGGGGATAAGATAGCAAGACTGCATTTAAACCATAAGATTGTCAAATTTAATGGAGTTTGACCGACTAGGTTTGATTTGAGGGAAAATCTTGTTCATTTTTTTGTTCTTGTATGTACCACTTTCTAAGGTCAATAATTTTGTATAGAGATTAACTTAGACATTTTTCGACAGACCATGAAATCTTCGTCGTGCGATATATCGAACCAATGATTGTAGTCTTTTCCGGATGAACACAGTCAACTCGATACACGGATGGTTGACTGTCATTAGAAAACACCAAAAGTCCAAAAAAGTGCTAAGACTGAACATGCACAAAGAGGACCTGCATATAATCACAATACCATTCTACCGCCTAAATTCGGAAACCCTTTTCAGAAAAATATTTTTTCGCCTTTTCCAACAGACCAGACTTGTGTTTTGGACCGCTGGGGAGGAACGGTGGATGGAAATCGGCCCCCCTTATATTCAAAACTCCTTGTTCGCCTCCCCGCATTCACACCATTCCAGCAAACATCGGGCTGACTTGGCCATGCTACCCGCACTGCGAGCACACACAAAGCATGCACTGCAGGTGTGACTAGAGGAAAACGTCTATCGACTTGTCGTTCTTGAAATCCTCTTCGGGCGGATAATTTTCAACAACCGTTTGCAAACAAAATTCCCCCTGCTCCCGAGGGAGCTTGAACTGAATTATGGACCGGCCCCGAAACTGAGAATGATAAATTAGTTTCTGAATTCAGCCGGGAGTAGGGTAGGACAAGGACTGCGACATGTGATATACAATCTCCTAAAGACAAAACTTCACCTACTGGTACCCGGAGTCGCCATTGTGCGCACAACTATCGTGCGCACAAAGATTTATATTGTGCACACTTGGACACACATCGAACATCGCCCTTCCATTGTAAACACCGTGTGACGGTTGCGCGCATGAGAAAAATGCACATGGTTGATCGCATGGTTCATCGCATGCAAGAAGAATAGAGGCGATGCCAACAAGGTCGACCCTGTCGACGAGATTGTCCAATTTTACGGATGAAGAAAAAACATGGTGGGATGCCCGCGAGTGCATCCATGTTGGCATGCCGATGCTCGTGATGGAGCATAATGTAGCCCAGTACGGAGCCCGAGTGAAGGTCTGCAATGATGGCCGACATGGTCAGGTCGAGGGCCTTGGTGCCAGGGTCCCCACTCACGAACGTAGAAGTGGAAGAGACACGTGGAGCGATAGGGGGTAGAGACGCCACAGTACGCGGTGCGACGGTCTGCACGCTCAGTGACGGCCTGCGTCGGAAGCTGTCGCCTGGGCCACGTGTGTAGCGTGGTAAGGGCACCGAGTCTGACGGGTTGAGGAAGGCGGATGGGATTGCTGGCACGGAGGGACCAGCAGACGTGAGTGAGGCTGCTGGCCTGGAGGGGCAAGCAGGCGCGACTGGGGTTGCTGGCCCGGAGGGGCCAGCAGGCGCGACAGGGGCTACCGGCCCGGAGGGGCCAGCGGGCGCGACTGGAGCTGCTGGCCCGGAGGGGCCAGTGAGCGTGACTAGAGCTGCTAGCCCGGAGGGGCCAGCAGGCCCGACTGGAGCTGCTAGCCCGGAGGGGCTAGCGGGCGCGACTAGGATTGCCGGCCCGGAAGGGACAGCGGACGAGACCGGGGCTGCCGGCTCGGAGGGGTTAGCGGGTGCGACTCGGGCAACTGGCTGGGAGGGGCCATCGGACACGACTGGGGCTACCGACTTAGAGGGACTAAGTGATGTGTCACCCGGAAGTGGTAGGATGGAGGATGGACTCACCACTCCCCCACGCAACAGGAGGGACACGGACAAGCTGGAGAGAATAAGATCGTGAGGAAACAACTTCTCAAAGAAGAGGCCATCGTGAGACTCAACGATGCAGTGCTAGGATGGATCCCAGAAGCGCCAGGCCTTGGAGTGACGAGAGACGTCAAGAAAGGTGCAAGGAAGTCCGCGGGGGGCGAGATTGCCGCCCTACTGCGGGACGGGCAGCCACACAATGACCACGCAGCCCCAGATGCGAACCGGGCGGAGGTCAGCGCGCTGACCGCACCAGTGCTGGTACGGCGTGGAGTGGCGGGGAAGAGGTTCGTGGGGAATCCGGTTCTAGACCCACGTCATGTAGGCCATGGCTTCAAAGTAGAAGCCATCAGAGAGACCGGATTCAACCCGCATGGTGCGAACGGCGTCGACCATAGTACGGTTCCAACGCTTGGAGACACCCTTCTGAGCGAGCGTGTAGGGCGCTAATGTCTCGTGGTGGACACTATGGGAGGCGAGAAAAGTTGTGGTTTTATCCATGTACTCACCACCGCGATCGGAGCGAAAGTGGCAAAGAGATCGAGTACACTTGCACTCCGCAAGGACAAGCCATTCTTGAATGGCACGAGCGACATCGCTCTTGTGCTGAAGGCAGAATACCGAGTGGTAGCAAGAGTAGTCGTCCATGAAGGTAAAGACATACCGGCCATGCTCGCTGATGGACTCGGTAAGGAGCGGACCCATGACATCGGAATGGACCAGGTCTAGAAGGGTGGATGCACGAAAGGAGGACTGAGGGTATGTGGACCGGTGCATCTTGCCCTAAGCGCAATCAATACACTGCGTGGGGCATGGCCAAGGGAAAGTGTCCGGGTCAAGGCCCTTGGCCGACTGGGTGTGGAGCATGCTATCGACGGCAGCAACATCAACGGATTACGAGTAGGAGGTGACGCAACTCGCATTTCCCTTGGGGGTAGGGCGAGGCAGGCCGAGCTGGAGCGCAATGAAATACTCCAACTGTTGCTCACGCAAAGATGGCTCGGGAGTGAAGACTGAGTGCGTAGTGACAATGCCTGAGCCCGGATAGAAGGAGGACAGTCCCGGTGAAGGGAACAGAGGCATCAACGGCTGCAGAAGATATTGCTGCGAAGCTGGCGTTGGCGGGACCGGTGTGGTTGTCGAAGGAGTGGAGTTGCTAGACGGGGTCGAGGCGCCAGGGCAAGCGACAACTACGATGGCAAAGGCGAGACGGCGCTTCCGGTGGTGGCGCATGGTGGCGATGACGCACGCCTCATCCGTCGGTAGTGAGCACGTTTACCACCCGTGCCCTAGCTGGCCACAGTTGTGGCAGACCGAGCCACCACCGCTGGACCCAGACGACTGCTATCATAGTTGTTGCTAGTGACCTTTGCCCTTCTTGTCACGGCGCGTCTTCTTCCCCGGCGCTGAGGAGCTGGTGGCGGTAGCTGGTGCGGGGGAGGCAACGGCCACAAAAGCGACTGCAGGGGAGGCGAGGGCCTCTCTGCGCTGAAGATGGGACTTCAGGTGAGCTTTCTTAATCCTGAGGAAGAGCTCATATGCCCAGGACATGAGGGTGCCGTGGGTCACCATAGTGGAGAGGACTTCCTGGGAGTAGTGGACGAAGAAGTCTGCGTACACGCCGATGGCACCGCGCTTGATGGTGAGGTGCGCGGCGAGAGGGGGTGGAGCAGAGGTACCTAGGCAATGAAGGATGTCCTCAGCCTGCTGTCGGTAAGCGGTGACTGTCTTGGTCTCCCCCATGTGCAAGGAGTTGAACTCCCGCTGGTCTCAGCGTCGTTGGACAGGCGATGGGGATGGGTGAGGGCGTGTCATGCCGCTGCAAGGTTTAGGGTCCCTTAAGCGGTGAAGTCGCCGAGGAAGGGCTCTAGGGCTAGGCGGGAAGCCGGAGGAGCGATGGGGACGAGGGCATGTACGGCACGACCAGCGTCATACAGCTGGTCAGCCTGAGTGGAGTCGTACGGAAGGGTGCAATATGCCCACAAGCCTTCACCCTGTGCCCAGATGTGGAAGCTGAGCTCCCAGCTCCAGAACTGCTCGCCTGACTGATGTGGCGGGGGAGGCGTCTCAAAGTCCTTTTGCCCGCGGCAGGCGCCCAGAGTGGGGCCAAGGACAGACGTCACTGTCTTGCGCTGGTGCTGAGTATGTTGTTGTGCCAAGTAATACGTTGCAGCGGATAGAGCGGGGCTGGCTTGCCTAGCAGGAATGAACGGCGACGGGACACTGGTAAGAGTCTGTGAGGCCAGTGGCTGTAGTGCTGCAAGTTGTTGCGTCAAGGCGGTGAGCTATTGCTCAATGAGAGCTAGGTGGTCAGGGGTGCTAGCTACTGCTGCCACTGCTCGCTGTTGTTGCCTGCCGCTACTAGTGCAGTAGGCTACTACTGCTACGCGTTGGTGCCAGTCACTGCACCTGGGTGACGTTGACGCATGCGTCGTCGCCCGCAGGTGTCCGACACGGCCTGCCGCTCACCTCCTCGCGTCATGCGCGTGGGTCAATGCTGCCGGAAAAATCTCGATAGCATTTCCCCTCACCCAGTGGCTGTGGGAAAAAGTCTGATGCCGCCACCAGGCTGGTCAATGCAACCGGAAAAAATCCGGCAGCATTTCCCTTGCACTGGCATGTATGGGGGTTTGTCCGCGTTGTCTGGCACTTGTACGCTAGTCTTTTGTTATTGCTGCTACGCTCTGGCTCTGATACCGAATTGGAAGAGCTAGGCAACAGGTTGTGGCAACAGCGTTGTAGATGTAGCGTGCAAGCTTCCACGCTCCTTGCTTAAGTCTGCTGCCCCCTCAATCAGCTGCTCTAGAGTCTAAGTATGGGAGCTCTGGGTTTGTTACTCAGAAACACGCATGTCTTTGATAGCGCCAGAAAGCAGCTAAAAGAGCTGAAACGCAGAAACAGCTAGAAAAACAGCAGCAAAGAGTTATGGCTGCCCGAACCCAGGCAGTTGTAGACAACGGAGAGATGTCTAAGGACGAGTGGAGTGGGATTGGGAGCAACCATGGATGGCCTTAGAACAAGCCATTGAGCGTGAGCGTGAGGAGAACACGAAGTCAAAAGTGAGTAGTAGTACAAGTCACGAGCAGACGAAGTCTTAGGTGACGGGGGGGGAGTCGAGAGCAAGCGAGCAGCGAGCTTGATCTCTCTCTCGGTTTATCCCCTCCCTGGGGCTCGAACACCACATACACCCTGTTACGACCTTGAGCATAAATCATGCCACGCAAGTGTGAGCCACACAAAAGTAAGCCAGGAAACGAGCCCGGCCGGCACAAGACATGGCACAACCAAAGGCTGTGTTCCTGCATCACTTGGTCCTTGCGACTGCGGGTCTGTCACACGATGGAGTCGTTGACTGAAGGTGGTCCTCATCCTCCGTCACCTGCCACAGTGAAGGTGGAGCGTGCAGCGAGGCCAGAGGTCACAACATGCCATAAACCAATACTCCCCCATGACCCGGAGCCGACGCACACGCACACAAGGACAAGGATCACAAGACGTGACACACACTAAAGTGTACAAAAGGGCATAAGGACAAACTCTCACCCAGGAACATCACATGTACACATAAGCCCAACGGCATGCAGTGCAGGCTTGAACACGTTGCTGCTAAGAGCCTTCGTAAGGAAATCGGCACGCTGCTGTCGGGTATCGACCTAGACGATCAGGGCATCACCTACGGCAATGCGCTCATGCACAAAATGATGCTCCACATTGATATGCTTTGTGTGCGTGTGATGCATGCCATCATGCTCAGCCATGGCTTTGGTGCTCTGGTTGTCACAGCGCAGGGTGATGGAGCAGATGGGGACGCGCAGCTGCTGCTGCAGGCGACACAACCAGATACTCTCACACATACCTGCACCCAAGGTAACATACTCTGCTTCACTGGAGCTGCATGCCACACACCCTTGCTTACCGCTTTTCCATGACACGGCTGTCCCCCCAACGAGGAAAATGTAGCCAGTGCGACTGCGAGCATCAGTATCGTGGGCCCAGTCGCTATCGGTGTAGCCATCCACTACCACTGAGGGCTATGCTCGATAACAGAGGCCTGTTCGGGCAGTGGACAGTGCATACCGGACAACGCGTAAGGCGGCCTCCATGTGTCGTGCTCGAGGACACTAGGAGAACTGGGCAAGGAAGTTTACTGCGAAGGCGACGTCTGCCCTGGTCGTGGTGGTGAGGTACATGCGCGAACCAATGACGCGCAAGTAGTCCGTCACGTCTACTGCCTCCCCCAGGTTGGACACGTCCAGTGTCTTCAAGAGCCGCTGTCCTGCTGGGGTCATGGACGTGGATGTAGTGGGCATTGTCTCAAGCAAGGGAGCAAAGCGCTCTCCCAGACCGCGTACATATGCCGCCTGGTGGACATGAAACACGCGAGAAGCTCGGTCTTCGCTCTTCTAAAGAAGAGCGAAGACCGAGCGGTAACGCGAAAAGTCATGAGTAAGGCAAAGCACATAGCGGCCAACGTCACCAACGAGTTCATGGGGCAGGGGGCCATAACATCAGCATGCACACGGTCAAGAGGGTGAGAAGAGCGGGAGTCGGAAGCAGAAAAGGGGGCGCGGTGCATCTTACCTTGGGCACAGTCCAAGGAGGATGTAGGGCAAGGAGACGGAAAGGATGAGGGTGAGAGCCCGAGAGCAGGCTGCAAGCCTAGCATGCTGGTGACAGCGTCAGTATGCACATGAGCAAGGCGACGATGCAGCAGGCGCACCTGGTCAGGCGAGAGACAGGGTGCGACATGAGCAAGTGCAGTGCCAACGACATGTGCAGACAAGAGCAGGAGAGGCACGCGATACAGCTTGTCGCTTTTCACAGCACGCAAGACAATGCGGCCAGTGGAACGCGGACGAACAGTGCCAACCCTTGATCGTTGAGGGACGGAACCGACAGCAGGCTGAGTTCCAAGGAGGGAACATAAAGCACGTCAGGCAAAATAAGTGCACCACTGGGACCGACAAAATGAACGACACCGACGCCCTGAACAGGAAGAAGCTGACCGGACCCAGTGAGCACAAAACGGACCGAACCGGCCGGACCCAACAAGACTAACGACGAGCGTACCAACGTCATGTGATGAGTGGCTCCTGAATCTAGGATCCAGAAACCACCCAACGCACGCATTTGGGGAAGGACACCACAAGTCGCCACAGTCCCAACAGGGAACGACGCAAGGGAGGACGGGTCACAGGCAGTAAGACAGCGGGGCAACACAACAGACTGCCAATGCTCATGCACGAAGACCCAAGGACATGACCGGGGGAGTCACCACGAAGGACGGCATCAGTCTGGCAAGCATGACCTCTGGCCAAAGATGCACCACTCTCACCTCCCTGATCGCAGAGGCGAAGGAGCTGAAGAAGGGACTGATCCAGATGACGCTCGCTCTCACCAGCAACCGAAGGGGCAGGGGACGGTGTCGACCCCCCCGATGATGACGGGAACCACGATGGAGCGGTGTAGCCAGTGGAAGGGGACCCGACGTAGAGCAGGGCGCCGTAGGGTGGTGGCCAGCCCCACGGGTACGTGACCGCTGGCGGAGCTGAAGGAACGGCGACACTGGAGTAGGCGCGACCGGAAGAGGCGGGTGACGCGGATGAGGAGGTACTGGAGCCGGAGCTGGTCAACGGAGGTGTGCCGGAGGTGCGAGCCCAATGAGTGCGCATGGCCCGAGCAAGGCGAAGGTCATCTGGTGGAGCAGGACAGGTCCGGGCAGAGTGCTCGTCAGCTCCGCAGTTCCAGCAGACGACAACGGTAGGGGCACGAGCAGAGGAGGCAGAGGGCTTGTCCTTGCCCTTCCCTTTGCCCATGCCCTTACCGCGACCGCGTCCCTGGGAGGCAAGAGCGAAGGCAGTGGTGTTCAAAGAGGAGCTAGAGGAGGGAGAAGATGTCGAAGCCGTGGAAGGTGCAAATGTGGTGGTGATGGCGGCAACCCCCGCAACAGCGGAGTGATGTAGACGCTTGTTCTGCAGGTTGGTCCACCAAGCAGCAAACCGCTCAGCGGTGAAGTCCCAAAGGGCCCCTACGCCAGGAGGGGACCGGGGCGGGACAGGCAGAGAAGCAAGGCGATGCAGCTCAGCAGGGGTGACGTCGCGTAGAAGGTCGGAGAGCTTAGGGATGAGCCCGTTGACCATGGTGAGGACGGCAGACAGCTGACCAGGGGCAGCAGCGGGCCCGAGTTCGCGGAAGAGCTTGAGCCCCCGTGCCCAGTAGGCATCCGTGGATTCATCGGCCTGCATGAGAAGGGTGTTGAATTGTACAGTGAAGGCACTCTGTGCGGCCTGACCAGTGAACGTAGTGCGGCGACGCAACATGGCATATGCGCCAACAGGGTCTGCCGAACGCCCAGCGGAAGGATCGGCGTTGACGGTGCCGACATCATCAACCAGGTTCTCAGGTGCCGTGGGAATGAGGGCGCGGACGGCGCGAGCAACTTTGGCAGGGAGAGGAGTAAAAGAAGAGGAGGGGTCAGGGGGAGAGTAATACTCCCAGAGGCGTTCCCCCTGTGCCCAGGCGCTGAAGCGCACTTCCCACGAGGAGAAGGCGAGGCCTGAGGAGAGAACTGGGGGCTGAGAGAAGAAGTCATGCTGGCGGGGCGCAGCAGCTGCAGAAGCCACGACAGCAGAGGACTGAGAAGAAGAGGAGGAGGCAGAAGGTGTACTAGCGGCGGTGCCAGTAGTGGAGCCAGCAGGCGAGACAGCGGACGCAGCGGGTAGACGCTTCAGCACAAGTGCAGCGACTTTGTCAGCAAATGCTGCACGATTGTCCTCAGCGAGTTTGAGACGGTCCTCAGCTTCGCGCTGGGCCTCAAGAGCTCGGTTAAGCTGACGCTGCAAGTCAACTATGACCAAATCTTTGTCACCAGGCATGGTGACGAAGAAGGGACTCCGCCAATAATTTTTGGCTGAGTTTCCCCCGCCCCAGTGGGCATGGAAAAAACAACCGGTGCTTTAAGCACACGGAGGTATTGTGCTGCAGGATAACCCCAACCCCAAGCCAGCACAGAACAGAAGGAGACAGAGAGAAAGTGCAGAGCATGAAGTGGAAACCCTGAAGAGGAGGGTGGAGGGCGATTAAAGGCAAGGAGAGGTGGGACAGTGGCAGCCACAGCGGCTGCAAGGCTGGACACTCCTGCGATAGCTGAGACCAAGAACAGCAGGGTACCAGTCATAGCCGCTGCCCCTAGAGTGGCGAGGATAGCACAGACGGAAACAGCTGCTGTCACGAGGCAGATGGACGCTGAGGATGAGAATGCGGCTGATGTGGCTGCTGCTGACGTTGAGGCGCAAACAGTTGCGGTGGCAGTTGCCGAGGCAGATGCAGCAGAGGAGAGAGAGGAGGCAAAGGCGGACGCAGCAGCTATGACCTGAGTGGCAATGTCAGCAGCAGCTGCGGCAACGGGCCCACCCACAACGGCGGCCTCGGTGTAGGCTTCCGTTGCACGGCCGGCCAACGTGGCTGCAGGGGCACGTGTCACCCGAGCTGTAGCGGCAAAGGTTGCTGCTGCTGCGGCGGCGACGGCGATGACGGCAGCTGACGTGCGTTGGCCAAATAAATGACGTCGCGACGTAAGGCGGCATGGAAGTTGGGCATAGCAGTTTCCAGAGCAGCAAGGTTGTACATCCCCCCAGATTCGTGATGGGCGGGAAGGGGAGGAGAGCTTACCGGAGTCTGCCGAGGTGACAGTGAGGAATCAGACGCAAGGGATCCGATGCCGGTGCGATGTCTACAGCGTTCACGGTGTGGTGCCCGCCGCTCCTCGCGTGCAGCGTCGGCTGGGACAAAGACGAAGTCCCCTTGGTGTGCCACCGTGACGTCAGCTGCCAACGTGGAGGCTAGTGGTGGCGTGACTGCAGTCCGCCGCGGAATGCTCCAAGACTGCCGGCTGCCACAGTCAGGGGTAGCGCAGACGACGCTGCCCCTTCTGCACGGGTAGCGCAGACGAAGACCGTTGCAGTGTCAAGTAGTCCTACTGCTGCAGACGGTCGGGCAGTACATCAGCCGCCAACGTGGCGGCTAGTGGCAGCGTGGCTGCAATTCGTTGAGGAATGCCGCAAGACCATCGGCTGCCACAGTCGGGGGTAGCGCAGACGACGCTGCCCCTTCTGCAGGGGTAGTGTAGCCGACAACTGCTGCAGTGTCAAGTAGACCTACTGATGCGGACGGTCGGGCATATGCGTGTAAGCGGTTGGCTGAGTGAGAATGCACGCTTAGATCTATCCCAACTAGATCGGTTGCAGCAGGAAGTTGGCGCCCACGGATGGAAAGGGCTGGAGAGAGAGAGAGAGAGAGAGAGAGAGAGAGAAAGAGAGAGAGAGAGAGAGAGAGAGAGAGAGGGAGAG
>SZWC01000788.1:129053-142124 GCA_023375785.1 Penium margaritaceum | reverse complement strand
GGAGAGAGAGAGAGAGAGAGAGAGAGAGAGAGAAAGAGAGAGAGAGAGAGAGAGAGAGAGAGAGAGAGGGAGAGCCGCAAGAGGGCTGTGACGAAGGCAAAAGCGGGCTGTGGAGGATCTGACGGCGGTCCACGGACGTGAGGGCGATGACTAGAAGCGAAGCTTCTTACTACGCTAGAGCTCCTCCCACCTGCTCTGATACCAGTAGACAACGGAGAGATGTCTAAGGACGAGTGGAGTGGGATTGGGAGCAGCCATGGATGGCCTTAGAATTGGAAATTTTTTTAGGGCATGCAGGCCCATGCAAAAATGAACATGAGATTTGTGTGTGAGTGCGATGCAAGACGACAAGAATTTGGCTAAGTCTGGAACGCTGAATATAAAGAACAAGGAGGGATTACAAATGAGCCCCTAGCGGGCTTAAGTAGGGGCGCCGGCAGCTGGCCGCACCGGGCCCCGTCACCCCCGCTGAGCCAAAACGGGTCAGTGCGGAGAACACACTGCGTACACCACGATAACAATAACGGTGGTCTCCTCGAGGCACCGGAACAGCTCTCCGAGTACCCGGGTCTCGACCACCGAGAAAATAGGAACAGTGCCAGAAAATCTCAGAATCAGCGTCCAGACATCACACACGGCTTTCCGAACATCGGAAGCCCCACAACATCCATCGGGTCTCCTCGTTGCCGTGATGTAGTCCACCGAGTGCACGGGTCCCAGCCCACCGAGAAAACTCTCCTAGCTCCCGACAAGCCCATAGGGCTACCGGAACGCATCGACCGCATCTCGCCGGCGCTATCGTAGGTGCTGGAGAAGTCTCGGTGCAGTCCGAAGGCCCGTCGTGTCATCACGCCCTCCTCTGCCATATACCCCGAATGTGGGTATATCGGTAAACTAGCAATGACGATCGTGACGGGTGGAAGCCACCCAAACCATCACTCCCCCTGGCTGACATAGCCGTCCACGCCAGAACGAATGAGCGAAGGCATGGAACAACAATGCATGGCATGCCATAACATGCATGAGTGAACTCGCACAAATACACACACACACACACTCGTCTGCTATCCATCTAGGATCTTCCTGGACACTGGCACAACCCACCAAGTGTCTGGGTCTCGACCATGAGAGGAGTGATGCACACGCACACAAACCAGTGTAATGCACATCATACACATGTCAGAGGACAAGATGGTCTCCTCGTGACACTGCCGGTACCAGGGTCCGGGTCTCGACCACTACGAGCAATCCAACACAATAGTATCACCATCCAAACACAGGATCATGGGAGGAACTCCTCGTAACACGGGTGCAACGCACCACGTGTCCGGGTCTCGACCAACAGCTCGCATGCACATGCCACACACAGTATAGCCACACACAAAGACACACAATCACATGGTCTCCTCGTGACACTGGTTCAATGCACCAAGTGTCCGGGTCTCGACCAACAGTGTGCTACCATCTATATGTAGCTGTGCAGGTACGTAGCATGAGGCACATGCGGGATGCTGTAGATGCTCACAACAGAGTATGGACCTCGCCATGCATCTACTATGGCGTCGCGTCAGGTCGAAGTCCACACAACACTCCCCCGAGGCAGATGAACGTGGCAGCGATGTCCTGGATGGAGATGTTGATGTCGTAGATGAACAGATCTTGGGTGATGAGTCATGTGGTGTATCCATCATGTAGAGATAGCTCCCCCTGTCACCTGCGAGTCGACTCCCTCCCTCAAAGACGAAGTGGTGTCTTCAGCTACAACTCCTCACGTGAATCTGCATCACCTGGGGTATACCAGTCCTCGCGTGATTGCCAAGGGTCCCAACTCACAGTCTCTCCTGCCTCCGCACTGCCGCGATGCATCTGTGTGTGCTGGAGGAACGGGAATGGGCGAGCAGTATGCGTGCGTGGATGAAGTGGTAGAGCTGGCCTCCGATACAGGATAGCACACCCTGAGACACAAGGGTGTACAGCCAGAAGAGGAGAGCTGGAGTGACGAACCAGATCACCACTCGTGGATGAAGATGAAGATGGGGCACGTGAGTTGGGTGGATGAATGTGCGTGACGGCAGTAGAAGAGGAAGGAAGAGCGATGATGGGGTCCACAGGAGCCAGGATGGCGGAAGCCGAGGGCACGCGCACCTCTCCTATGACAGTGTCTCCAACAGACGTCATACTCGGAGCTCGTACAAGATCCTCCCTGGGTATAGGTGTGCCAGATGCTGCTGGCGGAAGGCTCCTGCCGGTAGCAGTGATGCTGCCCTCCTCTGAGAATCGCTCACGCGCTGCCATCATCTCCCGCTGTAGCATGACTACACGCTCCTGCAGATCAGCATAATCTGCCTCGGACATGTCGAGGTGGCCTATGTCGACCTGGTGTAGGATAAACTCTGCCTCACTGGATGCTGCACATGCAGACTGCACAACTCGTGAGTACNGACGTCATACTCGGAGCTCGTACAAGATCCTCCCCGGGTATAGGTGTGCCAGATGCTGCTGGCGGAAGGCTCCTGCCGGTAGCAGTGATGCTGCCCTCCTCTGAGAATCGCTCACGCGCTGCCATCATCTCCCGCTGTAGCATGACTACACGCTCCTGCAGATCAGCATAATCTGCCTCGGACATGTCGAGGTGGCCTATGTCGACCTGGTGTAGGATAAACTCTGCCTCACTGGATGCTGCACATGCAGACTCCACAACTCGTGAGTAGTGCGCCATCTGCATCTTTGCTGCTGAAGACAATGGAATTGATGCTGCTGCATCCTCGTGGGGGTCAACCAAGCTCGCAATCTGCAAAGACGCTTGAACATTGGATGTAGCTGCAGGTGTCACATCCACATCACAACTCGTGTCTGTCAGACGAGGAGTGAGAGGTTGCATGCCGAGAGAGAAGGAGAAGGATGAGTCGTTAGAGTCCGTGGAGCATGTAGAAATGGAGAAATGTCGTCCGTGCAAGTACTGCCACTCTCAGTGTCCATGTGATCAGCTAGGTCACCAGCAGGTGAACACAAAGGGGCAGAATATAGCTCCAGCTGACGAGGAGACTCCATCTGCATGTAGGGATCTGCACCACTATCCTCAACTACCGCCGTAGTGGACACAGGTGTGCAGGGCTCCGGCTTGACAATATCCGTCAAGGCGACCAACAAGCGCAGCTGGCACTCACGCACTATCTTGCCGGGAACGCTGGTCGCTGCTCCGTCGTGGATACGGGAACCCGGAGACTGTGGGAACATGGACGACTCCTCACGCTGAAGTTGGTCCTCATGTACCGCAGATGAGACGATGGAGCCTGCTGTGTCTGCTGTAGTATATGTCCCAGTGATGTCTGTGAGAACTGCTGCTCTCAAGACTGCCTCAACCTCCAACAGATCAACCGGCCGACTCTGCTCATGCACTGCAACTGCTATTGTACTGGTGTGAGTCTTGTGCGCCAACGCCCTCGGAGATCCGTGTGGGGAATCCGGATCTGCACAAGACTGCTGTGCCACCACCAGGCAGCTACAAGTCGGAGTCGCGAGTGGCATCGCTAAGGCACGCGGGACTTGCACTCCTCCTGATGCAACCTGCTGCTACACAATGTCCAGCTGGTGCCCCAGCATAGATGTCGATCTCAATGACATGCACGTCCCAAGTACCCCAACGTCCACCGGACTGGTGTAAGCCTGCTGCACGCTCTCCCTCAAAAGTATGATGGATGCATCTCAATCCGTACGAGACTCTCTTGATCCTGTCGCTACGGTCACATGAGGCAATGCGCGGTGACCACACTCCCCCTTGACAGGTATAGCAACGAAGGCTGAGGAGGTGGAGGATGTATCAAAACCGGCGCGAGCACGCCGTGCGGAGCGCTGACGACGACGTCGCGAAGTCACTCGACTGGAACGACTGCATGAAGACATGTCATCGCGAGATGGCGTCGTGGTTGTAGCAGAGTGGAGGATCGAAAGGATGGTAGCAGCCTGGGACTTGCTGGTAGATGGAGCTGAAGGTAGACCATTGGATGAGGAAGGAGGAGAGGATGGAGGAGATGTGATAAAAAAGGCCATCGACAAATGAGTAGCAGAAGCATGCTCATGGTCGACGAGGTCACAAAGCCGCTGCACTGTCTGGCGGAGGCCGTGGATCACAGCGAATATGCTCGCCAGAGGTCCGACTAGGGGATCTACCAACGCCGGCAGATCCGTATGCTATGGAGGACGCACGCTCGGACGAGGTTGTAGCCAAGGTGGATGCCAGCCGGGAGGGCGTGTCCAACAGCGACGCCAACCATGACGTCCATCACCACAGTAGTAGCAGGCGAATGCGCGGGGCCCCTGCTCAGATGTCCGTGCACTCATCTCGTGCGCTGGACGATGGATAGGTACCGAGGGCACCTACTCCCAGTGGTGGACACCAAGCCATGGGAGAGAACGAGGCCAGTAGGTATGGTCACTCCTGGAGGTCACGGCGTCCGGGTCAGCAAACGTGACCAGACGGACGAGCTGCACAACCACAGTACGCCCAGAGACTACAGTCTGACTCACTACAGCCACTAATGCGGCTGCCACTAATAGAGCGAGGACTGCTCCAAGACTAGAAGGGTGGCGGCTGCAGGTGTGGTTGCTGCTCCAAGCGGTAGATGACCCAGCCCTCGGAGATGGACAGACTCGAATCCGGCGTCGATCACTCAGAGAACACTACGCGCACCAATCCACGGGCCCCAGGGAGACGCCGGTCCGTGACACGTGTCGAAGTAGAGATCGCTGCCGACGACAGTCCGCTGTCGGCTCTCAAGGCAAAAGTGCAAGCTCTCGCGCAATTGCCGCACTAAGTAGTCGTTGACACTCCACCGCTTGATGCTGCTATTGCGGCTATGAAGTTGCGGCTGCTACGGCGGTGGTAATTGGAAGAGTACCATTTTTTCTTTTTTCTTTTTTTTTATCGTGTTTCACTAGCCCTTAGGCCCCCCCTTTTGTTTTTTCTTCTTCTCTTTCTTGTCCTCGGCCACCCCCTCTTTTTTTTTCTCTTTTCAATCTTTTTTAGGCGTACCCCTTTTTGTAGTTTTTGTTACTCGCCCCTCCCCCCTTTATCTCGATTGCCCCTCAGGTGGGCGAACAAAGAAAATAAGGAAAGGGGGGGGGTGTCCGGCCTGTCCGGCCCTCCCACCTGTACACGCTCGCTCGCTCGCTCGCTGAGCGAGCGAGTGAGCGAGTGAGCGAGTGGCCGCCGAGGAGGGGGGGGTCCGCCCCTCTCCACCGTCGGCCCCTCCGTCGGTTGGCCGACGAGGCCGATGGGCCTCTCCGAGGGGCCCCTCGGAGGGGCACGACGGGGCCCTCCGAGGGCCCCCTCTAAAGGAGGCGAAGGAGGGGGGCGAAAGGGGCCGAAGGGCTCCCCCCCCTCGGAGATGCCCCCTGATGGGGAACAAGGGGGCCCCTCCAAGGGGGTGGGGGTCCTCACAGGAGGGTTGCGAGGCCCTCCAGCAGCAGCAGCTGCAGCGGCGGGTGTAGCTGCTGCGATTGCTATTGCTCCTGCTTCCGCCGCTGCTGCTGCTGCTCCTCTGCGCAGCTGCTGCTGCTGCTGCTGCTTGATGTTGCCGCCGCTGCTGCTTCTGTTTTTTTTTTTCCTTTCGCTTTGCACGCTACTGCTGTTGTTGCTGCTGCGCCTGCTGCTGCTTCTGCTACTACTGCTGCTGCTGCTTCTGCTAAAGCTGCTGCTGCTGCTGCTTGATGTTGCCGCCGCTGCTGCTTCTGTTTTTTTTTTTCCTTTCGCTTTGCACGCTACTGCTGTTGTTGCTGCTGCGCCTGCTGCTGCTTCTGCTACTACTGCTGCTGCTGCTTCTGCTAAAGCTGCTGCTGCTGCTGCTACTTCTGCTACTACTGTGTCACTGCTTGTTGCTGCACGCTGCTGCTTCTGCTCGCTGCTGCTGCTCGCTGCTGCCACGGCTGCAAGCTGCTGCTGCGTCGCTGCTGCTCGTGCACGCTGCTGCTGCCAACGCGTGCTACTTTTGTTGCTGCTGCTACTACTGCTGCTTCTACTGCTACTGTTGTGCGCGGCTCACCGCCCTTGTGGTGTTCACGTGCAGTCGCTTCGCGCTCCCTCACGCTGCTGCCGGCTTGGCGCCACGTGGCGCGTTCTCTTAGCGTTCCGCCCACTGCTGCTGCTTCTGCTGCTCACACCCCCCCCTGCGCTCTGATACCAAATTAGAAATGTTTTTTAGGCATGCAGGCCCATGCAAAAACGAACATGAGCTCTGTGTGTGAGTACGATGCAAGACGGCAAGAATTTGGCTAAGTCCGGAACGCTGAATATAAAGAACAAGGAGGGATTACAAATGAGCCCCTAGCGGGCTTAAGCAGGGGCGCCGGCAGCTAGCCGCACTGGGTCCCGTCACCCCCGCTGAGCCAAAACGGGTCAGCGGGGAGAGCACACTGCATACACCACGATAACAATAACGCTAGTCTCCACGAGGCACCAAAACAGCTCTTCGAGTACCCGGGTCTCGACCACCGAGAAAATAGGAACAGTGCCAGAAAATCTCAGAATCAGCGTCCAGACATCACACACGGCTTTCCAAACATCGGAAACCCCACAACAGCCACCGGGTCTCCTCGTCGCACCAATGTAGTCCACCAGGTGCACGGGTCTCAACCCAACGAGAAAACTCTCCTAAATCCCGACAAGCCCACAGGGCTACCGGAACGCATCGACCGCGTCTCGCCGGCGCTATCGTAGATGCTGGAGAAGTCTCGGTGCAGTCCGGAGGCCCGTCATGTCGTCACGCCCTCCTCTGCCATATACCCCGAATGTGGGTATATCGGTAAACTTGCAGTGTCCATCGTGACGGGTGGAAGCCACACAAACCAACAGTTAGAACAAGCCATTGAGCATGAGAGTGAGGAGAACACGAAGTCAAAAGTGAGTAGTAGTACTGAGAAAGTGCGTAGAAGCTTCCTGGCAATGTAGCCGCTGACTGGGCGTCAGTGCCTGATCAGACGGTGACGACGGTCACAGGTCGTACATGCAATGGCAAGGGTTTGGCTAGGAGACACAAGACACAGTGTCAGAATGCTTCAATATAGCATATGCAGAGAGAAATGACAAATGATAGGTCCAAGGCATAAATACCTGCCGCGGCGCACGGCGGGTGTCGCACGCGGCAGTCCAAGAGCTGCCCTAAAACCGGCCCAAAACCACTGTTTTGGCCGTAACTCTGCGCACACATGTCAGAATGTTGCGCCGTCTGAACGTAGACGTGCAGAATCAAAAGACGGACAGTACAACTGGTCACATGGATGAATCCATTGACTGACAGTGAGCATACAATGCAAAAACATGCAAATAGGTCTCATGGCCAGTCCGTTGAAAGACGCCTGCAAGACGTATAAGACACAACAAAGAGTCCCGGTGGCATCTGGGGCTCTGGAACAGTGGTCGGTCAGCTCCAAGTGGATAGTCTGCCGCGTGTCGTCGCGCCGGCGTCACCAGGGCCGCCTGCCTTAGGGATCTGCACGAGTATGGACACGGCCGAGTGGTCACAGTAAACTGTACAGGAACGGCACAAAGCACAACACTCCCCCATGACCCGATGGTACGCATGTCCATACGCGTGCAGCACAGGTACAACTACATAGTGGGTGACACGGACAGATGAGACGCAGACGCACATCCCACACTCAACCACTGTCACGCACGGGGCAAAGCCCAACAGAACAAATGGCCACCAGGAACTTTTCGCGGGCAAGTGCCTTCGTCAAGAAATCAGCACGCTGCAAGTCAGTGCCAACCCACATGATGGAGATCACGCGTCGCTCTACCAGATCACGAAGGAAGTGATGCTCAACCGCAATGTGCTTTGTGCGAGCATGAAAAACACCAGAGTTCTCCGCAATGGCGAGAGCACTCTGGTTGTCGCAACGTAGCACAATGGCGGGTACTGACTGTCCAAGCTCAAGAAACAAGCGCTGTAGCCAAACTCCCTCAACAGTCCCTGCGCCCAAAGCCACATGCTCTGCTTCCCACAAGCTACGTGCAATGCAGCCCTGCTTCCCGCTTCACCTAGACAAAGTGGTACCACCGAGCAGAAACACGTAGCCAGTGCAACTGCGCCCATCACGGCTCCAAGCCCAGTCGTTGTCAGTGTAGCCGTCAAGGACCACCGAACACTACCGACAAAAACAGAGTCCGAGATACGTTGTGGAGACCACGTACCGTACCACTTGCACAACCGCATGAAGAGCTTGTACACGTGGGGCCTGCGAGAACTGAGCGAGGAGGTTGACGATGAACGCGAAGTCGGGACGCGTGGTAGTGGCGAGGTACATCAGAGATCCGATAAGACGGAGGTATAAGGTCACGTCCACTGTCTCCCCCAGCTGTGTAGGGCCATCCACCTTCAGGGCATCCTACCCACCAGGTGTGAGAGGTGTGGAAGCGGTGGGCACTGCACCAAGGAGATCCCCAAAGCGCTCCTCCACGAATCGTGCGTATCGGGCCTGATGCAGCAACAGTGTCCGATGTCTACGATCTCGCACGATCTCCATAGCAAGAAACACCGATGCAGGACCGAGGTCCTTCATCCTCTAGGCAGTCTGCAGGACAGCCTTGGCCTCCTTCACGGCCTCGAGGGACGGAGACGCAATCAGAAGGTCATCAACATAGACCAGGATGGTGGTGAACCGCTCGGGTGTCGGTAGGATGAAGAGCGAGGGGTCTGCCTTGCTCTGTACGTACCCTGCGCGAGTCAAGGTGCCAGTGATCTCCCGGTTCCAATACCGTAGAGACTGCTTGAGGCCGTACAAGGACTTGCACAAGCGCCAGACCTTGTCACCATCCTCAAAGCCTGGTGGCTGAGCCACGTCGATCTCCTCATCCAAAAAGCCATGGAGGAACGCATTGTTCACATCCATCTGGTGTAGTTCCCAGTCATGCTCAGCCACTACAACAAACAGAGCTCGAGCTGAGGTCATGCGGCCGACAGGGGCAAAGGTGTCAATGTAATCAACTCCCTCAATCTGAGAGAACCCCTTGACGACCAAGCGGGCCTTGTAGCGTTCCAGTGAGCCATCCGGCTTCACTTTCTTGCGAAAGACCCACTTGACCTGAATCGCCTTCCTCCCAGGGGGAAGGTCGACCAGCTCGTAGACTCNACTACACCGAACAGAGCTCGAGCTGAGGTCATGCGGCCGACAGGGGCAAAGGTGTCAATGTAATCAACTCCCTCAATCTGAGAGAACCCCTTGACGACCAAGCGGGCCTTGTAGCGTTCCAGTGAGCCATCCGGCTTCACTTTCTTGCGAAAGACCCACTTGACCTGAATCGCCTTCCTCCCAGGGGGAAGGTTGACCAGCTCGTAGACTTTGTGCTCTCGGATAGCGCGAAGCTCATCCTCGCAAGCAGCTCGCCAGGCATCAGCATCCTACGATGAGAAAGCCTCCCTCAATGTGCCCGGGTCCGGCGCCATAGAGAGGGAAATCTGCGTGGCAAGTGCACACGCCTCAGTGTCAGGCCTGACAGCCACGAGATCAGCTGCTGCGTCCTAGGCGATATGGAACTCGCGAGTGACCAGGTCGTGCCCTATGGGGCACGCTGGGTGTACCTCTGAAAGCTCAGTGCGGACACTCAGGCCTAAGGCCTTTGTGCCTGGATCACTGCTCGCGATTCTACGAGAGGAACGCCTGGGTCCGCAACCCGACGCTCGCTGAGCTCCGGAATCCAGTGGTTGAAGGCGACCACCGGGTTCACGGGAGTAACCAGAGGTCGAGGGGCGCACCTCAGGCTCAGGAACAGGTACGACCATAGCTGGTGAGGGCTGAGACAAGGCAGCCGGAGATGCCGTGCGAGGAGATGCATGTGTGGGGGACACAGAGCTGGGTGTGACAGCGGGCAAGGCTGGCCCGGACACTGAGGCAGGAGTGTCAGCCGACGTAGGGACCGGAGTGGGCTGGACTAGGTCAGACGCCGGAGTAAGGGTGCCAATAGACACAGGTTGTGATGCAGGAGGAGGCATGAGAGCAGCGGTACCTGTGGGGTGTGAAACAGGCTGAACGGGCGGGATCTCTGGACCAACGACAATGATAGCCGGATCATCAAGTGCTGGAGACCGAGAGGGGACTCGAGCGGACACATCAGCCTGACGAGGAATGGTCGCTGGCGAAGAAGTCCCCCCTATCCGCCGAGGACCCTCACAGGATGGGACATGGGCTTCAGAGAGGGCTGTGATCGAAGTCAGATCACGGTATGTGAGTGACTCCAAAAACAGCGCATCACGGGACTCAATGACACGACGGCGAGTGGGGTCCCAAAAGCGCCAGGCCTTCGACCGCGGGGAGATGCCGATGAAGGTACACAAGCAACCCCGAGGGGAGACCTTGGACCCTTACTGGTCCTCAGTATACCACATGGAGGCCAGGGAACCCCAGACGCGAGCGAGACGAAGATCAGCACGGTGGCCAAACCAGAGCTTGTACGGTGTAACATGATCCGGAAGCAGACCATGTGAGAGGCGGTTCCAGACCCAAGTCATGTAGGCGAAACCCTTGAAGGCGAAGGACTCCGAGAGACCACACTCAGACCGCATGGCGCGGACCGCATCCTCCATGGTGCGATTCTAGCGCTCAGATACACCGTTCTGCTGTGGGGTAGCAGGGACGGAGACCTGGTGAAAAATGCCGTGCTCAGCAAAGAAGGAGTCCATCTCACCGAGGAACTCCCCGCCGCGATCCGAGCGAAAGGTATGTAGCGTATGGCGATGCTGACGCTCAGCCATCACGAGCCAAAGCCAAACCGCAAGACCGGCGTTGCTCTTCTGACGTAGACTGTAGACCCACCGCATCCGGGTGAAGTCATCAGTCAGCGACAGAACATACCGGCCCCTCTCGGATAGGGACTCGACCAGGAGAGGACCGAGCAGGTCCGAGTGGACCAACTCGAGGGGCCTCAGCGCTCGAGAACACGAATCATTGTAAGTGCACCGGTGCATCTTCCCCTGAGCGCAAAAAAGAAAGTCGGTATTGGGTGGCTTCTCGAAAGAAGCCACGTCAAGACCAAGAGCGGGCTGTGTCCGGATGAGCTTCGACACAGTGTCGGAGCCCACGTGACACAGACGTCGGTGAAGTAACCGCTGGTATTCTGGAGATAGAATACCAGTGACAAAAACGCGACCAGAGGAGGAGGGAGAGCAAGGGGAGGAGGGCCGAGCAATGCGGTACAAATCATCTATGACTGAAGCACGCAGGACAATGCTACGGGTGTCAAGAGCAGTCACAATCGCTGAATCAGTGATATGCTCAACGGAGAGACGCANGCTGTGTCCGGATGAGCTTCGACACAGTGTCGGAGCCCACGTGACACAGACGTCGGTGAAGTAACCGCTGGTATTCTGGAGATAGAATACCAGTGACAAAAACGCGACCAGAGGAGGAGGGAGAGCAAGGGGAGGAGGGCCGAGCAATGCGGTACAAATCATCTATGACTGAAGCACGCAGGACAATGCTACGGGTGTCAAGAGCAGTCACAATCGCTGAATCAGTGATATGCTCAACGGAGAGACGCATCCGAGTGTAGGCACGCACACACAGCAGACTGAGCTCAAGATCAGGCACAAACAACATGTCAGAGAGGTACAGGGGGCCAGACGGACCATCAAAGCATACAACCCCAACGCCATGGACCGGTAAGGACTGACCAGAGCATGTACGAACAGAACGGACAGTCGTGACATGGCCAAGTACCACAAAGTCACTATGACGACACGTCATGTGGTGGGTGGCACCGGAATCGATGATCCAAGTGCCACCGGAATCACGACTGGTGGACGTCACTGTACAACAAGCAATGGAACACTCAGTTTCAGAGGGACGCTGAGCCGTCAGTGAACGACGTACATCACGAAGGTGAGACTCATGAATCCAATCAGTGCAGTCACACCCAGCATCATCACATGCGGACTGTGTTCCCCCACACGTGTCATCACGAGTCACGAGGACGGACGAACAAGCAGTCTGTGACCCACTCGACGATGACAACACACTTGCACCTCCCTAAAAGCGAAGCGCCAGAAGATGACAAAGCTCGACGATGGTGCGATCATGTGGGTTGGGATCACTACTGCTCGCTGGTGAGGACGCAGGAACAGCTGCAGTCGTTGGCGCCGCGCGTCCAGAGGAGTGTGCGGGCGACGTGCCGGACACGGTGCAAGCAGCATGGGCAGCCTTAAGTCCACGAGTGATGCGCTCCCAGTCAAGCGGCTGCTCGCACTCGGTGTAGCGATGGGCACCTCCACAGTTGTAGCAGTGCACGGAACGCCCAGTGCTACCACCGGATGACGGCTGTTCCTGACCCGATCCGCGTTTCCTATTCTTCTTCTTCCCCAGGGCAGCTGTTGTAACGTCCTGTGTCTGCGTGGGTGTAGACGGGATCAAAGAGGAGGAGGAAGATGAGGTCGTGATGGAGGTAGATGAGGGTGACTGCAGGAGGGAAGATGATGGTGATGCGAGGACTCCTGTAGCGAGGGAAGTCTCCTGATGCGCTAGTGCTGCCTCGCGGGCTGATGTCACCTGGAGGAACAGCTGATGTGCCGAGGGGAGCACCTGCAGAGTGGCTGAGAAAGGCTCAAGAGCAGCGTCCCTGTACCGTGTGAAGATGTCAGTGTACTCCAGGCGAACTCCGAGCATGATCGTCTGAAGTGCCCAGAGCTGTGTGCCCCCTGAGGTCCCCAGACACGTGTAAATACGCATGGCGCGTCGCCAGTAATCCGCCGCAGGCTCCACTGGTCCCTGACAGAGCGAGTGGAAAGCACCAATGTGTGACGCACGCGTGGCTTGCGTCTGTGCGGCCAGTAGGGACAACGCCAGATCCCAGCCTCCACGAAGATCAGCTCCGGTGCCTGTGCCAGCCTCGCCAAGGAAGGGGCGGAAGTCGACAACTGTCGCGCGTGGCATGGCATAGAGAAGTCCTCGCATGGCCCGGGCTGCTGTCAGCACTTGTGCTGGATCTGTAGACTGGTATGGGCTGTGGTAGTAAGGCCACACTCCCTCGGAAGTGGCCCACACCTGAAATAGGATCTCCCAGCAGTCAAATCCATCCTCGCT
>SZWC01000788.1:110868-122181 GCA_023375785.1 Penium margaritaceum | reverse complement strand
TGTGATCGAAGTCAGATCACGGTATGTGAGTGACTCAAAAAACAGCGCGTCACGGGACTCAATGACACGACGGCGAGTGGGGTCCCAAAAGCGCCAGGCCTTCGACCGCGGGGAGATGCCGATGAAGGCACACAAGCGACCCCGAGGGGAGACCTTGGACCCCTGCTGGTCCTCGGTGTACCACACGGAGGCCAGGGAACCCCAGATGCGAGCGAGACAAAGATCAGCACGGTGGCCAAACCAGAGCTCGTACGGTGTAACATGATCCGGAAGCGGACCATGCGGGAGGCGGTTCCAGACCCAAGTCATGTAGGCAAAGCCCTCGAAGGCGAAGGACTCCGGGAGACCCCACTCAGACCGCATGGCGCGGACCGCATCCTCCATGGTGCGGTTCCAGCGCTTAGAGACACTGTTCTGCTGTGGGGTAGCAGGAGCGGAGACCTGGTGAAAAATGCCGTGCTCAGCAAAGAAGGAATCCATCTCACCGAGGAACTCGCCGCCGCGATCCGAGCAAAAGGTATGTAGCGTGTGGCGAGACTGACGCTCAGCCATCACGAGCCATAGCCGAACCACAAGGGCGGCGTCACTATTCAGACGCAGACTATAGACCCACCGCATCCGGGTGAAGTCATCAGTCAGCGTCAGAACATACCGTCCCCTCTCGGACAGGGACTCAATCAGGAGAGGGCCAAGCAGGTCCGAGTGGACCAACTCGTGTGGCCTCAGCGCTCGGTAACGCGAATCAGGATAAGTGCACCGGTGCATCTTTCCCTGAGCGCAAAAAAGGCAGTCGGTCTTGGGTGGCTTCTCAAAAGAAGCCACGTCAAGGCCAAGAGCGGGCTATGTTCGTATGAGCTTCGACACAGTGTCGGAGCCCACATGACACAAACATCGATGAAGCAACCTCTGGTGTTCTGGGGATAGAACACCAGCAACAAAAACATGACCAGATGAAGGGGGAGAGCAAGGGGAGGATGGCCGAGTAATGCGGTACAAATCATCTACGACTGAAGCACGCAGGACAATGCTACGGGTGTCAAGAGCAATCACCGTCGCTGAATCAGCGGTATGCTCAACGGAGAGGCCCATCCGAGTGTAGGCACGCACACACAGCAGACTGAGCTCAAGATCAGGCACAAACAGCACGTCAGAGAGATACAGGGGGCGAGACGGACCATCAAAGCATACAACCCCAACATCGTGGACCGGTAAGGACTGACCAGAGCCTGTACGAACAGAACGGACATTCGTGACAGGACCAAGTACCACAAAGTCACTACGATGACACGTCATGTGGTGGGTGTCACCGGATTCAATGATCCAAGTGCCACCGGAGTCACGACTGGTGGACTTCACTGTACAACAAGCGATGGAACACTCGGCATCAGAGGGACGCTGAGCCGTCAGTGGGAAGGAACGACGTACATCACGAAGGTGAGACTCATGAATCCAGTCAGTGCAGTCAGGCCCAACATCATGACATGCGGACTGTGCTCCCCCACACGTGTCATCACGAGTCACGAGGACGGACGAACAAGCAGTCTGTGACCCACTTGACGATGACAACACACTCGCACCTCCGTGAAAGCAAAGCGACGGAAGATGACAAAGCTCGGCGATGGTGCGGTCACGTGGGTCTGGATCACTGCTACTCGCTGGTGAGGATGCAGGAACAGCTGCAGTCGTGGTCGCCGCGCGTCCAGAGGAGTGTGCACGTGACGTGCCGGACGCGGTGCGAGCAGCATGGGCAGCCTGAAGTCCGTGAGTGATGCGCTCCCAGTCAAGCGGCTGCTGGCACTCGGTGTAGCGATGGGCACCTCCACAGTTGTAGCAGTGCACGGAACACCCACTGCTACCACCGGATGACGATTGCTGCTAACCCGGTCCGCGCTTCCTATTCTTCTTCTTCCCTTGGGCAGCTCCTGCAACGCCCTGCGTCTATGTGGGTGTAGACGGGGTCGAAGAGGAGGCGGAAGACGAGGTCGTGATGGAGTTAGACGAGGGTGACTACAGGAGGGAAGATGGTGGTGAGGCGCGGACTGTTGCAGCGAGGGAAGTCTCTTGATGTGCTACTACTGCCTCGCGAGCCGACGTCACCTAGAGGAAGAGCTGATGGGCCCAAGGGAGCAGCTGCAGGGTGGCTGAGAAAGGCTCGAGAGCAGCGTCACTGTACCGTGTGAAGATGTCGGTGTACTCCACGCGAACTCCGAGCATGATCGTCCTAAGTGCCCACAGTTGTGTGCCCCTTGAGGTCCCCAGACGCGTGTAAATACGCATGGCGCATCGCCAGTAATCCGCCGCAGGCTCCGTTGGTCCCTGACGGAGCGAGTGGAAAGCACGAATGTGTGACGCACGCGTAGCGTGCGTCTCTGCGGCCAGTAGGGACAACGCCAGATCCCAGCCTCCACAAGGATCTGCTCTGGTGCCTGTGCCAGCCTCGTCAAGGAAGGGGTGGAAGTCGACGACAGTCTCGCGTGGCATGGCGTAGAGAAGTCCTCGCATGGCCCGGGCTGCTGTCAGCACCTGTGTTGGATCTATAGACTGGTATGGGCTGTGGTAGTAAGGCCACACTCCCTCGGAAGTGGCCCAAACCTGAAAAAGGATCTCCCAGCAGTCAAATCCATCCTCGCTTATGTACCGTGGAGGTGGTGCCTCAAATTCCTTTGGCTGCCTCTCCGTGGGGAGAGCAACCGCAGGTTAAGGAGGATGAGAGACGGGGAAAACTCCTGGAAGGGAGCGATCACCGGGGAAGTCAGGTGACGGTCGTATCGGGGACACGGGTGGAGGTCGGATACCCGTCTGCAGCTGATGGAGGCGCTCCTGTAGGAGACGAATCTCCCGCTCCTGGGAGTCATCCTTGAAGCCTGGCATGAATGGCTGGTCATCAAGGAGGTCCGCAGGTGGTGGAGAAACCACTCCAGGAGGTGAAGTAGGCGGAGCACCTGTCACGGGCACCTGGGCCGAGTGCTGGGTGGAGGCCGCAACGCCGGCAGCTCCCTCAGAAATCCGCGAAGGAGCTGTGGACTGAGCGCGCAGGAGCTCAATCAGCGTACGGATCGCGTCATTCTGCTCTCGCTGTAGACGACGCATCTCCTCCTGCTGGCTGCGCAGGTCCTCAATGGCCTACGAGCGAGGGCTCAATACCCCTGAAGAAGAGGAGGAGGGATCACCTGGTCCCTTGTCCTTGTCATCGGGCGAACTCATGTCGCAGCTCACTGTGGGATGACAGGTCAAGTTTGCCGGATTTCAAAACCTTCTGCGTTTCTCGGCGAGTTGAAACGCTGGCAACTTTTGACTTTCTGGGTGAAAATTTGGCTAAGTGTAATGCTGACGTCAGCAAGTGGTTGCTGACGTCAGCACGACCTGATGATGTCAGCAATCAACAACGCTGACGTCAGCTCGTCCCCTCTTTTTTTTTCTTTTTTTTTTCTTGTCACGGTTCTGCCGCGTGTGGAGCCGCTTCACGGTGGCGCGCGGCAGCTCCGCGGAAGCTGCGCAGCAGCTTCCGCTCAGCTGCTACTGCAGCTGTGCTGTCAGTTGCATCAGTAGCTCCGTAGCTACGTGTGCAGCGGTGGCAGCAGCGGCTGCGCTGCTACTGCTGCTGCTGCGCGCGGCAGCTGCTGCTGCGCGCTGCAGCTGCTGCTGGCTGCCGCCGCCACGCGCTGCTGCTGGCTGCCGCCGCCGTGCGCTGCTGCTGCTGCCACTACTGCGCTGCTGCTGCCGCCGCGACTGCCGCTACTGCTGCTGTGCCGCTGCCGCTGCTGCGCTGCTGCTGCCGACGCTACTGCTGTGCTGCTGCTGCCGTCGCTGCAACTGCTATGCTGCCGCCGCCGCCTCTGCTGCTGCTGCTCTGCTGCTGCGGCTGTGGGAGGGCGACTGCATGCACCGCAGCCGCCACACACCTCTGTGTGGCGGTACACGGCGCTGCTGCTGCCTCTGCAGCTGCGATCTCACGTGGTGGGTGGGGTACGTTGACGGCGACCGGCCGTCTCCAACAGGTCCCAGAAACTCTGCTGCAGCGGTGACTCTCACTGCTTCTGCTCTGCTGCCTCTCTGTTGCGCAGCTCACCGAGAACTGTCTCACTGCTCTGATACCATGAGAAAGTGCGTAGAAGCTTCCTAGCAACACAGCCGTTGACCGGGCGTCGGTGCCTGGTCAGACGTTGACGACAGTCACAGGTCGTACACACAACGGCAAGGGTTTGGCTAGGAGACACAAGACACAGTGTCAGAATGCTTCAATATAGCATATGCAGAGAGAAATGACAACTGATAGGTCCAGAGCATAAATACCTGCTGCGGCGCACGGGGGGTGTCGCACGCGGCAGTCCAAGAGCTGTCCTAGAACCCGCCCAAAACAACTATTTTGGCCGTAACTCTGCGCACACATGTCAGAATCCTACACCGTCTGAACCTAGACGTGCAAAATCAAAAGACACACACAGCGACTGGTCACATGCATGCATCCATTGACTGACAGCGATTATAAAATGCAAAAACATGCAAATGGGCCTCATGGCCAGTCCGCCAAAAGGCGCCTGCAAGACGTAGAAGGCACAGCAAGGAGTCCGGGTGACATCTGGGGCTCTGGAACAGTGGTCGGTCAGCTCCAAGCGGGTAGTCCGCCGCCTGTGGTCGCGCCGGTGTCACCAGGGCCGCCTGCCTCAGGGATCTACACGAGTATGAACACGGCCGAGTGGTCACAGTAAACTGTACAGGAACGGCACAAAGCACAACACCATGGAATTTACTAAGCAATTCAGTGACAAAATTTTCCCATCCACAAAATTTGAGGAATTGAGGAATTCTTCCATCAACCTAAGAATCTCTTATGGCATGCTTGAAATGAGAAGTTTCCTAGAACCTTCCTAACCACTTGCCGCGACACTAGGCGTCAGCGCCAGGTCAGCGTGTGACAACAGTCACAAGTTAGAGACAAAACTGCAAGGGTCTGGGTTGGGACACGAACAGAGTGTCAGGAAACTCAAACTGAATACAATTGCAGAGAGAGATAATAAATGACAAGTCCACAGTATAAATACCTGCCGCGGCGCACGACTGGTGTCGCACGCGGCAGTGCAAGGTCTGTCCTAAAACCGGCCCAAAAACACTATTTTGGCCATAACTCTGCACAGACAAATCAGAACGCTACGCCGTCTGAACCTAGAGATGCAGAATCTCAAGCCGGACGCTACGACACACAAGTCCAGCACCGATCGGTAGACATGAAATACAAAACATGCAAATCGGGCTCAAGAGCTTGTCCACCGAGAAAACTCTAGCGTCTGCAGGAAAAACCGCAAAGCACCCCGGCAAGCACCCAGGGCGTCGTGGCAGCTCTCTGGCAGCTGCTGGTGGATGGAGTCACCACTCGTCGGTGCTCCGATGCCAGCTGCGTCTGCATCCGGGATCATGTCGTCGCGCTCTCCTGTAGCGCTGCTCTCCTTGCCGTCGCTCGTGACAGGTGGAAGCCACACACACCAACACTCCCCCTGGCTGACACAACTGTCAACATAATGATGTCTGAGCGAAGGCAAGAGATGATGGCTCAGGGAACCAATCATAGCGAGCACTGATCAAGCATACCACAGCACAGGGTCTCCTCGTGATAATGGTGCATCCGACCAAATGCCCGGGTCTCGACCATGCACGAACTGAATCACACACCTATGTCTCAAACATCAATCAAGAGAGACAGAGAAACAGGTCTCCTCGTGACCTCGGAAACGTGTCTCCGGGTGCGCGGGTCTCGACCACATCATGCATGGATCATACATAACGCATGTATGCAATGGGTCTCCACGTCACACCGGTAGAACTCAACAGGTGCGCGGGTCTCGACCAGCATAACCTAGCATGGATCATACATAACACATAGAGGCAATGGGTCTCCACATCACACCGGTGAAACTCACCAGGTGCGCGGGTCTCGACCAGCATAACCTAGACCATAGCATCGTGCTGCACCCTAAGTAACCTCGCTCTCCTCAAAAAGATGTCAGACCAAAGTCCTCACACCAACACCCCCCCTGGGCTGCAGAGGCTGACAGTACGAGCAAAGCTGATGGCTACTCCCAACACAATCCGTGAGGAGGGAGCGCGGCTCCCCCATGGCCACATACCCCTGCACAGCAATAGCAAGGGTGATGACGATGCTGGTGGGATGTGTCCGCACAGAGCCTCACCCGGGAGCGGCGTCGTCGCTGTCATCGTCATTGCTGTTGTAGTCGTCACTACTGTCGTCATCTGCTGATGTGACTGGTGTAGCGCTGAGGGCCTCCTCCCACTGTATCGCCTCCCGTATGCATGCCAGCTGCTGTGCTGCATGCTGCCACACGGACTACGCTACGTCGAGACGCGTGTGCAGTTCGTCGAGCTCTGCTGCGGCAGCCTGCCGGCCAGTTGCATCTACGGCGTGCAGGCGGTCAGTCGCGGAATGAATCTGATGGTGGACCTCCATCATGTGCGCATCGGCGTGAGTCACTACCTCCTGCATCCTCGTCTCCTGGTCGCGTAGGAAGTTCTCCACGCCAATAGGCGACTCAACTACTGCCTGATCACCAGCTGCTAGCAGGAGGTCGTCACCACTGAGCGCGTCCGCATCCGTAGCAGCTGCACCAAAAGGGGGTGGTGTTGCGGAGTCACTGGCTGCTGCTGACACACTCGACACTCGGGTGTCAGGTGGCCAGACGTCGTCATCCGTCGGTGTATCTGCCACTACAGCATCGTCGCTGTCATCGGGAACCCATACACCCTACAGAAACGCCGAGCCCCTAGTGCACAACCAATCATCCACCTGCTGCTGTGCGTCTGCCCGTCGCCAACGTGCATCCTGTAGGGACCACTCCGCAGCCTCGAGACGGGTGTGCACATCCTCCATGCACATCTCAGCAACCTCTCGTGCAGAAGCATCTGTAGTGTACCAACGGCTGCTGGCCTCCCAGAGCTCGGCCATGAGACTCTTCACGTGCGCATCTGCTCGAGCCACCATTGCCTCATGCTCGTCGACCGTGGAGCGTAGGCGCTCGGGTATAGGAACTGTAGCTCAGACGAGCGTAGCTATGTCATCGGCTGGAACCGCCGTGGTGTCAACGACACCGGTCAGGGTAGCGGGGTGTTGGATGTCTGCAGCTCACTCTGCATCCTCCATGTCGCACACGCGGACGTATGCTCTCACCGAGAGGCTATCGCGTGCTCTAGCCGCGGCTACTGCAAGAACGGCAGCGCACTGGGCCTCTATGTCTGCCTCCGACCCTACGTCCGACCGCTCCACGACGGACGACTGGTCCTCATTGAGGAGGTCTACCTCGTCCTGGCAGTCAATCACCTCCTCCTACTGCCCAGCACTATCTGCCAGAACCACCTGGGTGTCTGCTCTAGGCCGAGCATCAGCATCTGTATCACGTGCTCCTCCTGCTGCTGCTCCTGGCACCATGGCAGCTGTCTCCACACCAGCTAATGCAGGAGCGTGCGCATTGTCGGGCGCAGCTCCGGCATCGGCCGTCGTCACGTCATCCGCCAAAACATCAACGATCACCAACTCCATCCCCGACTCTGACTCAACATCGGACCAATCCTCCTCTGACGAAGAGTCTCCGTCACAGCGAATGTCTCCCCCCGCTGAACTCTCCGCTAGCTGAGTCTACTGTGTGGCGTCATCCACCTCAATCATCCTGTGCTGTAGAGCAGTCGCATCACCAATGCCGAGCTCCGCCGCGGTCGTCAGCGGACACACCATCCCCCCCACGACTGGCACCTCGGCAGGAGCTGTGGGGACTCGATAGATCAACCCGTGGACAGGAGACGAGGGGATCTCGTCACCTGAGACTCCTCCCAGAGCCACGTCTACTGCCAACGTCCCGTCAGTAGCAATGACTGCAACTGCTGCTACTGTCACGACGTTGATGGCTGCCGACACACCCACTGCCTGGACTTCTGGCGAAACTCCACTGGTCACCCATGTAGCGGAACATACGTCTGCTCCACATGTGCCGGCTGACACCGCTACGGCTACTACTGCCTCATCCACTAGTACTGCCCCACCTGCCTCTGTGGTCTCTGCTACATCAACTATAGTCTCCATCTCCATGTCTGCCTCCAACTGCGCGTCAGACCACTCGTCCGTCTCCGAATCCACGTCGGACCACTCGTCGGATGGCTCGTCCTCACTGAGAGTGCCCTGTCGTGAAGCACCGTCTGTCGCATCCCTCATGAACTCGCCGGTGGTCGTCGGCGGATACTCCATCCCCCCCTCGACCGACGCACCGGTAGAAGTTGCGAAGGGGTGCCGCACCAACTTTGCGACTGGGGAGGAGGGAGTCAGCTCCGTGGTGACGTCTGCCGATGCTGCGTCTGCTCCTACCTCCTGCGCACGTCTCGCCAAACTTGCTCAACGCCGCCTCGCGTGCCGAGTCCGAGAACGACGATGGCGAGCCGAAGAGACTACCCCAGAAGTGGAGGGGTCACTGGTCGGGATGACTCCAACTGCCTCCAGCACAGAGCGTAGGGTGTCAGATGTAGAGCTAAGGTCGGGAGCCGTGGCATCGTCAGGTGATGACACTGACGGAGGTGAGGATAGCGAGAAGGAAGAAGAGAGTGTGTGAAGCGCCATGATGGCAACAGCCCGCTCAGAGATCACGTGGTCTATGAGCTGTTGCACCATGCGCTTCAGACCGTGGAGCTCGGCGTACACCACCGCCATAGCTCCACTGAGGGGCGCGACTGTATGAGCTGATGTATCGGAGGCGGATGGTGGAGTAGGGCGGGACCGTAACCAGGGTGGTCGCCACCCAGCAGGGCACTGGCGACACTGTCGCCAGCCATGGTGTCGGTCGCAGCAAAAGTAGCAGGCAAAGCCGTTGGACGCCTGAGGCGTGTGCCACGGCTGGAACTGCCACTGTGGACGCGGCATCTGCCACGTATGCAGAGCATGTGCCAGCCACGGCGCCGGCTGCGCTCCCTGCCACGCCAGTGTGCTCATCTCTAGAGTGTGGTGTGGGTGAGTGTCTGGGACACTCGCTCCCACTGGCACAAGGCCACAAGGGGAGGTGAGCGATCGAAGCACAGTCTCTCTGATGTGCTGCGATTCCGTCGCAAGGACGGCCACCACGGCGTTGGTGGTGGGCCGCTGTGCGACTCAAGTGTGCAAACTCAAGTCGCCTTCGGTGCTAATGCTGCACCACGTGCTGTCGTCAGCTGACGGCTGTGGCCTCAAGCCACTTTCGCTGCTGCTGCTACCGCTTCAACTCTCGCAACGGCTGCTGCTACTGCGGGTTCCGTCGTCAGCCGATGGTGGTGGCCTTAGGCCGCACTTCAAAGGTGACAAAACAAAATAAAGAGAAAGTAAAGGGAACCCCCCCCTTTTCCTCTTAATCCTCCCTTTTTTGTTTTGTTTTTGTTTTTTTTTTCTTCTTTTTTGTTGGGGCCACCTCCTCGGGTGCCCCTTCTGGGGTTGTTCTTAGGTGCCCTACTCAAGGACCCCCCCTCTGTCCTCTCCCCCTCCCCTTTTTTTTTTCTTTTGGCTACCTGGCTCGACCCTCGCGGCGAGCTCGTCGATCGGACGAGCTCGCCGATCGGCGGGCTCGCCGATCGCCGCGGGCTCCCCGCGAGCTCGCCGCGAGCTCGCCGCGAGCTCGCCGCGAGCTCGCCGCGAGCTCGCCGCGAGCTCGCCGCGAGCTCGCAGCGAGCTCGCCGCGGGAAGCTGCAAGGCAGCTTCCCGCCTGCCGCAATGGGGGCAACAGCAGGTGCTGCTGCCGCCTTGGCTGCCCCTGCTGCGCGTGCTGCTACTGCTACTGCTATGCGCGTGTGCAGCTGCGACTGCACACTGCAGCTGCTCGCCGCCGCCGCCGCTGCTGCTGCTGCCGCGCGGTGCTGCTGCTGCTGCTGCAGTTACTATTGCAGCTGCAAGGCAGTGCTGCGCATTGCTGCTACACGCTGCTGCTAGGCTGCCGCTGCGCCTGCTGCACGCCGCTGCTGTAGCTGCTGCTGCTGCTGCTGCAATGCTGCTACTGCTGCTGCTGCTGTTGTTGCTGCTGGCGCTGCAGCTCGCGTAATGCTGCTACTGCTGTCGCCGCGCTACTGCTGCTGCCGCTGGTGCTGCTCGCTGCCGCTGCCGCTGCTCGCTGCTGCTTCCGCTGCGAGCTGCTGCTGCTCGCAGCCGCCGATTCGTGTTGCGAGCTGCTACTGCAAGCAAGCTGCTGCTGCGAGCTGCTTATCCCCTTTTTCTTTTTTCTTTTTGTCATAATGCCCAGCCAAAAACGACTGCTGCTGCCAACCGGTGCTGCTGCTGCTGCTTTGCTTGGCTGCTGGAGCTGGTGACTGCCACAGCTCACCGGGTGAGGTGGACGGGAGTGCGTGGTGATGTCGCTCCTGAAAACGGCTGAAACGAGTCCCAGGATACGGCGGCGGCGATGACTCTCACTGCTGCTGCCGGTGCTGCATCTCTGCGGCGCAGCTCAGCGAGAGAGGTCTCGCTGCTCTGATACCATGAGAAGTTTTCTAGAACCTTCCTAACCACTTGCCGCGACACTAGGCATCAATGCCAGGTCAGCGTGTGACAACAGTCACAAGTTAGAGACAAAACTGCAAGGGTCTGGGTTGGGACACGAACAGAGTGTCAGGAAACTCAAACTGACTATAATTGCGGAGAGAGATAACAAATGACAAGTCCACAGTATAAATACCTGCCGCGGTGCACGACAGGTGTCGCACGCGGCAGTACAAGGTCTGTCCTAAATCCGGCCCAAAAACACTATTTTGGCCGTAACTCTGCGCAGACAAATCAGAACGCTACGCCGTCTGAACCTAGAGATGCAGAATCTCAAGCCGGACGCTACGACTGGGAACACACACAAGTCCGGCACCGATCGGTGGACATGAAATACAAAACATGCAAATCGGGCTCAAGAGCCAGTCCACCGAGAAAACTCTAGCGTCTGTAGAAAAAACCGCAAAGCACCCCGGCAAGCACCCAGGGCGTCGTGGCAGCTGTCTGGCAGCTGCTGGTGGATGGAGTCACCACTCGTCTGTGCTCCGGTGCCAGCTGCGTCTGCATCCGGGTGAGAAACTGCTAGGAAGCTTCCTAGCCTTGCTGCTGCTGACGTGGCGACACTGTCCAGTCAGCTAACGCACTAGCAAGCAGGCAGGTGCAGGAAACAGCAAGGATCAGGCTAGGGAGACGCGCAAAGTCTCATAAGCTTCAGTAGCTTAGTAAATGCAGAGAGAAATGACAACTGACAGGTCCAGGGCATAAATACCTGCCGCGGCGCACGGCGGGTGTCGCACGCGGCAGTCCAAGAGCTGTCCTAAAACCGG
>SZWC01000788.1:87200-101678 GCA_023375785.1 Penium margaritaceum | reverse complement strand
AGGGACGAGTCAGCGCGGCAGCGCGCCAGAACCCCCGACACGTAAGGAGAGTCGCAAGGGGAGTCGGTAGCGGCAGCGCGGGGGAAGAAGGAGGAGGCGGAGGGGCTGCCGAAAAGGAGAGAGTCAGCCGCAGCTGCTGCTGCTGCTGCTGCTGCTGCTGACTCGTGGTCGGGAGCCAGCGAGCCGGTTCCGGGTCCTTCTGAGGAGAGCGAGGATGAAGATGAAGTGGAGGAGAAGGCCGTAGAGGGGCAGTCGAGGGAAGATGTCGTGGACTCAAAGGAGACGCGAGACGGGGCTGTTGACCGGCTGCCCTCACCGCTTCGCCCAATGAAGCCGCTGCCGCTGCTTCTGCCTCCAGCCTTGCTCATTGCCTCCTGGCTGTGTCCCAGCCCTTGTTGCTGCTGCTGCTGCTGCTGCTGAAGCGCGGAGGTGTAGCCGCGGGTGGCAGCAGCGGCGGTAGCAGCGGCAGCGCCACCGCCAATCGGGCAGAGGCTACCACTGAATTCGGAGTCGCCGAAGTGCTGCTGCAGCTGCTGTTGCTGCTGCCGCCACTCCTGCTTCGTCATCTTGTCCAGCGGCTTCAACCCGCCGACGGCAGTGGCGGCGGCGACGGTTGTGGCCGAGACCAGCCCGGACGCCATTGGGCCGAGTGCGAGGCGGTCTCAGATGTCCCGAAGGCGTGCGTGACCGGAGAAGGTGGAGCAGTCCTCGAGAGCAGTGGGTGGGTGGGGGTTCTCGCGCGACTGAAGTTGGGTGCCGGGAAGGAACCCTTGGGAGTCGGCGAGGGGCCTGGTGAACTCGGGAGAAGCTCACTATGGGGGAGGAAGGGGGAGGAGGAACGAGCTGGGCGCTGGACCTCAGGTTGGGATGCGGTCGAGGCGAGCGGCGGGAAGTGTAGTGGAGTGCCGCCCAGATGTATTGGGCTGTTGTGCAGACGGGGAGTGAACCGGTTAGCTATGGTCAAGTGCTTGTGCGTGTGTGCGGGCGTGCGGGCGGAGTCTAGTGCAGTGCGGTTGGTTTGGTTGGTTGGTCTGGTGGTTGGTTAGTTGGAACGCTACGGCAGAATCATGATCTGGTAGATTTGTGATTTTGATAGTGGCGGGGAGTGGTGATAAGTGAGAGCCCAGGTGATGGTGTTGCTGCTGCTGCTGCCGCTGGTGGTGGTGACTAGTGAACGGATGCGGCTTCCCTCTCAGTGACGCGGTGGGTTGCCGGGACGCGGTGTGTGGTGGGTGGCATGAGGGGTCGGTGAGAGAGGGGTGGGTGCTTTTTCGAGTCAACGGCGGTTTGCACCGTTGGCGCGCGACCAGCATGTGCGGAGCGACTGTGGCAACACAGGTTGGCGACGGAGCAAAAGAGAGAAATATTGCGCACTAAGGACCGTCGCGCACTGAAGTGGTCGGTGGCACAGATCCACTCACATAGAGAAGGGTAGGCTTGAGGCGATGCCGAAAAGGTATGACGCACGGGCTTGAGAACGAGAGGAGTTGGGACTGAAATGGACGGTTCCGTGGAGTTCCTTGAAAGCCAGTCGAAGCTCTTCCTACCTTCACGGAGGGAGAGACGGGACGAGGGAGGGCGCGTGGGGAGGGGTAAGGCTTCGCGACAGGGACCGGACGCGTGGGAGAACGAGGGGCGACTGTGACGTAAGGACGACGATCACATTCTGCAGCGTGGGAAAAGGGATTTCAAAAGGGCATTGTGGGAACTGAGGGCGTCTTTGGAATAATGATCCTTCGTCCGGCACGCGGATTCAGTGTTTGCCACGTTGCCTGCTTCACTTCATGGACCAAATCGATGTCGACGGTCCGCGAGGGATGTTTCTTCGCCGATCGACGGGGTCGTCTGAAAGCAGCGGGCTATTGATCCAACAAGTCCTCCGGAAGATCGACGTCAATCTGTGCGGCCAGCGCAGATTCCGTGTACTGCTACAGGGATGATGTCAAACGAGCCCTGATGTTTTCACACACACGCACGAAGCACGATACAGCGACAGTCGGCCGTATTAGCCGAAGGGTGTGAATGAAATTCTCGTAGACCACGGCTGGACACTCCCAACTGGTACTCCCGTTCGTTGGAAAATCGAATTCTCAGACCATCTCAAGTATGGAGGAACTACTTGGACATTGGAACGGTTGCCTGGAGTCGATGGCCCGTGTTTGCAGAATGTTGCTCGAAGAGAGTTGGTGGCCTTTTCATTAAAGCAGAAGGATCGACGGCTCCAGTTCCTACAAAAGAAATAGGATGAAAAGTTTTTGAAGAAAGACATACTGAGAGTTTTTATGTCCATGGTCTATCCATCGAGTAATTGAGATCTGGACAACAATGCCACAAGATTAAGACTCTTTTCCGACGTTCGATCTTACAGACACATCCTCCGCCGTGGGGGCACAAAAACACAAAGGTACTCTCGGAGGATATGGATTCAAAGGAAGACTAGGACTGCCAAAATTTGTTCAAGGCGAGACGAAACCTCCATAACAGCTCCTTCTAATGTACGTCATACAAAGCTACTTGCATGTCTCTGCCCTCTTGGACTTGTGTGCTGACAAATCTCATGTGCGTTGGAACAGACGAGCTTCTCGCACGCTCTTGTCTCATTTCTAACCGCCGAGTAAATGCCCCGTCTAGAAATCCGCGTGCTATCTACAACCACATCTTATCACGTGAAAGGTCCTTATGTGTCAGCGTCGGCCAGACGTGCCAAGTCGCTGTTATGATCGCGGTTGTCCTCTCGTTTGCAGCATGCCTTCTGCTTTTAGAATGCCAAAACGAACGATAATAGACATAAACGAAGTAGTTTAAAGGTAAATGATTAGTTCGAGAGCTTTTGCTAGGCCCAGAACAACCCTAATCTAAGTGAGCAATACTTTCATGGTTTCTGGCTAGGCCCCGAAGTCGGGGAGTTCGACATCCCTTGCACGTATAAAATGTTTCAATAATCACATACTGCGAAGGATATGATACGTCCACATTGGAAAGTGATCCGAGGGAACTTTCGACTATGGTAGGAAAAAGTGCAGCCGGTTCAGGGGCTGTCATATCGTGGCTCGACACTGGGGCCATGCCTGGGAACCTGTGAATAGGCAGTGGCAATTCACGCCACTCATCTCTGGAGTCTCAGATGACGTCATCATAAAACTTTTGACGGAATATGAAGAAGGAAATTGGTTAACTCACCGGAGAAGGTGGTTTACAGGTTCTGAAGGCTGCTTCAACTCTCCAATCCACGAGTCAGCATGCATTTCGAGGCGGATTGCCCCGAAAGGCGCCTCAAAAGATAAGTGGCGTGAATTGCCACTGCTTATTCACGAGTTCCCAGGCACGGATTGGGGTTGTGGCTGGAAACCTGAAGGTAGGGACAACATGCATGAACATGTTGGACGCCCCGTATTCAATGTCATCTATTCGGGCGGCTCCCCAACAACACAGTTAATGTGTAGGCTTGGACGGGCCGAGGAATATTTGACAGATGAAAACCAATTATGAAATTTTAAATTTTCCATCAACTGCATAGCGCAAGTACGATATCCTGAGTCTGATCTGTGCCTATGTCTAATGATCCATGTAGGTCGTTGCCTTATCCAGTCCTCAGATGTAAAGGATCTGAAAAGTTTTCAAAATTGTAGGATGTCAATCGGACCATCCAATCTTACCGATTGATTTTATGAAAAAACACTGTTGGGTAGTTTTTCGAATGAACTGATGAAACGACTAGGAGTCAAGTTTCTTGTCGAACGAATTTTATCACTATGGTGCCAAACGACTAGATCGAATATCCTTTCCTGCAGGTTTCCATCATCAGTTTGGGTTGAATGGGGCAGTAGTGAGAGATATGTCGATTAAGCGGTGTAAACGACCTTGTGAGAAGGTCAAACAAATATTCAGCATTGAGGTCCGTGCACGCTATGGCTAATGCCACGCTTCACATGAAACAAATGTCCTGGGATGGTTGGCATTCCATTAATGCAGGTCCGACGACAGGTGACAGCCATCTTCAAGCCTTGGACGGCCAGTACCTACGATCCAAAACCGAGTCTATGAAATGATTCTAAGTACATGTTTACGTGCATTCAACTTGGCAAGTTGAATAAACTTGTGGTTTAAACAGTCCTGTTATCTGAACACGCGTGTGCACGCTGGTTCTCCTGTCTCATGTCAAAGGAGGGCACAATAAAAAATCTACCAGCCGGAACTGCCCAGTCTCTCCACAACCAATGATGGACAGTCACGCAGCCTCATGGAACCCATGGCTCATGCGAACTCCAGTTCTCTTTGACAATCCACAGTCAGTCTAAGAAATGTTTCACACCTTGAACATTCTACTAAGGATGTGCTGGGTTCAGTCTCCCAGTTTTTAGTGGTAGGAGAGCTCATAATCCACAACATCCCTCTCATCGACCACCTATTGTTGGTTAATGAATAAGTTGCGGGTCAGAATGAAGAATGCACACATGCACATGACTTATTGACACCATGGACTGGGAGAGACGACTTAATTGAAAACTGAATGTGAACGGGAAGCTAAGATGCCAGTCGGCAAGACCATCCATACAAAAATCTTCCATGGGACCTTGCCACCACCCATTAAAGTCCAGCACAACCTCCCTCCAGGATACCGGACATGGATGACTAGTGCTACGGGGATATCCGACAACACGATCCCTATGGAACATCGACCCAGCAACTATCAATCCCCAAGGAAGCAGTAAGAAACAAACAGCATTGTCCATGAGTGTATGTAGGTATCCATATTCCTCTCTATCTGTTCTATTACTTGGAAAGTGACATTTCCCAACTAAACAAGCAAGCGCTAATTATGCCCAGCATGAAGTTCTTAGAAAACTGCTGTGAGATGTACACAGCCACAAACATGATGGCACCTGGGCTCTAGGATGAGTCACACGAGCGATAGCAGATCATCTCAATAATGTAGCATCGCCAACAACAGACTCCCCATGATGTTTAGTCGCTTACAAGGATGTGCATGTGGTTGCAGTCAAGAGCTCACCTTTGTGTCTTTTGTATTTGTCTTCTTGTCATGTTTATTGACTGTAATTATCTCCTTTTGCAAGACTCTAATTGGCCTCTTTTGCACCCCAACTTCGACAATATTGCCGTCACCACTCTTGTTGCTAGGTGAACGAACCTTTGGAATGCCAAGTTTTAGGTGTGGGATGTCAGGAAAAATGGTTCGCAGGGCCAACAGGAGATGAGCCAGGTACAACGACTCGAGCGGAGAGGGGGAAGGTGAGCCTGCCCTTTCCAGACACTTGATTTCCTGGTGATTTCTCTTCTATTCATGTGGGACATCATGAGGAGGTCCGAGTAGGAGAGTTGGGCATTCATAAGGCTGTTCAATCAAGATCAAGACAAAGTTTCTCGATCTTGAACTCGTTTTCTTCCATCTCGGTCGCGAATCAATTTGCCTCCTACTTCTCTCGATCTCGTCTTGGTCACGATCGCATCCAAAAGAATCTCCCATTGTAGACCACAGTGACAGACAAGCCACACGATAAGGCGAGCACCTGGAACGCATCCCTTCATGGTGGACTACATTTTGAACAGAGGTAAGGTGTTCGTGCGAACAACTGAACTAAAGCTAGTGTCCTACGCAAACCCACCAGTTCCTACCAGTTTGGAATTCGAACCACAACTTGTTGACATGCAAGCAACTCCGTTGCCATCTCGCTTGACGATTGCAGGTACAGACGGTGGAGTGGGAAGTGCTCCTGCGGATGACGTCGAATGGAAAAAATTATTACAACTGGTGCGATCAACCATTGTCGGCGTTTGAGTATAGCATGTTTACTGTGTGAACGTGATGAAAATACCGCAAGTTCAGGAGGTTGTACACCTGAAACTCATTGATTAGATTTTGGGTGTTCATGCTGACCCTCCACGACCAACACTCCACAATAAACTTGTTTGCTTATCGTGCCATCCAGTGCACGACAGTTTCTGACATGTTCGTTACATGCGGCATGCTTCACCAGAAAAATGGATGAGATTGGAATTTGGTACGATAATCTAGATCTTGCATGGCACAAGAGGCCACTCGGTCTCGTCTCGCCTCAAGACGAGACAAAACGAGATTTTATCAGGTGGTGCAATACGAGACAACGAGATGAAACAAAATGGAGAATCGAGACCGAGACTGGTCTCGATCTCGATGTAACACCACTAGGCCTTCATGCATGTGTCGGAGCCATGTACTTGCATGAGAAGTGTTAGTCCTCGAAGGAAGGGGAGAGCAATGTTTGAGAGCACAGAGAAGTGGGAGCAACAACCCAAGTGTATCTTCATTGCAAGTGTTGTGATTTGTGACATTCCTGTCGATCGATACAGTTAACTGTGACCACTTGGCCGTGTCCATGCACGTGTAGATCCCTTATGCGGACCCAGGAGGTACCGATGCGTCGTCTGGCGGTGGACTACCAGCTAGGAGTTGACCGACGACCGCCCCAGAGTTCTGAACATTGTCTGGGACCTCCTACAGGTTTTGTGCAACACGTAGGAGTCTATCGGTGGATTGGCCGTGGGCCATATTTGCATGTTTTTGCATTTTGTGTCCACCGTTTGATGCCGGATGCATGCATGTCACCAATCGGAGCGTCTAGCTTGTGATCCTGCACGTCTAGGTGTAGACGATATAGTGTTCTCACATGTCTGCGCTTTGTTACGGCCAAAACAATGGTTTTGGGCTGGTTTTGGGACAGACCTTCCACTGCCGTGTGCGACACCCGCCATGCGCCACGGCACGTACTTATGCCATGGACCTGTCATTATTCATTTCTATCTGCAGATGCTATTGAAGCATTGTGACTCTTTGCCTCGTGTCTCCTAGCCAAACCCTTGGGTCTGGCTAGGAGACACGCTTGACCATTGGGTGTACGACTTGTGACTGTTGTCACCGTCTGACCTGGCACTGACGCCTAGTCAGAAACAATGTCACTAAGAAGCTTCCACGCATGTTCTCATGGTATTAGAGCGGTGAGACACTTCTCGCCGAGTTGTCCAACAGAGATGCAGAAGAGCAGCAGCAGTGAGCGTCACCGCTCCAGCAAATCCATTGGAACCTGGCGACGTCACCTGACTGCCGGCGACATCACCCACCTTCAGCACGTGAGTGTGCAACAGCAACAGCCACTAGCAATAGCAGGTGACAGCTGTAGCAGGTGGTAGCCGCTAGCAGCTGCTGGCATTGGCTTTAGCAGCAGCAGTAGCAGGCCGCAGCCGTAGCAGGCCGCAATGGTCCGCAGCAGCAGCACACAATAGGAGCAGCGCGCAGCAGCAGCAACAAGGTGCAGCACGAGCAGCGTGCACTAGCAACAGCGTGAAGAAGGAGCAGCACGCAGCAGCGCTATGTAGCGGCAGCAAGTAGCAGCCGTAGTAGGCGGCGGTGGGTAGCAACACCAGTAGCAAGCGGCAACGTAGCAACAGTAAGCAGCTATAGCGGCGTGCACTAGCAGTAGCTTGCAGCAGTGACACTGCGCAGCAGCCGTAGCGCGCAATAACAGCAGTGCGCAGCAGCGCCGCAGCACAGCAGCAGCGCGCTGTTGCTGCCACAGCTACACAAGCAGCTATACGGCCGCTGTCGTAGGCGCAATCGCAACAGTAGCAGCAGCCAAGCGGAAGCTATTGCGGAGCTTCCGCACATCTTCTGTGTGGTTGCCGTGGAGGAGCCGCCCAATTGCCGTGAGAATCAACCAAAACAGATGGGGGGTGCTGACGTCAGCATTCTCTTTGCTAACGTCATCAGGTCCATTCTGGCATCAGCAAACCCTTGCTGACATGAGCACTTGCCTTGGTCAACTTTTGGGGTTGGAAGGTCAAACATTGCCAGTGTTTTAACTCCTCGAGAACCGCTGATGGTTCTGAAATCCGACCGGTTTGACGTCCCAGTTCATAGTGAGAGCAGACATGGCTCTGACCGGTGACAAGGGAAAAGGACCACCGGACCCCTCTTCCTCCTCCTCAGGGGTCATGAGCCCACGCTTGCAGGCCATTGCGGATCTACGCAGTCAGCAGGACGAGACATGTTGTCGGCAGCAGCAGCAGACTGACGCCTTCCGTGTGGTCACTCATCTTCTTTGTGGCCAGTCCACGGCCCCACAGCAGACATCTGGGGGAGTCGGCGGTGTGGTCCCTTCTGTACGGTAGTCAGCATCTACACCGAGGAGAGCAGTAGGACAAGACCTGCCACTTCTTGATCCTTTTGAGTAGGACCCTGAGATGCCAGGGATGGAGGATGACATCCACGAGAGGGAGATCCGCGTGCTTCAGGAGCGTCTCCGTCAGCTTTAGACGTATTCCGATTCCCTGTTCCTGGTGATCCAATCCTCACCTAATCCGTACTTCAGCAACTTTCCTCATCCCGGTGTCTTCCTCAGCTCTCGTCCTTCCCAGCTTGTGGTGTCTCTCCCCACAAAGTAGCAACCCAAGGACTTCGAGACACCGCCCCCATGCTATGTCAGCGAGGACGGCTTTGATTGCTGGGAGAATCTCTTCCAGGTTTGGGCCACTTAAGAGGGGGTATGGCCGTACTATCACTGTCCGTACCAGGTTACGGATGGTGCTCAGGTGCTAACAACGGCTCAAACAATGCATGGACTCCTTTACGCCATGCCGCGCGAGACTGTCGTTGACTTTTGCCCTTTCCTTGGCGAGGCCGGCACAGGCGCAGGTGCTTATCCATGTCGAGGCTGGTACCTGGCATTGTCCCTGCTTGCTGGAGAGACGCACACCACTCGCGCGGCTCACATTCACGCCTTTTATTCCTTTCGTCAGGGACCTGTCGGGACCGCAGTCGATTACTGGCAGCGTGTCATGTACATCTACATGCGCCTCGGGACTTCTAGAGGTACACGGCTCTGGATACTTCCCACGCTCATGATCGGAGTCCTTCTTAAGCATGCACACATCTTCTCGGGGTACAACGATGCCGTGCTTGAGCCCTTCTCCACCTCTCTCCAGCTCCTTCCTTGGTCGCATCGGCTTTTCCTCTAGGTGGCTTCCGCCCGGGAGGCAGCCGTGGCCCATCAGGAGAGTCCCCTTGCTGTAGCATTCATCGCGTCGTCGTCAACGTCCCTCTTGTATTCCACTTCTCCATCCTATAGCACACCCTCCTCTTCCTCCTCCACCCTGGCTACCCCGACTCATATGCAGGGTGTGACAGCCGCGACACAAGGGAAGAAGGGCAAGAAGAAGCATGGTTTGGGCCAACAGCAGTCGCAGCAGCAGCAACCACCAGGCGGTAGCAGTGGACGGACTGTCCACTACTACAACTGTGGAGGCCCTCATCGCTACACCGAGTGCAAGTAGCCGCTTGACTGGCCGTGGATTACTCGCGGTCTTCAGGCTGCACATGCGCAGCGGGCTGCGTCGAGCAGCACAGCCTCTGGTCGCGCTGCCACCACGACTATAGTAGTTCCTGCTTCCTCACCGGTGAGCAATGGCGATCCGGACCCACGTGACCGCACCATTGCAGAGCTCTGTCAACTTCTGAAGCTTTGCTTTTGGGGAGGTGCGAGTGTGTTCTCACAGCTGGGTGGTTCATAGACTGTTTGTTCGTCTGTTCTCGTCGGTTGTGATGACTCCTGTGGGGGGGCAAAGCTGGCATGTGATGATGATGGGCCTGACGGTACCGATTAGATTCATGAGTCTCACCTCTGTGCACTTCATCGTTCCTCCTCACCTGTCGCTCAGCGCTTGTCCGAGGCCGAGTGTTCCATTTCCTGTTGTACAATGACGTCCTCCAGTCATGATCCCGGTGGCACTTGGATCATCGATTCTAGTGCCACTCATCACATGACCTGTCGTCCTACTGACTTCATTCACCTCGGTCCTGTTGCGCCTGTTTGCTTCGTTCGCACTGGCTCTGTTCAATCCTTGCCGGTCTAGTGTGTTGTGGTTGTGTGCTTCGATGGTCCTTCTGGCCCCCTGTATCTTTCCGAGGTGCTTTTTGTGCCTGAACTTGAGTTGAGCTTCTTTTCTGTGTGTGCCTGCAAACTGATGGGACTCTCTGTGGAGCACAATGTAGACTCCGCGACTGTGACAGCTATTGATACTCGCACTGTTCCTCTTTGTGCCTCCGTCGTGGATAATGTTTATCGTGTTTCTCATATTTCTTCTTCTTCTTGCTCCCGCTCGTGTGGTTGTCACAAGCGTTCTGTCTGGTGAGCACCAACGATTGCTCCATCGTCGCCTGTGTCATGTGGGCTCTGATAAAGTGTCGAAGCTCATTCAGACACAGCTTGCACTCGGTCTTAACGTGGCTTTGTTCAAGAGGCCGCCTAAGACCGGGTGTCTGTTCTACTCTCAGAGGAAGATCCATCGCTGCACCTACCCTGACTCTCATTGTGGAGCATTTCTCCCCCTTGAATCGGTCCATTCAGACCTTCTTGGTCCTCTTCCCGTCGAGTCTCTGCCCGATCGGGGCCGATACGTCCCGAGGCTGACTGATGACTTCACCCGAATGCGGTGGGTCTACAGCCTGCGCCAGATGAGTGATGCCGCTCTTGCGGTTTGCCTCTGGCTAGTGATGGCTGAGCGTCAGTCCCGTAACATGCTGCATACTTTCCGTTCAAATCGCGGCGGCAAGATTCTTGGAGAAATGGATAGTTTCTTCGCCGAGCATGGGGTTTTTCACCAGGTCTCCGCTCCTGCTACTCCTCAGTAGAACGATGTCTCTGAGTGCTGGAACTGCACCATGGAGGATGCGGTTCGTACTATACGGTCTGAGTGCGGTCTCCCGAAGTCCTTCGTCTTTGAAGGATTCGCCTACATGACGTGGGTCTTGAACCGCCTCCCACACGGTCCCCTTCTGGACCATGTTACACCGTACGAGCTCTAGTTTGGCCACCATGCTCATCCGTTTCTCGCACGTGTCTAGGGATCCGTGGCTTCTATGTGGTACACCGAGCACCAACAGGGGTCAAAGGTCTCCCCGCGGGGTCGCTTGTGTGCCTTCGTGGGCATATCCCCGCAGTCGAAGGCCTGTCGGTTTTGGGACCCCGCTCGTTGCCGCATCGTTGAGTCCTGTGACGCGCTCTTTTTTAGTCTCTGACAAACCGTGATCTGACCTCGATCATGTCGCTGTCCATCATGCACGTTCCTACGTATAAGGCTTCTCGACGGATTCGGGAGTCTGGGCCCATGAGCACCTCTCGTCCGGCTGATGTGCCTCTGTGAGCTTCCTCCACTTCTCGGTCTCTGGCTCTTGATGACCCAGCGATCATCGTTGTTGGCCCAGCACAGCCAGCTTCTACCCCTGCTCCCTCGCACCCCACAGGCACCCATGATTCCGTATCTGTGTCCACCAGTACTCCTGCCACTGTGCGTCGTCTTGCCTCGACTCTTGCTCCTACATTTACGCCCTGTCCCATGTCTCCCACACACGCATCTCCTCCCAATGCATCACATGTCCCTTTGCCTCAGTCCTCACCAGATGTGGTCGTGCCTGTCTCTGAGCCTGAGGTGAGCCCCTCGAGCCTAGGTTACTCGCGTGAGCCCGGTGGTCGTCTTCGACCATAGGTCTCTAGAGTACAGCGGGTGTCAGGCCCCGCACCCAGGCGCTCCACTCGCAGTATTACGAGTGGTGATCCCAGCACAAAGGCCCTAACCCTGAGTGCCCACAAAGATTACACAGATCACACAGATCACGTCCAGCGTGTACTATAGGGCACGATCTGGTCACTCACAAGTTTCATATCGCTTGTGATACAATAGCTGACCTTGTGGCCGTCAGGCCAAGCACTGAGGCGGGTGCACTTGCCACTCAGCGCTCTCCCTCTATGGCGCCTGATCCGGGCACACCGAGGGAAGCTCTCTCATCAGAGGATACAGACATCTGGTATCCTCCTTGTGAGGATGAGCTTCGTGCAATCTGAGAGCACGGAGTTTACGAGCTAGTTGACCTTCCACCTGGGAGGAAGACTATTCAGGTCAAGTGGGTTTTTTGCAAGAAAGTGAAGCCATATGGCTCACTGGAACGCCACAAGGCCCACTTGGTCGTCAAGGGGTACTCTCAGAACAAGGGCATCGATTACACTGACACCATTGCCCCTGTCTGTCGTATGACCTCAGCTTGCGCTCTGTTTGGTGTAGTGGCTCAGCATGACTGGGAAGTGCACCAAATGGACGTGAACAATGCATTCCTCCATGGCTCTACGGATGAGGAGATTTACGTGGCTCAGCCACCAGGCTTTGAGGACGCTGACAAGGTATGGTGCTTGCGCGAGTCCTCATACGGCCTCAAGCAGTCTCCTCAGTGCTGGAACCAGGAGATCACAAGCACCCTGACTCGTGCAGGATATTTACAGAGCGAGGCGGATCCCTTTCTCTTCATCCGACATACACTGCCTTCCTCGTCTATGTGGACGACCTTCTGATCGCGTCTCCTTCCATGGAGGCCGTGAAGGAGGCCAATGCAATCCTTGAGGCTGCCTATAGGATGAAGGATCTTGGTCCTCCAGCGATGTTTCTTGGCATGGAGATCGTGCAAGACCGCGGACGTTGGAAACTTCTATTGCATTAGGCCCAATACACACGTGTTGTGGGGGAGCGCTTCAGTGACTTTCTTGGTGCAGTGCCCACGGCCCCCACACCTCTCACACCTGACGGGCAGGATGCCCTAAATGTGTACAATCCCACACAGTTGTGGGAGACAGTGGATGTGACCTTGTACCTTAGTCTCCTCGGATCTCTGATGTACTTGGCCACGACCACACGTCCCGACATCGATTTTGTCGTCAACCTTCTTGCACATTTTTCGCGTGCTCCACATGCTAGAGCCCTTCATGCGGCTCTGCGAGTGGTGCGATACGTGATCTCCACACCATACCTCAGACTTTACTTTCGTCGGCAGTGTTTGGTGGTTCATGATGGCTACACCGACAGGGACTGGGCCTGGATTTCAGATGGACGTAGTCGCACCGGTTATGTGTTTATGGTCGGTGGTACCGCTGTGTCCTGGCGTAGCGGGAAGCAAGGCTGCATTGCACGTAGCTCGCGGGAGGCAGAGTATGTTGCTTTGGGTGCAAGGGTTGTTGAGGTAGTGTGGTTGCAGCGCCTGTTCCTTGAGCTGGGTCACTCACTACCTGCCACTGTGCTTCGTTGCGACAATCAGAGTGCTCTTGCCACTGCGGAGAACTTTGGTGTCTTTCACGCTCGTACGGAGCACATTGCGGTTGAGCATCACTTCGTGCGTGATGTGGTAGAGCAACATGTCATCTCTATCATATGGATCGGCACTGACATGGAGCGTGCTGACTTCTTGACGAAGACACTTGCACGGGGGAAGTTTTTGGTGGCCATTCGTTCCGTTGGGCTTCGTCCCTTGCCTGAGAGTGGTTGAGTGCAAGGAGTGTCTTTGTCTGTGTCATCACTGTTTTTGCACTCGTTGCATTCGTGCCAGTGCTGCACATGTATGGACATGCCTACCACCGGGTCATGGGGGAGTGTTGTGATTTGTGACGTTCCTGTCGACCTGTACAGTTTACTGTGACCACTCGGCCGTGTCCTTGTCCGAGCAAATCCCTAATGCGGACCCAAGAGGTATCGATGCGTCGTCTTGCGGTGGACTACAAGCTTGAAGGTGACTGACGACCGTCCCAGAATTCTCGAAATTGTCTGGGACCTCTTGCAATTTTTCTGTAGCACGGAGGAGTTTATTGGTGGACTCGACATGGGCCCGATTTGCATGTTTTTGCGTTGTGTGTCCACCTTTTGATGCCGAATGCATGCATGTGACCAGTCGTAGCGTCCGGCTTGTGATTTTGCACGTCTAGGTTTAGACGGAGTAGCGTTCTGACATGTGTGCGGTGAGTTACGGCGAAAACAGTGGTTTTAGGCCGGTTTTATGACAGAACTTGTTCTGCCGTGTGCGACACCCGCCGTGCGCCACGGCAGGTACTTATGCCATGGACCTCTCATTTGTCATTTCTCTCTGCAAATGCTATTGAAGCATTCCGACACTTTGCCTTGTGTCTTTTAGCCAGACCCTTGCCGTTGGGTGTACGACTTGTGCCTATGTGACACCGTCTGACCTGGCACTAACGCCTAGTCAGCGGTTGTGTCGCTAGGAAGCTTCCAAGCATCTTCTCAGCTAGTTTCTGTGCTCGCTGCACTGTCTTGCTTGGGTTTGGGGTGTGGATCATGGCAAGCACGATGCCTCTGGACTTTTTAATTTGATGTATCTAGTCGCTTCGCCTCCGGAGCGTGTGCCATTTCAACAATGCCTAGGAGGACAGGAAGTTGCATTTGCTTTTGTTCTCTTGTTCTCTTAACTCTGCTCATTTCTATGCCATGGATGCAGCTGCTACTTGATCCATGAAGGAACAACTTAGAGTGTACATCTAGGTGCCCTCCTCAACATGCACAATAGCAATTTCACTAATGCACAATAGCAATTTCACTAATGCGACAATAGCAATTTCACTAATGCGACAATAGCAATTTCACTAATGCGACAATAGC
>SZWC01000788.1:32180-75843 GCA_023375785.1 Penium margaritaceum | reverse complement strand
GGGGGGGGGGGTGGGGACTGGCGGGCAGCGGGCGGGGAAGCAGGCGGGCAGGCAGACAGGCAGGCGGGGTGGGGTGGGCAAGCGGGCAGGCGGACCGGCGGGCGGGAGGACGGGCGGGCAGGTGGGCGGGCAGGAGGAAGGGCAGATGGGCAGGCAGGCGGGCAGGTGTGGGGTCAGGTGGGCAGGCGAAAAAGTATTTGCCCTTCGCAAAATTCTGTCACGGGTCAAGGCCGTTCCTCACAAAACCCACCCTTCGTGCAAATTGTAAGAATGTCGCTGCTCTGTCGGCATGACAACATGGAAAGATGTCGACATGTGGGTGGGCATGTCAGCAAGTCCAAATATCCACATGTCGGCACGTTCACGTCCTGGCAAGCTGGCATGCTGGCATGCTGGCATCTACCGAGAGTAATGGGCCATATCATGCTGGCATCTACCGAGAGTAATGGAAACGACAGAACATAGCACAGCACGGCACGTGTCATGGGTACCACAGCATACATGGGCAGACTTCCGAAACATGCCACATTCGGGCATGCCATGATTCAGCCTGTGCCGCAAGTTTGGCGTTTCCAAGCACCCTATCCTCACCTCTACTCCTCACGTACACCTGCTCACCTGCACCTGCACCTGGCCGCCTCACCTGGTCTCCCTTGCTTCACAAGCGCTCGGTACAAGGACAGAGGCCCGCCGCATGGCACAGGCTCCCCGTCCTCATCGTCGTCCTCATCGTCCTCTTCGTCCTCCCTCTCCTCGCCATCCTCCCAATGACCTCTCTCCCGCACATCCTCCTCCTCCTTCCTCTCCTCCCTTTCCTCCCCATCCGCCGCATCCCCGTCCCTCCATAGCCCATCCACTTCCCCCCTCGAACCACCCTTGGCATGCCTCTCCAGCTGCCCCTTCCGCCCCCTTTGGCTCCCCGTCTCCATCACCGCACGGTCGCCGTCGCTTGCGTCCACTCCCAGAGTTCCTCAATCCCTCGCTCTGTCGCTTTCTCCCAGTTCCTCGGCCTCTCCCAGTGTGGGCGCAAATGACGCTGACCACCGACGTGAGCTTCCTGATTTTGCCGCACGGGTCTCAAACGCGGGGCGAACCTCAGACCTACGGAATGTTTGCCGACCTCTTGTGAAAATGTCAATCTGCCCGTGGACGTCGACGCGGATGTGGACGTGAAACGAGGGTGTGCACGTAGGCGTAGACGAGTAGGTGGACGTGGTCGTGAACGTAGGCGTTTCCTCTTAGGGTAGGCGCGTGCGGGATCCTTGAGAGGCCGAGGGACACATGCGCTAGGATGGAGTGCGGCTGGCCGGAGGGTTGGTGGCAGCGGCTGCAACTTTACTCGCAGGCTGGCCCCGGAAGCGTCGCCACGACAGTAGGGCAAGCAACTCGAGCGAACTCGCATCTTGCACCGGTTCTTGCCGCAGAAACGTCACCTGTAACGTCCCTGACGTACACGAGTGTTTCACCTAACGTAGCGTAGATGGTAAACAGGTAGAAGTTGCGAGGCAAAACACGATTTAGAATTTGGGACACTTGAGTAATTTGTAATTAGCGGTAAGTGTACTTCGATGAGACGTGTCGAATTGGTCGAACATATGTGTACAAGTGTCGAGTTATGAATGAAGCATAGTCAGGGTCGTTGGTCGATTGTCGAGCAACGCGTGCGGAGTCGCGTCATGAGTGGTCACATTCGAGAAGGTACGTCGAGAAGTCGGGGTTCTTCGAGAATCGGCGGTGAAGATACGCATTGCATCTTCATAAATCTGGATTCGTCGTGAGGTGCCAAGAAGTCGACCAAAATGTCGTGACACTTCTGTTCGTATGTTCGCGAGAGTGGTACAAGTTGTCAGAAGGTTCGAGAGTATCCAGTGAGGTTGGGGCAGTTGGCTAGTTTTTCCTCGGCCGTCAAAGTGAATATCGCGGTTCTCGCGACGTGATGGGTTGTTTGTGTAATAACAGAAATGCCCACTTAGGGAGGTTCGGGACTCGTGTACGTCTGGTACACAACACATCCCCCCCTTTTAGTCATGACGTCCCAGCGTGCACGCAGATGTGGCCCAGAGACGGCGGTACTAGCCGTTGATGAGATGATCGACGTCTCGGAGATTGTCGTAGGGTTTCCAGCCGTTCTGAGCGGCGTCGCAGCCGTGCCACTTAACGAGATGTTATGTCATCTTACCTCGTTGTCGATGGTCGAGGATGTCCTCGATGATGTACTCCGTGTCTTCGTCCGCTGGAATGGGAGGCGGAGGAGGGACATCTCTCCCAGAGAAGTTCTTTCCGGGATCTCTATAGTTCTGAAGTCTCCTAACATGGAACACCAGATAAACTTGAATAGTGTCGGGGAGTTTGAGTCGTGCAACCACAGGGGTTTGCATTCTCTCGATCTTAAACGGTCCCAACCATCGCGGTTTGGGCTTCAGACAGTCGGATCCGTGGAGTTTGATGTTCGCCGAGCTGAGGAGGGCTTTGTTGCCGGTGTCACCACCGGCGAAAAAGCCCTCCTTAGCTCGGTGAAGATGCCATCATTGCAATGTCGGTCAGCTACTCGCTTCATCATTGCTTGTGTCTTAATTGGAAGTATTTTAGGGCATGCACGTCCATGCAAAAACGAACATGAGCTTTGTGTGTGAGTGCGATGCAAGACGGCAAGAATTTAGCTAAGTCTGGAACGTTGAATACAAAAGAACAAGGAGAGTACAAATGAGCCCCTAGCGGGCTTAAGTAGGGGCGCCGGCAGCTAGCCGCACTGGGCCCCGTCATCCCCGCTGAACCCAAATGAGTCAACGGGGAGAACACATTGCGTACACCACAATAACAATAACGGTGGTCTCCTCGAGGCACCGGAATAGCTCTCCGAGTGCCCGGGTCTCGACCACAGAGAAAATAGGAGCAGTGCCAGAAAATCTCAGAATCAACGTCCAGACATCACACACGGATTTCAAAGCATCGGAAGCGCTAGTACAGCCACCGGTTCTCCTCGTCGCACCGGCACAGTCCATAGGGTGCGTGGGTCTCAACTCACCGAGACAACTCTCTTAGCTCCGGAGAAGCCAACAGGGCTGCCGGAACGCATGAACCGCGTCTCGCGGGCGATGTCGTAGGTGCTCGAGAAGTCTCGGGACACTCCGGAGGCTCGTCGTGCCGTCACCCTCCTCTATCATATACCGCCAACGTGGGTATATGGATAATGCATCGGCGTCAGTCGCGACGGGTGGAAGCCACACAAACCAACACTCCCCCTGGCTGACATAGCCGTCCACGCCAGAACAAATGAACCAAGGCACGGAACAACAACATATGCCAAACCACATTATGCCCCAGTAAACCACACACACATACACAACTGCTGTCCATCTAAGGTCTCCTCACGACACTGGCACATCATACCAAGTGCCTGGGTCTAGACCATGAGAAGAGTCATGCACACGCACACAATCCAGTCATGCACACCATACACATGTCAGGCTAAAAGAGGGTCTCCTCGTGACATTGGCGGTACTAGTGCTCAGGTTTCGACCACTAGGAGCAATCTAATAGGTGTCTGTGTGCCGACCACAATAGCATCGTCAATCAACACATAGGATCATAGGGCGGTCTCCTGGTAACACAAGTGTACCTCACCATGTGTCCGGGTCTCGACCAGTATAAGCAAACCAGCTGGCATGCACATGCTACACGCAGTATGGCCACACACAAAGACACACGACCCCATGGTCTCCTCGTGACACTGGTGAAATCGACCAAGTGCCTGGGTCTCGACCAACAGAGTGCGGCTTGGTATGCTCATAGCAGAGTATGGACCCCTCTCCATGCATCTCCCGTAACGTCGCGTCAGTTCAAGGTCCACACAACACTCCCCCTGGGCAGGTGAACCTGACGGCGATGTCCTTGATGGAGATGCTGATACCGTAGGTGAACAGATCCTGAGCGATGAATCATGTGGTCTCTGCATCATATAGAGATAGCTCCCCCCGTCATGCACGAGTCGGCTCCCTCCCTCAAAGACAAAGTGGTGTCTCTGGCTACGACTCCTTGCATCGCAACTCCATCACCTGCAATGAACCAATTCTCGCGTGACTGCCAAGGGCGCCAACTCACAGTCTCTCCTCTGTCCGCTCTACCGCGATGCATCTATGTACGTCGGAGGAAATGGAATGGGCGAGCAGCACGCGAGCGTGGATGAAGTGGCGGAGCTGGCCTCCGAGGCGGGATAAAGCACCCTGAGGCATAGGAGTGTACGGCCAGAAGAAGAGGGCTAGAGCGACGAACCGGATCACCACTCATGGACGAAGGTGATGATGGAGCAGCTGAGTCGGGTGGATGAAGGTGTGTGATGGAAGGAGCACAAGGAGGAGCGATGACAGAGTCAACAGGAGCGACGATGGAGGAAACTGAAGGTACGCTCAGCTCTCCTATGGTAGTGTCTCCATCGAATGTCATACTAAGAGCTGCTACAAGATCCTCCCCAAGTATGGGTGTGACAGATGCTAGTGGCGGAAGGCTCGTGCCAATAAAAGTGATGCTCCCCTCCTCTGAGAGTTGCTAAAGCGCTGCAATCATCTCCCACTACAGCATTACTACACGCTCCTACACGTCGGCGTAATCTGCCTCAGACATGTGGAGGTGGCCCACGTGTGCCTTGCGTAGGATGAATTCTACCTCACTGGATGCTGCACATGCAGACTGTAGAACTGGCGAGTACATCTCTATCTGCATCTCTCCTGCTGAAGACAATGGAGCCGATGCTGCTGCATCCTCCCAGGGGTCAGCCAAACTCGCAATGTGCTAAGACGCTGGAACATAGGATGCAGCTATAGGTGTTGCATCCACACAACTCGTGTTTGTCATACGAGGGGTGAGCGGTCGCATGCCGAGAGAGAAGGAGAAGGAGAATTTGTCAGAGTCCGTGGAGCATGTGGAAATGTCGTCCATAAAGGTAGTGGCAATCTCAGCGTCGATGTGATGAGGAGGGTCACCAACAGGTGAACTCGAGAGGGCGAAACTCTGCTCCTGCTGAAGAGGTGACTCCATCCGTGTGTACGGATCGGCTCCATATCCTCCACTGCCACCGCAGTGGACACAGGTGTACATGACTCCGACTCTACAATGCCCATCAAGGTAACCAGCAAGCGTAGCTGGCGCTCACGCGCCGTCTCGTTGGGAAGGCTGGTCCCTGCCACGTTCTCGATAATGGAGTGAGGACCACCATGTAATTCCGCCATGTGTGTCGCTGCTCCGTCGTGTGTATGGTAACCCGTAGACTCTAGGAAGATGGGCGACTCCTCACGCTGAAGCTGGTCCTCAGGTAGCATGGATGAGACGGTGGAGACTATTATGTCTGCTCCAGTGTATTTCCCAGCAACATCTCTCAGAACTGCTGCTCTCAAGAATGCCTCAACCTCTAAAGACCAGCGCGCCGACTCTGCTCATGCACTGTGACCGTTGTCGAGCTAGAGTGTGTCGCTTGCGGCAACGCCCCCGAAAATCCGTATGGGGCATCCTGATCTGCACGGAACTCTTGTGCCATTGCCAGGCCGCTACCGGTCGGAGTCGCGAGTGGCACCTTCCAGGCACGTGGTACCTGTACTCCTCCTGATGCAACCTGCTGCTGCACAACGTCCGACTCCTCCCCTAGCGTAGATGTCAAACTCGATGACATGCACGTGCCAAGTACTCCAACATCCGCCGGACTGGTGTGAGTCTGTTGTACACTCTCCCCCAGCAATCCGGTAGACGCATCCTGATCTGTACAGGACTTGTGTGCCACCGCCGGGCCCCCATCCATTGGAGCCGAGAGTGGCACCGCCCACAGATGCCGTGCCTGTGCTCCTCCTGATGTCACCTGTTGCTGTAGAAGAAGAAGTGTCCACCATGAACGCCATGTCGGGATCAGAATCCATGCCATGTGCTGTCACCGTGTCATCAGAGTCTGCCTGAGCTGACGCTGGGGCACCATAGCCCGGCGCAAGTGCGGGTCCAATTGCTACGGTCACAACATGCAATGTGTAGTAACCACAATCCCCCTCAACAAGTATAACAACGGAAGCAGAGGAGGTGGAGGATGTATTTGAACCGGCGCAAGCATGGCGTGCAGAGCTCTGTCGCCAACGTCGTGCTGAGACACGATTGCAACGAAGGCATGTCATGGCACGGTGGTGTTGTTGTAGTAGGAGAATGGAGGATTGAGAGTATGGTGGAAGCGTAGGACAGGCCAACAGGTGAAGCTGAAGGGACACCATCGAATGAGGAAGGAAGAGAGGATGAAGGAGATGTGGTCGAAGAAGCTGTCGACAAACTAGTAGCAAAAGCACGCTCGGTGAAGACAGGGTTACAAAGCCATTGCACCATCTGCCACAGGCCGTGAATCTCGGCGAATATGCTTGCCAGATTTTGAGCTAGGAGATCTACCAACGCTGGTAGATGCGTATGTTGTGGAGGACGCAGGCTCCGACAAGGCTGAAGCCAAGGTGGATGCCAGCCGTGAGGGCGCGTCCAGCAGCGACACCAACCATGACGTCCATCACTATAGTAGTAGGAGGCGACTGCGTAGGGCGCCTGCTCAAATGTCTGCGCACTCATTTTGTGCGCTAGATGATGGATAAGTGCCGAGGGCACCTACTACCGGTGGTAAACACCAAGCCGTGGGAGAGGATAAGACCAGTAGGTACTGTCACTCCCGGAGGTCAAGGCGTCAGGGTCAGCAAACGTGACCAGACTGGGCGAGTTGCATTACCAGAATACGCCCGGAGTATGGAGTCTGACTAGCTGTGGTTACTAATGGTGTTGCTACTAACAGAGTGAAGATTGTTCTAGGAACAGAAGGGGGTGGCTCCAGATGTAACTACTGCTCCAAGCGGTGAACAACCCGGCCCTTGGAGATGCATAGACTCGAATCTGCCATCAATCCTATGGGATGACGTGCGCGCACCAATCCACGGGCCCTAGAGAGACGCCGGTCCATGACCCGTCTAAAAAAAGAAGTCGCTGCCGACGACAGTCCGCTGTTGGCCAAAAAGGGAAGACTACAAGCGCTGCAGCAACTGCTCTAAACTATGCAGTCGTCGACACTCCATCGCCACCGCCGTTGTTGCTACAAAAGCTGTTGTTCTTGCTATGGCTGCTACAAGTACAAGTGTTGTAGTCGTTGCTGAACGGGTAGCGGCTGCGGTTGTTCGCGACATGGATTGAAAGATTTTGTCCCTTTTTGGTTTTTCTTTCTATATTTTTTTTTATCCCCCTCCTTTTTTTGTCAACTCGGATCACCACTCCCTTGCGGATGCACACCCGCCCCTTGTCTTGAATGCCACCTTAGAGAAAAGGGAGGAGGCCCCAAAAAATGCTAATGGCGAGGGGTCAGGTCGCCCCTCGCTTCGAGAAAAAAAAAACGAGGGGTGTGGGCCCCTCGCTTGCTTGCTCGCTCGCAAGCCTGTGAGCAAGCGAGGAGGGAGGAGAGGGGGGGTGTCCTGACCACCCCTCTGAGCTGACCCCTCTGTCGGTCGGCCGACGGGGCGGATGGGACCAAGGGGGGCCACGGGGCCGACGGGCCCCCTCCGAAGGGGCACTGAGATGGGCTCGGTGGGGCCCTCCAAGGGCCCCCTTGAGAAGGGGAGGAGGGGGGGTACGAACAGGGTCGTCAGGCCCTCCCAGAGGGCTCCCCCTTAGAGGAGGGTTGCGAGGCCCTCCTCGTAGTGGCAGTAGCAGCTGCAGCGGCAAGTGTAGCTGCTACGGTTGTTGTTGTTACTGCTTCTGCTTCAACTACTGTTGCTGCTGCTGTTGTTGCTGCTCTGTGTAGCAACAAATGCTTCTTCTTGCTGTTGCCGCTGCTAGTGGTGTTGCGCCTTGCTACTAGTGTTGCGGCTTGCTGTTGTAGCCGCTACTGTTACTGCTGCTTGCTGCTGCCACCACTGTTGCTTGTTGCTGTTGCCGCTATTGCTATTGCTACACACTACTGCTGTTGCCGTGGTTGTTGCACGCTGCTGCTGCTGCCATCGCTACTATAGTGGCTGCTGCTACTGGTGCCATATGCTAGTGCTACTGACGCTGCAGCACACCGGCTGCTATTACTACTGCTGCTGCCACCTGTGTAGCTACTACGAATGCTAGTGCTGGCCTTTGCTGCTCTCGCTACCGTCATTGTTGCTATTGCTGTGAGCGGCTACGCTGCCGCTATTGCTCCTGCTAGGTGGCACTGCAGCTGTCGTGGATGCTTCATCTGCTGCTGCAATTGTTGTTGCCGCCGCAGTCGCTAGTGCTGCTGTATGCGGCTAACCGCCCCTGTGGCATTCCCGTGCAGTCGCTTTGCACTCCCTCATGCTACTACCGGCATAGCACCATGTGGCGCGCTCTCTTTTCGTTCCGCCCACTGCTCTTGCTACAGCTTCTGCTACTCACACGTCCCCTACGCTCTCATACCAAATTGGAAATATTGTAGGGCATGCAGGCCCATGCAAAAATGAACATGAGCTCTGTGTGTGAGTGTGATGCAAGACGGCAAGAATTTGGCTAAGTCTGGAACGCTAAAGCTAAAAGAACAAGGAGAGGGTACAAATGAGCCCCAGGCGGGCTTAAGTAGGGGCACCGGTAGCTAGCCGCACCGGGCCCCGTTACCCCCACTGAACCCAAACGAGTCAACTGGGAGAACTCATTGTGTACACCACGATAACAATAACGGTGGTCTCCTTGAGGCGCCAGAACAGCTCTCCAAGTCCCCGGTCTTCACCACTGAGAAAATAGGAGTAGTGCCAAAAAATCTCGGAATCAATGTCCGGGCATCACACACGGCTTTTCGAGAATCGAAAGCGCTAGTACAGCCACCGGGTCTCCTCGTCACACTGGTACAGTCCACCGGGTGTGCGGTGAACCCACCGAGAAAACTCTCCTAGCTCTGGAGATGCCATCAGGGCTGCCGGAACGCATCAACCGCTACTCGTTGGGGCTGTTGTAGGTGCTGGAGAAGTCTCAAGACGTTCAGGAGGCTTGTCGTGTCGTCACAGTCGTGACGGATGGAAGCCACACAAACCAATAGTGTTTACGAGGGTTTGCCATGTTTCCTCCGAGATAGTGGTGAAGTCTCGTGTTACTGCGGCTTTTTCGTCTAGCTGGTGTTGCGAGAAGCTTGCCATACACCACCTCGAATGGGGTTTTACCCGTTGCGGTAGAAAGTGCCAAAATATGTGATTTTGACGGTTGGTAGTTTTTGTGCCCAATTTGTCCCATTAGGTTCGCATACTGTTTGGAGCAGTTGTTAAAGCGTCTGATTTGTCTGCTCGTTTTGACCATCGGTTTGAGGATGAAACTCCATTGAAAGTTTAATTCTCCTACCGTAGCGAGTCATACGTTTACGCCAAAAAGTGTTGGTGAATTGACCGTCTTTGTCACTCGTGATTGTTCTTGGTATGTTGTGTACCCGTACGATGCTGTTCCTTTGGCGTTGACGGTGGTCGTTGTTGACATGAAGTGGGACATTTTAGAAAACCTGTCGATGACCACGAGGATTGCATCATATCCTTCGGGTGTGACTGGTAATCCCGTGACAAAGTCGATGGAGATGCCTGCTGATGGTTCGGTAGGAACAGGAAGCGGTTGCAGAAGTCCGGGTGGCCTTGTGTGACTGGATTTCTCTCGCTGACATGTGTCGCACGTCTTAGAAGTTGGCCAAGTCGGATTGCATCTTGTCCTACCAGTAGTTTTTTGCCAGCTTCTTTAGTGTCTTGTCCTTTCCAAAGTGTCCACCTGGACCGGAATCATGGCATTCTTAAAGCACCATTCGGCGAGGCTCATTGCTCGGAGGCAAGAGTACTTGGCGAGTGAAGCCACGTTGCAAGTAGGGTGCGCCAAACAAGAATTTGGTTTTATCATATCCACCGTGCTGGTCATAGCCTCATGCCAACAATCAGTCAAGGTAGGGGTCTCGCTGTAGTTGTAGGGTTGCCACATCGGTCATCAAATCTAGTCGGCGGCTGAGTGCATCCGCCGGATTGGTTTTGCCTGGTCGGTACTCGAATTCGTAGTCAAACCCAAACTCGAGGAACTCCATCCATTTGGTTTGTCATCGACTGAGATTCGGCTGCATCCTCAGATGTTTTAACGCGTGGTGGTCGGTGCGCACTATGCACCGGCAACACTCCAGTTAGCATTGCCACGAATTGAACGCATGCACGACTGCCAACATCTCTTTTTTGTGGACCGCAAATTTGATTTCTGGTCCTTGTAGGTTTCAAGACATGTAGGGGAAGGGTTGTTTGTCGTTGCCGTGATCTTACAGAAAAGTCACGCCAATGACTTGGTCTAATGCATCTGTAGCCAAGACATATTCAACCGTTGTATCAGCTAATCGTAGGACCGACACTGAAGTCAGAGCGTCTCGCAAAGCGGTGAACCCTTCTTGTTTGCTGTCTCCCCATCGCCACTCATTTTCATTTCAAGTGAGGTTGGAAAGAGGCACTTGCACTCACGCGTAGTCCCCTACAAATCGCCTGTAGTAAATGAAGAATATGAGAAAAACTTGAATTTCTCAAACGTTCGTCAACGTTGGCCAATCAGCGACTGCTGCCACTTTCTTCGGATCCATGGTGATCCGTCCACCGTTGATGTTGTGACCAAAAAAGCCGATCAAACGACGACCAAAGCTACATCTTGAGAGTTTTCCGGAAAGTTTCTTTCTTTGTAGAGCTTTGAGAACTTTTCGGAGATGTCCATTGTGCTCCTCCAGGGTGCGGCTGTACACCAAAACGCCGTCGAGGTACACCACGACAAAATTCTTGAGGTATGGCCAAAGAATGATGCTCATTGCCACCATGAACATTGCTGGGGCGTTTGTAAGTCTAAACGGCAGAACCGTGAACTCCAAATGCCCGTTGCAAGTTCATGATGTTGTCTTCTCGATGTCGGAGGCTGCCACACGTATTTGGTGATATCCGTTGCGTAAGTCGATTTTGCTGAAAAATTCGGGCTCCTCGGACTTGGTCGAATATTTTGTCGTCTCATAGGAGAGGGTAGCGGTTCTGGATGCTGGCGTCATTCAAAGCCCGATAATCCACGCACATCCGCATCTCGCTAGTTTTCTTTTTCATGAATAATACTGGTGCGGCATATGGTGACGTGGATGGGCGGATGAACCCTCGACCAAGCATCTTGTCAAGTTGCTTCTTCTGCTCTGTCACCTCAAGATCGCTCATCCAATAGGCCCCTCGGACGGTAGGCCTGCTGCCCGGCTTCAGCTTGATGCGATGGTCGATGTCTTGTTGAGGATGTAAGGTTTTCAGGAGTTCGTTCGGGAGAACTTCCGCAAACTCTTGAATAAGAGATGCTAATTCTTTGGGTACCATTACAAACTTTGTCGAGGCCGATGAGGCCGATGATGAGCCAGCTGCTGCCACTTCTGCTTCTTCCATTGGCTTGAGACATATGAGCCACGCACGAGCCTCTTGTCGCATACAGTGCTTGGTGACGTTGAGCGGTATCGGCTACACCGGTTGTCCCTTTTTGGCTTTCGCAGCTTCATGTACTGCTTCTATCTCTCCTGGTTGAACTGTCAGCTTGCGTCCCGCACGCAGCAGTTATCGTTTGTTTCATCAAAATCCACGTAGACGTCATCGCCATTCCAGTCGACCTGCGGATTTTCTTTTGATCATCGTTGACCCCAGCAGCGGTGAAGTACACCTCCAAAATCGTCAGCCACATCCGAACCGTTGGTCCTTTTGAGTTTCCGTGATCAAACGGTTCTGGTGGAGCTGAACGAATTTTGGGTTTGCTCGAGAGTTGAGAATTTATCTCTACAAGCACCGCTTCATGCGTGCTTGTGTTGCAAAGGGTCTCCATTGCAACGTTGAGTTGTTGGAGCAGATGGTTGTTGATCCCTTCGAGGGCGGAGATATTGTTCGCCAATTCTTCATTGATCCACGCCTGTCATCCCCGTCCCACCTGTCATCCCTACTGCCATTGTTGAGGCTGTTGATAGGGGCAGCTGGTTCATTGCCATTGGGTCCATGACCAGATTGTTCGCCAAAACATTTGGAGTTGTTCCAGCCCCCACAAAGACTGTCATGCCAGTATTTGTTTTCGCTTCAGGGTTTGCATGCATCGGCACGTTCTGCTCCTCCATCACCAAAGTCGTCGCCGAAGACCCGCTGCTGGTCGTCAGTTGCACTTGCTTGCTTCACGTTATAGTCACGAAGTCTGCGAGGTCTTGATGTGCAAGATGTGCTGAAGACTTGTGCAAGGTGGTCCTCCGGTTAGGTAATGTAGTCGAATGCCTCTCCAACACCGCTTTGCACTGATACCAAGTGTTACGCTAAACAGAGCGCAGCTGGTAAACAGGTAGAATTTGTGAGGCACAATGAATTAGAATTTTAGACACTTGAGCAATTTAATATTAGTTGTAAGTGTACTTCACTGATAAGTGTCAAAATGGTTCAATAGATAAATACAAGTTTCGAGTTACAAATGAAGCATAGTTGGGGTCGTTGGTCAATTGTCAAGCGACGCGTGCGAAGTCGCGTTGTGAGTGGTTGGATCCGAGAAGGTCTGCTGAGAAGTCGGGGGTCTTGGATAATGAACGGTGAGGATACGTAATGCATCTGTATAAGTCTAGATTTGTTGTGAGGCGTCGAGAAGTCAACCGAAAGGTCGTGAAACTTCTTTTTATAGGTTTGCGAGAGTGGTCTAAGTTGTCAGAAGGTTCGAAAGTATCCAGTGAGATTGGGACAGTTTGCCAGTTTGCCCTCGGCCATCGGACTGAATATCGAGGTTCTTGCGACACGATGGGTTGTTTTCGTAGTAACAGAAATGCCCACTTGAGGAGGTTCAGGACTTGTGTACGTCTGGTATGTAACAGCGAGTGTGCAATGTTGTCACTACATTCGTTGTTGTTACGTGGCTGACGTACACTACTCCCTAAACTCCATGAGTGAGTATTTTTGTCCTCACATCCAGCGCCCAGCACATGTCAACTTCAAGATTTTCATCTCGTTCGGCTAAGGGCATTTTGGTCAACGGCCCCAACCTCCTATTACACCGAGTTTGATGTTTGCCGAGTTGAGGGTAACCTTGTCCCTAGCGGCGAATACATCATCATTGTGATGTGATTGTGTGTCGTTCAGCTGCTTGCTTTATTGTTGCTTGTGTCTGTGTGAGTGTTTGTCGTGTTTCATCCCAAATGGTGGAGAAATCACGGTATTGGATGTCGACCACGAGAATGTTGCTCAGGCTGTGAAGTCTAGCCGGTGTGGCAGGAAGTCTGCCATACACTAGTTTGAGCACAAGTTTACCCATTGCGGTGAAAACTGTTGAGTAACATGTGATTTTAGCGGTTTGGATTTTGGCTGCCCAATTCATCTCGTTTGGTTTGCATAATGTTTGGAGAAGTTGTTCGAGCGTCTAATTGGTCCGCTTGCTTCGGCCATCCGTTTGAGGGTAGAACTTTGCTGAAAGTTGGATCTGACTACCGTAGTGAATCATCAGTTTGCACGAGGATCAGCTGGTAAATCGACCATCTCTGTTTCTTGTGATGGTTCTTGGCAAGCCTTGTAGCTGTACGATGTTTAGGAACAGCTGTGCTAACCCTTTGTCGGTGACAATGGTTGTCGTCGGGATAGAGTGGGACATTTTGGAAAACCTGTCGACAACCACGAGGATTGCATCATATCCCTTGGGTGTGACCGGTAATCCAATGACAAAGTCCATGGAGATGTTGGTCCATTGTCCCGTCGGAATGGGGAGTGATTACAGGAGTCAGGGTGGACGTGTGCTATGGGATTTTTTTGCCGACACGTGTCACAAGATTTGAAGAAGTGGGCCACATCGGTTTGCATCTTGTCCCACCAGTAGTACTTTGCCAGCTTCTTTAGTGACTTGTCCTCTCGAAAAGTGAGATCAGAGAGAGGCGCTGACTCTAGGGGGGAAACCGTACAAAATGCCAGTAGCAATTGCAGAAGCCAGGGAAAACTTGAATGTCTCAAGGATTGGTCGACGCCGGGCAATCAGCAACTAATGTCACTTTTTGGGATCTATGGTGATTCGTTTGCCATTGATGGCATGACCCAAAAACTCGATCAAATAGTGGCCAAAGTCGTGTGTCAAGAGTTTTCCAAAAAACTTCTCTCTTTGTACAAGTTCAAGAATTTTTTGGAGATGTCCATCGCGCTCCTCTCGGGTGCGGTTGTACACTTGAATGTCATCAAGAAGTACCACAAAAAAATCATCAAGGTACGGGCAATAAATGCTGTTCATAGCTGCCACAAACGTCACCGGGGCATTCGTGAATCCGAATGGTGAGACCATGAACTCATAATAACCGTAGCAGGTTTGGAATGTCGTCTTCTTGATGTTATCATCTGCTACACAGATCTGGTGATAACCGTTGCGTAGGTCAATTTTTGGAAACATTTGCGCTCCTCAAAGTTGGTGATAAAGTTTTTCGGCTTGGGGAAGAGGACAGCGGTTCTTGATGGTTGCGTCATTCAACGCCCGGTAGCCCGTGCAAATCCGCATCTCACCAGTTTTCTTTTCCATGAATAGTATTGTTGCGACGTATGGTGATGTGGACGGGCAGATGAGCCCTTTGCCAAACATCTTGTCAAGTTGTTTTTTCAGCTTGGTCAGCTCGTGGTTGCTCATTCAATAGGCCCCTTGAACACTGGGTCAGCTTGCTAGATTTAGCTTGATGCGATGGTCCATGTCTCGCTGAGGTGGTAAGGTTTTTGGGATTTTGTCAGAGAACACATTTGCAAACTCTCTGAGGAGAATTGCAAACTCCTCGGGAACCATCGCCAACTTTGTTGATGTTGATGAGGTCGATGAGGCACATGAGGTAATGAGAATAATAAGTCTACTTCAGTCACTTCCGCTTCCTCCAATGGCTTGAGATGTACAAGCCACGCGTGAGTCCTTTGTCGTATACGATGCTTGGCCACGTTGAGCAATATCAGCTGCACAGGTTATTGCTTCTGTCACTGTGGTTTCCTCTGCTGCTCCCGTAGTCGTCTTCCACCCCATGCGTGGAAGTTTCCGCTTGACGATGTTGATTTCCATGTAGACAGCGCCATTGTTCCAATCGATCAATAGACTGTACTATATAGGAAATTGCGTCCAAGAATGATTTTGTGATCAGTCATTGGGCATGACCTCTAGACCCTTACATCTCGTAAATCTCCCACTTGCAGTCGTAGTGTCTCTCAGAGTCTCTGTATATGTCATCTTCTGTTGACGGTTTTCCCTTCAAACACCCCTGGTTTGGTCTGCAGACCTAGCTTTTGAACCATGTCATTGCTTGAAATTTTGAGAGAGGCTCCTCCATCCAATATTGCTGGTACCGTTCTTTGACTTTTGTAACCTCGGAGTTGCACTTTTAGCAGTATCGCGGATTGGTTGTCCTCATACCCCATGTCTCACTTTGTGATCTCAGAAACCCACCGAGGTGTCGTGAACCATGCAGATGGACAGTTGTTAAGCGCAGATTGCTCCTCTTGGATAAGAGTTGCACCTTTCATTCTTGCCCTTTGCCGTTTCCGAACTGAGTTTTTTGTGACTCCCCTCCCCCCCCCCCCCCCCCCCGTTTGGCCAGCTTCTTGCTTTGGCAGTTCCGAGCGATATGCCCAACCTTTTTGCATTTATGGCAGGTGCATGTGTCTCTTTGTTTGACGGCGTCCACTTCCATTAGAGCTGAGGAGTCCTCCAACTGGCTTTTTTTGTTCCCACGATAATTGTGGTTGGGTGGTCGCCAGCTGTAAGATTCCTGGATCCGAGCATTGTAGTCAGTGCTATCAATCCCCTATGCAGCTAGGATCATTCCTGGTAAGTCATTATGGATGCTGAAGATAGCGATCGCTCGCCGGATGTCCCATTTGAGGCTATTTTTGTAGTGAAAACAGAGTTTCTCAGGGGTGATGTCTTCACCAATAATGATCTTGCAGAAATTATGCGTGTACTCTGCCACGCTGGATTGTTGATGTAGACACTAAAGCTTATGCAAAGCGTCAGACTTCTCGATAAGCTGTCCAAACTGTACGAGCATTGCGTGTGAGAATTTTCCCTAGTCGGATGGTGGCGTCAGCGCGTCTTACCATTGTGGGTTGATCTGCTCCAAGGGTATCATGCCTGTGGTTGACGATACGAGAGGGGTACCATTGGTCGTTGATGAGGCCCAGTTGGTCTCCTGCAATCGTTGGATGGTCTTTAGGTCAGACCACCAACTAAATGCCATGCCACGCAAAACCCTGGCTGTGATGTGAACTTTTTCCCTATCGTTGTTCACCCCAGCAGTGGTGAATGAAACCTCCAAGCTCGTCAACCACATCTGAACCATTGTTCCTTTGGAATTTGCACAATTGAATAGTTCAGGTGGAGCAGGACAAATCTTGGGTTCATTCGAGAGTTGGGTGTTTCTCTCGACGAGCACCTCCTCTTGTACACTTGTGTTTTGAAGAACTTCCATCGCGATGATGAGCTGTTGGAGCAGATGGCTGTTGATCCCCTCAAGCGCAGAGGTACGGTTTGCCATTTCCTCCTTGATCTACGCTTGTCTTCCGGTGCCACTTGTTGTTCCTGCTACAGACATTGAGGCTGGTGGTAGAGGCGGCTAATTCACCACCGTTGGATCCATGGCGTCATTGGCCGTTGGAGTTGTCGGGACTGACCCAGATGCTCTATAACCTACCAGGCCACCATTCGCTGCCGCTTCAGGGTTCACGTGCATAATCATGTTTTGCTCCTCAATTGTTAAGTCGTTGCCGAAGACCCGTTGTCGATCATCGGATGTGCTCGCTTGCTTCACGTTGTAGTCCCAAAGTCTGCAAAGTCTTGACGTGCAAGATATGCTGTCAAATTGTGCAACATAGACCTTTGGATGAGTAAAGTAGTCAGATGCCTCTTCAGCACTGCTTTGCTCTGATGCAAAGTGTTATGCCGAGCGAAGCAGAGATGATGAACAAGTATGATTTGTGAGGCAGAACAAGATTTGAGATTTCGGACACTTCAGCAATTTATAACTAGCGATAAGTGTTCTTTGACAACACGTGTCAAAACAATCAAACACGCACGTGTATTTATATGTATGTATGTATATATATATATATATATGTATATGAGTTTCGAGTTATGTATAAGGGTCATTGGGTTGATTTTCCCGTCGTGAGTGGTCGGATCGAGAAGCTCTCCCAAGGAATCAAGGGGCTTCAGAGGTCGACGGTAAAGATGTGAGATGCATCTTTAGAAATCTCCATAATCCTCCATGCGCCAATAAGTTGACCAAAAGGTCACGATGCTTATGTTGATGCTTCTTGAAAGTGGTCAAGGTTGTCAGAATGTGCGAGAAGGGATCATTATAGGGTGAGGGAAGGTGTCCAAGTTACCCTGAACAGTCGGGGCAAAAATCAGGGTCTTGATGCGTGGTTTTCTGTTTTTGTAATGATGGAAATGTCCATTAGGAAGTTTTAGGGACTCCTGTACATCTAGTACGCAACAGTTCACAAGGATGAGGTGCAGAAAAAAGAAAAAAAAAGACAATTCGGGTGTTTGGGACAAAGGGATTAATTGTGTTAAGTGGTAAGTGTACTTCAATGAAAAGTGTCGAGCGTGTCAAGAACATCTATAAAGTTTTGAGAATGAGAATGAGGCATAAGTCGGGTCTTTGGCACTCGAGCCAAGCAGCGAGTGTGAAGTCGTGCTGTAAGTGGTGGATTCGAGAAGCTCCGCCGAGAAGTCAGGGAGCTTCAAGAATAGTGTGGCGATCCTTCAAAAAAATCGAGGGTCGTTGAGAAGTCAACCAAATGATATCAAAAGATGGATATGGTTCGTGACACTTCTATCAACAACGCTCGAAAGTGGTCAAAGTTGTTGCAAACCTTCGGACCAGGACACCGGAGGTCGGGGCAGTTGGCCAAAATGCCCTCAGCCGAACAGCGGAAATTTCCTGAAGTCGTTGTACAGTGGGCCATCAATTTGAGAACAGAAATTCCACTTGCAAATTTGAGCGACTCGTGTAGGTAACACTTCCCCCCCTTTAAGGCGCGAAGTCCCGTCGCGCCAGCACATGTATGCCGATGACGGAAGTAGCCATTGATCACATGATCGATTTTCCCGGAGGTTGTCGTAGGGCTCTTAACTATTGTGCGTGGTGATTTAGCCGTGCCACTTGACCAGACATTCATTCATTTTCCCACAGCGTCAATGTCCAAGGAATTCTTCGATCACATAATCCGTATCCTCATCCAATTGTACTGGAGGTGGAGGTGCGAGGTCTCAGCCGACAAATATCTGACTGGAGTCCTGGTAGTGCTTGAGGTTGGTGAAAGACATGGTGGATTGCCATGATGTCAGGGAAACAAGGTCAAACGATGACAGGGTTTCAATTCGCTTGATCTCAAACGGTCCCAACTAGCAGGATTTGAGCTTCGAGATGTCCTGTCCTTGGAGTTTGATATTCACCGAGCGGAGGTCGCAATTGCAAGAGCTGAATACGTCATTGCTGTAATGTTGGTTGGTTGCCCGCTTCCTAGATACTTGTATTTTCACCAGGTTCTGTTGGGTTTCCTCCCAGATTCTTGCAAAGTTCCGGCGGTGAATGTCAACCGCAAAAATGCTATTCTAAGTCAACAATCCAGCAGGTGTGGCATGAGGTTTACCGTACACCATCTCGAAAGGGATTTCACCAGTTGCGGTGGTAGTGGCGGAGTTCCACGGTCGGCAGTTTTGCTGCCCGATCAGTGCCATGTGGCTTGCATCAAGTTCGGAGAAGTTGTTGAGCATCTAGTTGGTTTGCTCAGTTTGCCCCTCGGTTTGAGGATGGAATGCCATTGATAACTGGATCATACTGTCGTAGCGTGCCATCATTTTGTGCCAAAAACAGCCGGTGAAGTGGCCGCCTATGTCGCTGATGATTGTATGTGGTACTCTGTGTAGCCGTACAATCTAAGTCAGAAACAACCGCATTATTCCTCCTACATTGACAGCGGTTGTCGTCGGGATGAAATGTTCCATTATGGAAAATCTATCCACCACGACGAGGATGGCGTCATAACCCTCGCGAGTGGAGGGTAGTCCCATCACAAAGTCCATGCTGATGTCGGCCCACAGTTCCATCGGAACAGGTAGGGATTGAAGTAAACTCGGTGGATGCAAGCGACAAGATTTCTATATCTGAAAAGTGCCGCAGGATTTGCAGATGGCCACTATGTCAGTTTGCATTGTCTCCCACCAGTAGTACTTTGTCATCATTTTCAACTTCTTGTCCTCACCAATGTGTCCATGTGGACCGGTGTCATGACACTCTTCCAATATCATTCACCGTAGTTTTTTGTTTGGAGGAACAACGACTTGGCAAGAGAATCGTCGTCGCCACTATGGATTGTCGAAGCAACACTTGGATGTGTCGCACCGGCCGAACTCCTCGTAACCCTTCACAAACAGCCTCACATCTTGTGGATCTCGTTCAATGAGCAATGTGGTTATCTCAGCCATTAGGTCTGGTCGTTGAATTAGAGCATCCGCCTGAATTCTTTTCTCCAAGTCGGCACTCGATGTTGTAGTCAAAGTTCAACTTGAGGAAATCCATCCATCGAGTTTGTCGACGGCATTAATTTGGTTGGGACTTGAGATGTTTTGGGGAATGATGGTCGGTACCGATGATGCATGGACAAAATTCCAGGTAGCATCGCCATATCTCAAACTCATGCACAAATGCAAGCATCTCCTTTTTGTGCACCGCATAGTTCAGTTCTGGCCCACATACATTTCTTGACATGTACGTGACAAGTGGTTCTCCACCGCCGTTGTCTTGAGGAACTCCATCAATCAAGTTTGTCAACAGCTTGAATGACTTGATCGGATGCAACGGTGGCCATGATGTAGTCTACCTTTGGATCCACCAATTGTAGGCTGGTGCCGAGGTCAAAGGATTTCTTATACAGTTAAACGCTTCTTGTTCGCATTCCCCCCACTTCCACTCGGTGGTTTTCTGGATGAGATCAGAGAGAGACGCTGACACCCGGGCATAGTCCTTTACGAATAGACAATAGTAGCTACAGAAGCCTATAAATACTTTGATGTCCCTAATGTTTGTGGGTGTTGGCCAATGAGCAACCACCTCCACCTTTCTTGTGTCCGTGGTAATCTGTCCGCCGCCGATGATGTGGCCCAAAAACTTGATCGAACAGCAAGCAAAGTTACACTTTGAGATTTTTCTGGAAAAATTCTATCTTTGTAAAACTTCATGAGCTTTTTGGAGGTATCCATTGTGCTCCACCACGATGCGGCTGTACACCAGGACGTCGTCAAGATACATGACGACAAAGTCGTCAAGGTATGGGAAAAGATATCGTTCATCACCGCCATAAACTTTGCGAAAGCGTTCGTAAGACCAATCAGCATGAACCTGAACTTGAAGTGTCCGTATCTGGTTTGGAATGTTGTCTTCTTGACATCTTTATCAGTTATGCAAATCTGATGATAGTCACTGCATAGGTCAATTTTGCTGAAATTTTGTCCTCTACGGAGTTGGTTGAGAAATGCATGTGTTCGCGGAAGGGGGAAGCGGTTCTTGATGGTGATATCGTTCAGCGCTTAGTAGTCTACACTAATCTGCATCTCTCTTGTTTTTGTTTTCACAAAAAGTACTGGTGCTAAGTAGGGTGACGTGGAGGGTCAGATTAACTCCTGCCCGAGCATCTTGTCCAGCTACTTCTTGAGTTTGCTCAGCTCGTGATCGCTCATCCAATAGGTCCCCTTCAACGTCGGTCTACAACCTGGCTTCAAACATATCTGATGGGCAATGTTGTGTTGCGGTGGTGATTCTTGGAGTAGCTGGTCAAGAGAAACCCCTCCAAACTCCTCGATTAGCTCTGCGAACTCTTTCAGAACTGCTGTGAACTTCTCAAATGCCGTTGTCATATTATGGCACCTGTGATTTATTCCGCTTCCCCTACATCTACATGGACTAGCCACGCTCTGCATTTCAGGTATTGGTTGGCCACGTCCAGAGATGTTGGTTGGCATTTTGTGGCTTTCGTAACTTCCTCTGCTACTTCCACCTCAGCTACTTCCTGTAACTGTCACTACATAGTGGGTCGCCCGACCAGGGTCAGGTGTCACTTTCTTCCATTAATGTTGACGTAGATTGCTCTGCTGCTCAATTTGACCTGGGGCTTGTGTTGATACAAGGAATCTCGCCTGAGGATGAATTTTTTATGGCATATTGCGTAAGTCCTCCAGCCCGTTACGTCGTGCAGATCTCTGCTTTGCAGCTAGAGTGGTTCGCAAATTCAACGGATCTGTTCTTCACTATGCGCTTGCTCTGTTCACCATTGTCGTTGCAAAGTCTGCAATCTTCTAAACAACAGAGATGTAGTGATGACTTGTGCAAGGTTGTTGTCAGGTAGTTAATGTGTCAGTTACCCCTCCAGTACTGTTGCGCTCTCTTACCAAGTGTTATGCCAAGTAGAATGTAGGTGGTTCATAAGGATGAAATACAGGACAAGAGATGATTCAGTTGTTTGGGACAAGAAGAAAGACTGTATTAAGCAGTAAGTGTACTTCGATGACAAGTGTCGAATGTGTCAAGCACATATATACGATGCCGAGAATGAGGCATAAGTCCGGGTTTGGTGCTCAAGCCGAGCGACGCTTGTGAAGTCGTGTTGAGAGTGGTGGATTTGAGAAGCTCCATGGAGAAGTCACGGGGCTTCAAGAATATTGTGACACTTCATTATAAAAGATGAGCGCCATCGAGAAGTGGATCAAATGATATGAAAACATCCACATGGTTTGCGACACTTCTGTCGACCTATCTGGAAAGTGGTCAAAGTTTTCAGAAACCTTTTGAACGGGACACTGGAGGTCGGGAAAGTTTTCCAAAAATGCCCTCGGTCAAACAGCATAAAAATCCTGAATCCATCGCATGGTGGGCCATGAATGTAGGAACATAAATGTCCACTCGCAAGTTTTGGGGACTCGTGTACGTCAGGGACATTTCACTTCTTCCCCTTTTAGACGAGACGTCCCGCCAAGCTAGAAGACGTATGCGAGTGATGGAAAAAGTAGCCTTGGATCAGATTATCAATGTCCCGGAGGTTGTCGCAGGGCAGATATCCGTGCCACTTGACCAGATGTTTGGTCGTTCTCCCACGGCATCAATGTCCAGAGATGTCTTCAATCATGTACTTTGTACCCCCATCCACTTGTACGAGAGGTGGAGGTGCGAGGTCTCGGCCGGGGAAGTTCTGACTAGAGTCTCGGTATTACGTGAGCTTGCTGATGTGGAAGACACGGTGGATTACCATGCTCTCAGGGAGATAAAGTCAACCAATGAATGGGTTTGCATTTGCTTGATCTCAAACGGTCCCAACCAGTGGGGTTTGAGCTTTGCAAAGTCCTTTCCTTGTAGTTTGATACATGCCGAGCTAGGGAGAACGCAATCATATGCTCTGGCCACGTCATTACTGCGACGTCGGTCGGCTTCTCGCTTCATAGCAACTTGTGTTTTCCTCCCAGATGCTTACAAAGTTTTGGCAGTGAATGTAAACTGCGGGAATACTACTCCGACTCTACAATCCAGCCGGTGTGGCGGGGAGCTTGCCATACACCAACTCCAAAGGGATTTTACCAGTTGCGGTGGAAGTGGTGGAGTTGTATGCGAGTTCTGCGGTCGACCGTTTTGCTGCCCAATCAGTGCGTGTCACTTGCATGAATTTTAGAGAAGTTGTTTGAGGGTCTTCTTTGTTTGCTTGATTTCCTCGTCAGTTTGAGGATGGGATGCTATTGATAGCTGGATCAGACTCCCATAGTGTATGATTGGTTCATGCCAAAAATGACAGGTAAAGCAGACGTCTCTGTTGCAGATGATGGTACGTGGTACTTTGTGTAGCCGCAAAATCTAATTCAGAAACAGCCATGCTGTTCCTTTTGCAGTGACGGTGGTTGTCGTCAGGATGAAGTTTGACATTCTAGAAAATCTATGCACCGCGACGAGGATGGCATCATACCCCTCGGGAGTGGCAGGCAGTCCTGTCACGAAGTCAATGCTGATGTTGGCCCATGGTTCAGCCAGAACGGGTAGAGCTTGAAGTAGACCCAGTGGATGCATGTGACGGGATTCTTGTCACTGGCAGGTGTCACACAATTTGCAGAAGGCCGCCACGTTGGTTTGCATCTATTCCCACCAATAGTACTTCGCCAGATTTTTCCGTATCTTATCCTCATTGAAGTGTCCACATGGACCGGTGTTCTGGCATTCCTCCAATAGCATTTGTCAAAGTTCCTTGTTTAGAGGAACAACAACTTGGCGAGTGAATCATCGTCGCTAGTAAAGGTTACTGAACCAGAACTTGTTTGTGTCATATCCGCCAAACTCCTCGTAACCCTTCGCAAAAAGCCTCACAAGTTAAGGGCCTCCTTTGACAAGGAATGTGCTGATCTCAGCCACTATATCTGGTTGTCGACCTAGAGCATCTGCCAGATTTGTTTTTTTCCAGGTCTGTACTTGATGTCATAGTCAAAATTGGACTCGAGGAACTCCATCCATTGAGTTTGTCGACAGTTTAGATTTGGTTGGGTCTAGAGATCTTTCAAGGCATGATGGTCAGTCTGGACAGTGCATCGACGATATCCTAGGTAGCATCACTGTGTCTTGAACGCATGCACAACTGCAAGCATCTCCTTTTCATACACCGCATAGTTCATTTCTAGCCCACGTAGTTTTCTTGGCATGTACACGACCGGTTGTTCTTCACTGTCATTGTCCCAGAGGAAAACAGCTCCAATGGCTTGATTGGACGCAAAGGTGGCCATGATGTAGTCCACCATTGGATCCGCAAATCGCAAGGCTACTGGGGAGGTCAAAGCATTTCTTACAAAACTAAATTCTTCTTGTTCATGTTTCCTTCAATTCCACTCGATGGTTTTCCGGGTGGGATTGGAGAGATGCGTTGACACTCGGGCATAATACTTTTATGAATCCACGATAGTAGTTGTAGAAGCCCAAAAGTACTTGGGCGTCCCAAAAATTTGTGGGCATTGGCCAATCAGCGACCGCCTCCACTTTTTGGGGGCCCATGGTAGTACGTCTGTCGCTGATGATGTGGCCAAGAACTCGATTGAACGGAGACCAAATTTGCGCTTTGAGGATTTTCCAAAAAAAATCTTTTTGTAAAACTTTGAGAATGTTTTGGAGATATCCATTGTGCTCGTCCGGGGTACGACTGTATACCAGGATGTCATCGAGATGCACGACAGAAAAGTTGTCTAGGTACAGGCAAAAAATGTTGTTCATTGCCGCAATAAATGTGGGAGAGGCATTTGTTAGTCCAACCAACTTGACCGTGAACTCGAAGTGCCCGTATCTAGTGTAGAATTCTGTCGTATCAATGTCCCTATCAGATACGCGAATCTGGTGATAGCCGTTGCATAGGTCAATTTTGCTTAAAAATCAGGTCCCGCAGAAAGAAATGCTACTCCCTCCCGATGGCAAAAAGTACTGATGCTGCGTAGAGTGATGTGCAGGGTCAGGTAAACCCCTGCACGAGCATCTTGTCCAGCTACTTCTTGAGTTCACTCAACTCCTGATTGCTCATCTCATAGGTCCCCTTCACCTTCTGTCTACTACCCTGCTTCAGGCCTAGCTTATGGTCAATGTTGCGTTGCAGTGGTAATTCTTGGAGTACTTTGTTGGGAGAAATCAATTAGAATCCCTTGATGATCTTCGCGAAGTCTTTTAGAACTGCTGCAAACTTTTCAGATGCCATTGTCGTTGGTGTTCCTTCAGGATCTACGATTTCTTTCGCTTCCCCTGATTCCACGTGGACTAGCTACGCTTGAGCTCCACGTTTCAGGTATCGCTTGGCCACATCCAGAGATATTGGTTGGCATTTTGTGGCTGTCACAACTTCCTCTGATCCTTCCACCTCTAGTGTTTCCTGTAACCGTCATTGCGTCGTAGGTCACTTGACCAGAGGTAGGTGTCACTTTCTGCCATTAATGGCGACATAGACTTTTCCACTGCTCGAGTCGACCTACAGATTGTGTCAACATGGGAAACCTTTCCCGAGGATAACTTCATGATTGTTTATTGGACAAGCCCTCTAGCCCATTTCGTTGTACAGATCTCCAGTTTGCAGGTTGAGTGGTTCCCGTAACCGTCATTGTGTCGTGGATTACTTATCACCCTTTTTGTGTGACTCCAACCCCCCTTTTGTATTGTTGTTGCCACTTTTGTCAGTCACGCGAGATATACCCAAGTTTTTTTCAAGTCCAACAGAGCCGTTCATCACGCTGATCGATGGTGTTGATTTCCATCAGAGATGAAGTTTCCACTGACAATGACTTTCCTCAGCCACTATAAGGATTGTGGCTTTAAGGCTGCCAGCCATGGGACTCATGCATCCAAGCATTGTAGTCAGCACTGTCGATGTAGTTGGTTGCTACGATCATTCGTGGAAGGTCGTCATGGATAAAGAAAATGACTTTTGCTCGCCAAATGTCTCATTTCAGGCCGTTGTTGTAGTAGAAGCACAGTTTGTCGAGGGTGAAGTCACTGATGGTGATGGTTTTGTGGAAACCCCGAGTTTACTCTGCCACTTTGGACCACAAACACAAGTGTAGGAGTCCATACCATGCATCAAATTTCTCGTTCAGCTTCCAAAAGTGAGCAAATGTAGTGTGCACCCGCTCCACATTTTTGGTGGTGTAAGAGAGTCATGCCATGTCTGATTGATCTACTTGAGAGGTAGTACACCTGCGGTTGACGATGTGAGAGCAGTTACAGGAGCCGTTGACGCAGCTCCGTTAGGCTCCTACTTCCATTAGATGGGACCACCAACACAAAGCCATGACACGCAAAACCAAGGCCGCAAGGTCAATTTTCTTTTTGTCTTGTTGACCTTGGTAGCAGTGAGACACACTTTCAAACTCGTCAGCCACATACTGACCATCGGTCACTTGGAGTGTGGGATCGGACGGCTCAGAGAGTGTTGGTCAAATCTGGGATTCACTCGAGAGTTGAACATTTCTCTCAGTGAGCACTCTTTTGCACACAAGAGAAACTCAAAGCTCTTCCATCGCTACATTTAGTTGTTGGAACAGATGGGTGTTGAGGCTCTTGAGTCCTAACAATTTCCGGGATTGGTCTTTGTTGATTTGTGCTTGTCAATCGGTGCCTCCCAGCGTGCCAGGTGTCGACCCTACTGGCTGCATCGAAGGCGAAGGGTTTGCTAAGCCCGAGGGGTCCATCACCAGATTTGCCATCGAGTCCGTCGACAGTGCACCATTCACCACAGAAGTTGTTACTACCACCTGGTGCACCAAGAGAGCATCCTTGTTCGCGTTCTGCTAATCCGCCATCACCAGAGTACTCACCAAGGACTGCTGCTCGTTGCCAGTGCGCTTGCTCTTTTCATCACTGTCGTTGTGAGGTCTGTAATCTTCTGAATGGTGGAGATGCGCTGAGGACTCGTGCAAGGTTGTCGCTAGGTAGTTAGTATGTCAGTTACCCCTCCAGAGCTGTTGCGCTATGATGCAAAGTGTTACGCCGAGGGGAATGTAGGTGCTTCATAGGGATGAAATGTGGGACAAAAGATGATTAGGGTACCTGGGGAAAATTGATAAATAGTATTAAGTAGCAAGTGTACTTTGATGACAAGTGACGAGTGCGTTGAGCACAAACATATAATGCCGAGATTGAGAATGAGGCATAAGTTGGATTTCTGCGAAGTTGCAATGTGAGTGGTCGATTTGAGAAGCTTTGCCGAGAAGTCAGAGGGCTTCAAGAATATTGCATCGCTTCATTGTAAAAGTTGAGCATCGTCCAAAGCTCAACCAAATTGTTTCAGAATATCCATGTAGTTCTTGACATTTCTGTTGAAATTTCCGGTGGTCGAATTTGTCGGAAACTTTTGGAACGGGACACCAGAGGTCGGTGAAGTTGGCCAAAATGCCCTCGGCCAAACAGAAGAAAAATCCTGAAGCTACTGCACGGTGGGCCATGAATTGAAGAAGAGAAACCCCCACTCGTGAGCTTTAGGAACTCGTGTATGCCAGGGAGGCAACACCTCCGGTGTTCTATTCCAAAAGTTTCTGACAACTTTGACCATGTTCCATAGTGGTCGACACAAGTGCCATAAACCATGTCAATCTTTTGATATTGTTTGGTCGACTTCTTGATGGTGCTAGAATATCCTATAGAAGTGCCCACCTATATATATATATATATATATATATATATGTGTGTGTGTGTATATATATATATATATATGTATGTATGCTCGACTCACTTGACACTTGTTCTCAAATTACACTCACTTCTTAATACAAATTGTCCATTTGTCCCAAATTCTCAAATTGTCTTTTTCTCTGGACCTCGTCCGTGTGAGCCACCGATGTTTCGCTCAATGTAACATTTGGTATCAGAGTGTAGTGGTGCTGGAGGGGCAACTGATGCGTTGAATACCTAGCGACAATCTCGGACGAGTCCTCAGTGCATCTCCACTATTCAGAAGATCGCATACTTCACAACGACAAGAGTGGACGTAGTGAGAGTACCCAGCGATGAGCAGCAGTCCCCGCCGAGTACTCTAGCAATGGGGGATCAGCAGCGTGCGAACAACGTTGCTCTCTTGGAAAACTAGTAGATTTTGTGGCAAATGGCGTATCATCAACAAACCAGATGGCCAATCTGGTGACGGACCCCTCGGGCTTGGCGAACCCTCCGGCCCTGTTGCATCCCCTCGCTTTGACACCTGGCACGATGGGGGACATCGACTATCAAGAGTGAATCATCAAAGACCTATACAAAAAAAGTTCAAGATTCGAGAGCTTCAACACCAATCTGCTCCGAGGGATGAACACAAAGATGGAGGAGCTTCAAAATTCTTACACACGCTGAAACAAATTTGTAGTTCGTGAGTGAACCCTACATTTGACCAGCACTTCCCGAATCGTTCGATCCTGTAAACTCGAAGGGAACGACGGTCAGGATGTGGCTGACAAGTTTGGAGGTGTACTTGACCGCTGTTGGGTCAAAAATGACAGAAAGAGAATTGACCTCGCGGCCTCGCTTTTGCGTTGCATGGGTTTGAGGTGGTGGTCTGATCTTAAGGTCATCCAACGGCAGCAAGAGACTGGCGGAGCTAGATTAACGGCTCTCGTGATCGCTCTCACATCATCAACCACAGGCGTACTACCTCTTGAGTGTATGAATTTGACGTGTCATGACTTTCTCATGCCACTTGTTGCATGATCAGTGAATTCACGTATGCTACACTCGCTTGCTTCAAGAAGTTGAACAATGATTCTGATGCAAAGTACTCTAACAAGGGCTGCATCAGCAGTCCAGCGTGGCGGAGTACATTCAACGTTTCCACAAGATCATCATTGGCAGTGACCACGTCCCTGATTAACTGTGTTTCTGCTACAACAATGGCCTCAAGCAAGATGTATGGCGAGCAATCGGAATTCTTGGCATCCAGGAGAACCTCCCATGAATGATCATAATAGACAATCACATCGACAACACCGACTACAACGCTCGGATGCAGGAATCCAATGGCTAGAGATCCCAAAGCCACAATTTTTCTCATGGCAGAGGAAAGTCAGAATCAGCGGAAACATCATCTTTTATGGAGATTGACACCGTCAATTGGCACGATCAATGACTCTGCTCAACTTGTGTGAAGCCGGGCCATATCTCATGCGACTTTCGAAAGTGGCAAGAGCAAGCCAGAAATGGTGAGGAGTCGAGAAACGGCACAGATGAGTAGACGGTGAGGCTCTTGTCCGGTTGACAAATCTGTGCCGACCAATCGCACATTGTAGTGACTCACATTGCCGCAAATAAGGGTTTCTGAGATCGCAAAGGTTGACAAGGGGTACAAGGACAACCGGCCGGTGATACTACTACAAGTACAACCGAGGGGTTGTAGAAAGTCGCAGAACAGTACCCACCCTACTCGATGGAGGAGCTTCTCACAATTTCATCAGCAACGACATGATTCAAAAGTTGGCTTTGTAGATCAAACCAGGGGAGTTTGAAGGAAAAACAGTTGATGAAAGACTGCATATCCATTGACTTCACAAACCATAGTGACTATAGATTGGAGATCTTCATTACGTAACAGTCTGGAGGACTTGTCCAATGAACGACCACAACATCATCCTCAGGTGAGATTTCCTGTACTGACACAATCCGCAGGTTGACTGGAGCAATGGACCTGTCTACATCAGCATTAATGGCAGAAAATGACACCTACCTCTGGTCAAGGGACCCACAATGCCATGGCGGTTTTAGGAAGTGGCACAGGTGGAAGTAGTAGTAGAAGTTGCAAAAGTCCCAAAACGCCAAGCAATACCTCTGAACGTGGCCAAGCGATACTGAAAGCGCGGAGCCCAAGCCTCGCTGGTCCACATGGAAGCAGGGAAGCAAAAGAAATAGTTCCAACTCAGGTGAGATCAAAGGCCTCAACATCCTGGAAATTGGCAGCAATACTAGAGGAGATTGCGGAGTTCATCGAGGAGTTTGAATGGTTTTTTCTTCAAGAACTACCCAGAGAGCTACCGCCGCAATGGAAAATCAACCATCAAATAGACCTAAAGCCGGGTAGTAGACTGAAAGTCAAGGGGACCTATCGGATGAGCGACCACAAGCTGACCAAACTAAAAATGCAGCTGGACGAGATGCTTGGTCAGGGGTTCACCAGACCCTCCACGTCGCCTTATGCAACACCTGTACTTTTCGTGAAAAAGAAAACCAAAGAGGTACGGATATGAGTGGATTACCAAGCGTTCAATGACATCTCCATCAAGAAACACTACCCCCTCCCACAAGCAGATGAAAATTTCTATCAACTTTGAGGGGCCCAAATATTCAGCACAATCAACCTAGGTAGTGGCTATCATTATATCCACGGATCTGGTAAGGATGTAAAAAATACAACATTCTGCATCAGATAAGGTTACTTCAAGTTCATGTTTATGCCATTTGGACTCACAAACACCCTCACAACAACTATGGCAATGATGAACAACCCGTACCTTGACAACTTTCTCGTCGTATACCTCGACTACATGTGAGTGTACAGTCGCACCCTATATGAGCACAATGGACATCTCGTAAAAGTTCTTGAGATCGTACAAAAACATATTCTTCTTGGCAAAGTCTCAGAATGTGACTTCAGTCGCCGTTCGATCTAGTTTTGGGGCCAAATCATTAGCGGCGGTCAAATCAACGTGAACCTGAAAAAGGGGAGGCAGTCGCCGATTGGCCAAATTCCACAGATTTGCAGGATGTTCTTTTTTTTGTTGGGCTTCTTTGACTACTACCATCCATTCGTAAAGGACTATGGGCAAGTCTCAGCGCCTCTCTCCGATCTCACCCGGAAAACCACCGAGTGGAGTTGAGGAGACAGTCAACAAGAAACGTTAAAATCTTTGAGAAACGCTCTCATCTCGACGCCATCGTTATTACTTGCAGATCCAATGGTGGACCTAAGCATGGCTACCAATGCATCCAATCCAGCCATCGGAGCCGTTCTCCTCCAAGACAACGGCGGTGGAGAACGGCCAGTCACGTACGCATCGTGAAAATTGCATGGGCAAGAACTCAACTACGTGGTATACGGGAAAGAGGTGCTCGTAGTTGTGCACACATTCAAGACATTGTGGTGCTACTTGGAATGCCAACAATGCATCGTCCACACTGAACATCATACACTAAGAAATCTTAAGACTCTGACAAATTGCAGCTGTCAACAAACTTGATGGATGGAGTTTCTCAAGTCCAAACTTGACTACGACATCGTGTACCGGCCTAGAAAAAAACAATCCAGTGGATGCTCTGAGTTGACAACCAGATTTGATGGCCGATACCAGCACGTTGTCCATTGAACGCCACATACCTAGAGACACACATGCTAGGAGTGTGACAGAATTCATTCTCCACAAGGGCATACCCCAGAGCAGAGCAAGGATGAATGACTGACAAGGAGGTAGAGAACTCATCAGTTGTGGTCCAAAAGCATGAAGCCCATGCTTACCAGACAAGGTGCCATAGGAAGATGCAGTAGATATGCGACAAAGGGTAGGAAGGGTGTGGAAACGACCACCTTACACGTAAGACGAAGTTGGCGGTGTAGAGGAGGTGATAGGAAATCCTGGAAAGGACAGCGCTGGCCAAGCCATGGAGGAAAGGGAAAGCCAAGAGAATGGGACAAGAGAGTTGGGAGACAAGAGATAAGACAGGTCACACTTGAACGCATCCTAAAAAAAGAGGGCATCACATGATTCAATGTCACGGCACCGGGTGGGATAAAAAAAAATGCCATGCCTTGGAAGAGGAGGAGACACCAAGAAAAATGCAAAGGCGACTCCAAGTTTGTATTTTTCTCTCACGACAGTCATTCCGCAGCCACAGTGGCAATAGAGCCCCAAATATGTGCAAGGAGGAGATCAGCACGACGACCATTTCACCATTCAAACGGCGTGTCATGATGAGGGAGTGGACCATGGGGAACACAATTTCAAACCTGAGTCATGTATGACATGGATTTAAAAGGAAAGAGGGACAAATTACCACAAATAGACAAGAGAGCACATCCCATCCACAAGAGTGTTGTTCCAGCATTCATACCATTCTTTTGGGGTGTGTAGGAAGCAGTCGGCTCCATGTGTACACCCTAGGATTCAAGAAAGTGATGTGGGTCCAAACAACTCACCACTACAGTCACAACGGGAGACACAGAGCTAAGGACCACAAGCATGTTGATATCGAGGAAGCTAGAACTCAAGAACATCTGTCACATCACTCTCATGGCAAAGAGCAAATACCCAGAGACGATGAGCAAACATCCATTGGTCAGGCACAAGACGTAACGACCCGATCCTCCAAGAAAATCATGGAGAAGGAATCCCATGACATGGGTATATGCAAGGTCGAGGGGTTGTGAGGTCACAGAGTCAGCAGTGCTAAGGAGACAGCGGTGCATTTTGCCTCGAGGATAGTCAAAGCAGTTTGCGGAATAAGGAGCAGGAAACATACTAATGTAAAGACCAGCCATAGGCAATGCGTGTGGCATTCAGGGAAAGGCTGCAGTGTGAATGTGACAGAGATGACGATTATGGTTGAGTGCGCTCATGTGATATAGAAGATCCAATGTGGACTGGGATAAAGGTGCAAAAGGCTATGGGGGAGAGAGAGAGAGAGAGAGAGAGAGAGAGAGAGGGACGTAGAAGAGGGTATCATAGTGAGGCACAAATCTTCTAGAGGACTAAATGGAAATTATTCAAATGCCACAATTAGATGCAAAATCCATGTCTTGGTCATCCAGGATGGTCATAGACAGCAAGCTGACCTCTAAGTCCGGCATTTATAGAAATCTTTTCAGGTAGAGGTCCATGCCAGGTCCCTTGAAGCACCAACATCTTGAATAAGAAGAATCTTTCTAGAGCCTTTGCATACAAAGCAAACTCAGCTGACAAGACCAAAGGAGACAAAGGAACAATGACAAGAGGTCATGTGGTGCATGACCATGAAGCAATGGTTTAGAATTCACCGGAGACATTAGAAGAGGGCAACACAAGGCAGACTACAACTGTGCCAGAGTGGGAGGTGCAGGAAGAGGTGAGGGAAGGTATGGGACTGCCAATCTTCAACCCAGGGAGATTTATCACGTAGCCACCTTTGAATCCTGTCCCAGAAGACGTACCACAAAGTCTCCCTTCACACACGAGGAAACAAGACATGCCCATTACGTGCTCACCTCACTGATCATAGAAATGGGGCACTTGGATGATGTGCTTCTTGAGGGCACATTCCTCAGCGCGATGGTTGCCAGGCAGGCACCCACTAGGACATGACTTAGAGAAGCTTGTACCAACAGGGAAGCAGGTGGGTTGTGTGTAGTTAAGAGAGGATGGTCCATAGTAAGTGGATCCCATGGGAGGTGCAACCAAGCTCCAGGTGGGAATGGGGCCTATTTGTGGAAGTGTGGAGCTATGGCTGGTGTAGGATGCCAAGGCAGAGGAGGAAGAGGATAGAGTGGTGGCAGCGGTATTGACATCTGCTGCGTGAGAGGAGATGACACCCGTGCGGCCCCAGTGGATTTGGATGGCCAATCCAGGACAATCATCACCATATGGAATGGGACACTTAGAAGCAAAGTGTTCCAAGGCTCCATGGTTCTAGCACAAGACACTGGTGGAGTATGAGTGTTGCTTGCACCCCACCCTCCTTGCCCATGACCTTTGCATTGTCCTCTGCCATAGCTGCCACCACCGCAACCCTGCACCTTGCCTGGAATGTGCTACAGCTGTAAATGTGGTAGGCATGGTGGCGGCATTAGAGGACATGGCTACGAGTGAGGATGGTTTAGGGTTAGGATGTGGTTACTACTGCCAGAACGTTGTAGTGGAGGCGTTTCTCTACGGATTGTTCCACAAATCTGTGAGAAAATTCGATGTGACCTCTTAGTAGGATCAAATACAAGGGGGTGAGTTGGGTGGAAAGGGCTCAGCTATAAGTGTCTTATAGCTGAGCCCTTTCCACCCAACATGGATGTACATATCAGAAAACTCAAGGATCAGGACAGCCACAGTGGAGAGAAAGGCAAAAGGCTAGCCTAGCACGGCTTTGTAAAGGTCATGCAAGAGGCATAGAGAACTGGCCCAACACGCATCACCAAACTCGTCCTCCCTCATGCACAATTGATTGAATTGGACAGTCAGAATGCTCTAGATGTCATGACTATTGGTGGTTATGTGAAGAAAGATCAAGGCTTAGGCTTCAATGGGAGAAGCAGGAGTGCGTCGTGCTATGCAAGCATCATAGATTCCAATGTCGTGAAGAAGGCACACATATCATGTAGAGTCTCATGAGGATTGGTGTGAAGGGAGGTGTGGCTGTGGGGTCTACATGAGAGTAATACTTCTAAAGAAGCTCACCTTAGGTCCAAGAGTTGAGCAGTTTTTTCCACGAGGACAAGTTCAGTTTGGACGTGGAGTGAGGTGGTAAGGTCTCAAAGTCCTTTTGTCGCTGTTGTAGTGAGAGTTGTGCCTGTGCAGGGTTGGTAGAATCCTGGCCATGGGGAGGCACAACAGGATTACAAGCACTCCCCCCCCGCAACATTAGATCCAGAGTTGGAAGCAGCTCCCCTAGCATCCCTAGAAGCAACAGCTTCACCAGCACTCCCCTTGCACCCATAACACTAGCAAAGGAGAAGATAGACCAAAGATGCTCCTTGACTATGTCTGCTACAGTAGTAGCCATTTTTGCTTTGGCATCAGTGTTGCACTCAATTTCTTCTTGAGACAATGCCCATCAGCACTTCATGCAGGGACGCTTGTAAAGCCTCAACAGTGGTTGAGACCTCCATCATGATGTGTGGATGGAAGTATAAGGGAAAAGAGTTGGAAAGAGAAGGAGGTGCAAGGTGCATAATGAGATGCTCACCAATTCATCACCAAGAAAGAGAAGGGAAAAGTGAAGGCACAACTGCTGTTATGGGTGAGGGAGTAAAGAGATCCAGGGTACGATGGCCATTAGAAGACACAAAACTCCAGTCACTGTTACAGCAGCAATTGTCACTATTGAAGATGTAATCAACACATTAGTGTTAACGGGATGCTCCACAGTCCATGGCTTACCAGAGTATGCAAAAACTGCAGTTGCTCTCAATGTAAAAGAGTTATCTATGCTTGCGGTTGTGTCATCTGCCGTGGCAGTAGCAGTGGCAACAACGGATGAGGCAGTTACAACCTCTGTTGTAATGTTGGTTACATGGCTGCTGGAATGGATTGGGAGGTAGCTTCTTTATTTTTGGCAACTGTAGTACATCTGACTATAGTGCCTGTAGGCCCGTTAGCTCTGGCGGTGGCCAATAATGTGGCCGTCACACCCGCAGTTACATCAAGATTTGTCACGGTAAGATTGAGAGTGCCAGATTGTGCGGGAAGAAGCGGCAGAAGTCCAGGTTGCTCTGGTTCACTGCCAGAGCTGACTAGTGAGACTTTAGAAGTGCTGTATAGGTCTGGATGCTGCTTGGGAGGATGCATCTCTGGAAGAGTATAGGGCATGCACTAAGCGATGTACAACAGTGAATAAATCTCACAATGCATCACCTCCTTGAAGTGACAAATGTCCTTGCGCCATTGTTTAAGTGAGAGTCTTTGTACCCAGAGGGGCAAGTCGGTGTCACCCACCGTCTGGCCACACTTATCGATCGTCGGGTAGTGGCGTTTGGGCATGACTGCCTGCAACACCCTACAATGTGCTCTCCTTGTAGTTTCCTGTATTGTCAGAGTGATGGTTAGGGCCTATTGAGGTGTCAATGGAGAACAGGGTGGTGTTGTATGAACTACCACTGGGATTTGAGGTGCAGTGCATGGTGAATCCGTGGCCGCAGAGAATAATAATTGTTGCTACTTGAGCAGTAGCTGAGATCAGAGTTGCATCCAAAGCCTGTTAACACCGCTGATGTGACTGCAACTGCAATGGCAAGCAGATGCTTCTGACGTAGATGTTGTAGTTGCTAGTGTAAAATTGCGCAAATGCAAACAAAGTGAATGCAGCTGCCACTAAAATTGTGGCTGAGAGTGAGGCTGAATGATGTAATTTGCTGATGTGGCTGAAAATTGTGGCTATGGCTGTGGCTGAGCACCTGGTTCAGCAGATGGCTGAGCAGATGGTTTGTGGGGACGATATGGCTAACGCATCTGCTGTGGCTGCATTCATGGTCACAAGCAGATGCTGATGGTGCTGACGTTGCTACGCTTCCCTGAGTTTAAGACAGCGCAGATGTGTCCCTGAGAACAGGCTGGTAGGAGATCCTGGTAGAGCTGGTCATGAGGGCAGAATGCCGGTGGTACTACTGGCAGCAAGCCTATGATAAAGAATGATGTGGCTGCTAAAGAAAGGTAGTACCTTCAGATTGGGCATTGAAACAGTGGCGGGCAGTGAGGAAAAGCACCACTGCTGCCGCCTATGCTAGTACAGGTCTAAAAATGGCCTTAGGATCCAAGAGTGATGACTGTGGGAAGGGCGGTCCATCCATTCCTCTTATACCAGTAGTTATTCTTCCAGATATGCATAACCATGGAATACAGTGTGGGGAAATCTTGGTGATCATGATCATCGGTCGTGTGTAGAGCACGTCGAGGCGACACCGCCACCCGCGGATCGAGCCTGACCTCTACATAGATACCGAGGGTGGCCACTCATCGCGGGACCAAATTCACATTGAGAGATGGTCCCTTTAGGATCAGCACCTGAAAGATAAAATGAGACTCCTCCAGAAACCCACATGCAAGTTGGAGGTAGACCTGGCACCCTAACGTGCCAAAGAGCGATAGATCCCTACAAACAAAGCCAAAAACAAGAGTCATGAGAAAATAGAGATCATGTAGCCATTGGCCATTGCTTGCGTGTGTGCAATAGCTAGCAGAGTGTGCGAGCCCCATGACTAATGTCTCCCATCATGATGGAAGCGTGTGAGGGCTCCAGCTCGGTCACAACACTTAGTCTCCTATACGTGTGATGAAATGAGCATGTTAAGCAAGACAAGAGGACACTATGGGTATGATGGGCCACCGAATGAACCACGAACACTGAAACCACCAGATGCCTGGGTCTCAACCACCGATGAAATTCGTTCAGCCATGAATGGATACACTAGGTGGTGAGAATACATCCAACGTGTCACAAAAGAAGCAATACAACTGCTAGAAAGTTATGAGGATAACTTGAGAAACACTCACTACACAACACTATTTGACACTTAGACAGCTTAAAGTCCATACAAAAACACCCCTCCCCCCTTTGGCTCCAAGAGATGTAAGAAAGGTGGTAACTGAGAAAGTACACACTCTCCTCCTTGGTGAGAGGATCGCGAGAACAAAAACCTTGACATCGTTGTACTATAATGGATGAAATCCCCCTGCATGAAGAAGGCTATGGGCCTGTCACTGACACAGATCAACACAGCTCCCCCTGACTCAAGAAACACAGGGAAGAACAATTGATCAAGGGATACACCTGAAAAAAAGCTGAAGATGTAATAGTATCAGATGAAAATGGAATATGGGGATACGATAGCTCCCATGTGCACAAATCACGCATGCACTACCTGATGCATTTCCCTCACCAGCTCTAGAGTAAGATGAGAAGATTAAGCTAGTCTCACCTCGGACTCCTGGAGACTACCAGAGGTCCCAGTTGGAAGGGTCTTGGATTGAGTACCACCCTTATTGGACTTAGAAAGAACAAGAGTGGAAAAGATGTCGCCAAATAATCCATGGTTGGGAGAGAGATGCGAGGCTAAATCTCTCACATATGGTAGCTGCCAAAGGTCCCAAGAAGCAGACTCGTCTATGCCTCCCTCATCTGACTTAGTAGTTGTGCAGGCAGAGAAGATGGCACTAGATGCTTTTAAAATGGAAGGTAGAGATGACTCTGACTCTGTGCATGTGGAGCTTATCCCTCTAGTTGCTAAATAGAATTCATACTCACATGTGCGTAGGTACTCTTGCACTACATCCAGCTCACCTTAGAGAAGAGATGCGTAGTCACGCGTTGCAGCACAATCCTCCTCATTGATGAACTTGACATCCTCAAGCATCTCCAGCACCTGATTGTAGGAAGTGGAAAAAGCGCCTACCACTCAGTGAAGCACCTCCTCCTCCATCTCTGTTTTCCGAAGCGGAGTGGCTGCAGATGCTGGTATCTCCTGGAGGATCATCCCTCCATGGGCCATTCTCCTGAGTTGGATGGGCCAATGTAGGCAATGCAGGCATGTCCAACCCTGTGATTAAAGGCAAAGAAGAGAGGGATAATCTGAGAAGGGTGAAGGTTAAGTATGTAACATCACACAATTTCCAACATTCACTGTCATTACATCCCCATCCAGAGAGGCACTGTCTGAGGCTGTCATGAAGCTGGACTTGGAGCCAACTTGCCTATCTCCACTACAACCCTCAACTAGCACCTTAGCTAAGGTATCGTGTAGTGCGCGCAACCACTCCACTGCCTCATGCAGCTCACAGTTTGTAGTGGTTGTGTGCATTTGTAACTCACAATCTGACTAAATACACATTTGTATATAGTCATTCCTCTCCATGTCCCTGAAGAAAAAATAATCAGGTACACCTCAAGATGCGGGGGTGATGGTAGATAACGCCACTTGGACGATGGATACATAGAGCAACTTATCACTGATGAAGAAACAAATCTCTTCCTCCTGAGCATGGCATTTCAAATACATATGACCGGCTACCACTACCTCATCCAGAGAAGCTGACTAAAAGGCTCTCCCTACTCTCTCAGACATGTTTGAGGGAATTTCGGTGACCAATACACTATCTGACACTAAGGAAAAATGAGTAGGTATAACTGGTGCAGCACCTATCGCTAAAAGATATCATGCAGGTGATACTACATATGCTGATGTTATGCTATTGCACATGGTGTAGGTGATGATGGTGTGGCAAACATGGTTGATGTTGTAAATGTTGTAGATGTTTTCAGCGTAAACGATGCTATCAATCCAACTGATGCTACAGCAGCACCTTATTCCGCTCATGTAGTCAACACCAAGGGTACAACTTATGCAGCCAATCTAGCTGATGTAGCAGATGCAGGTATTGCTGCTGATACAGTGGGTACTGTGAATGGGACGACTGCCATAGGTGTAGTTGATGCAGCAAGTGATGTAGGAACTGCAGAAGATGCTATCAATTCAGATGCTACTGATGCTTTGAAGGCTATCTGCATAGCCATAGTATCCAATGCATCCGGTGCAGCTGGTAAGATTTATGCTGCTGAAGGTGTTAGCCCAACAAATGTGCCAGATGCACCCAATATTGTGTGTGTTGTACATGGTCCTGGCATTATGCATGTTGTCATCAAAGCACCTGGTGCAATAGATTAAGCCGATACCAAGGATGAAGCTTGTGTAGCCAATGCATCTGGTGTAATGGATGCAGCTAATGTAGCTAGTGGAGCTGATTCTACTCAAGAGGCTACTACAGATGTTGCCAGTGCTGCTAACTCTCTAGATGCACCTGATGTAGCCAGTGTATTATAAACTGTAGATGGTGCAGATGATCTAGATATAGCAGATATTGTAGTCAAAGGACTTGGTGTTATATATGCTGCCGATCCCTGTGGATGATGTGGCTATCGTGGAAGATGGAGACACTACATGAGCACCTGATGCAGCTGGTATCATCAACACTGAGGACACAGTAGATGTAGCTGATACAGGCATTGCCACTGTACTCAGTGCTACTTAAGCTATCGACATCAATGATGTAGCTATTGCAGTTGATAACCCAGTTGAGCCAAAAGAGCCAACAATGCCGATGCTACATTTGAATATGAGGCCACGGATGAAGCTGATGCTGTTGGTGATGTCAACACAACGGGTGTAACATGAGCAATTGATTTATGCAATGATGTATGACATTTTATGAGATTTGATTTTGCTGGTGATGTCGACACCAAAAGTGCAACCGGTGCAACAGGAACCACAAAGCGTGTACCTGCTGTGCACGCTCCAATGTTGGTACACAATATCACTGGTACTCGGTATGTGAGCCCTGCCACCAGTGAAACAGGGACTACACATACACCTGGTGCTCGTGCTCCTTCCTTGATGCTCATTTTCACAGTCAATGTTGTAGTAGACCGGTGCACACATCCTCCCTTGACCAGATTAGTAGTTAAAGCATGGGGTGAGATAGAAGTGCTCGTGACAAGACAGACACTGTGTGTTGTCCACTGACGGAGTCATCCAGGATCAGATTGACTCAAGGAAGCAATAGACGGTGGCTTGTCCATCGTTGTCGTGACACCAGTGGAGCAAAGGATGGAGAGAATAGCAGCAGACTTAGATGAAAGGACTAGACCAACTAGAGAGGCTCTCTTAGACAAAGACGACAAAGATGAAGGGGATGAGACCGATGTCAGAATGAAGAAAACACTTCTCCGAGAAAAAGTGTAACTGAGCTGCTGAATCATCTGCCTCAGACCTTGGAGCTGGGCGTACAGGATCACCAAAGCTCTGGCGAGGGGTATGACTGAATTAGGCAGGTCTTCCTGCTGTGGAGGGTAAGGAAATGCACAAGATTGGTGCCAGGACGGATGCAACTCAGTGGGACACTGTCAAGGCTGGCGCCAACCATGGTGTCCATCCCCACACAAGTGGCATGCAAAACCACAAAACGGTGGCCCTTGCAGTCTAAGGAGAGGGAGAACCCCACAGGGATCATACGGAGCAGGATGGAGAGTGTCATGTCCGAGCGGCGTCCAAGCCAACCACGGGGGCTGCTGCCCGGCAACATCACAGGTAGGTGATGCTGGTGGCCACATCAGAGCCCCCATATGCAGCTGATGATGGGGATGATAAAAGAGGATGTTGTTGCCTGGTGGTGTAGAAAACGACCATGGATAAGACTGGCCAGAGGGTGATGGAGTCTGCCCAGTCATTATGCTGCCAGGCTTATGACACAGGTGGGCGTGGAGAGCGTCCTCTCCTCGCAGCGTAGAAGCCAATACAGAGGAGTTTAGTCAGATGACCCACAAAAGGGTGGTACTAGGCGTCGGGTTAATGTTCCGGTAGGCTACCTGCATGAGGAAGCACACAGAACACTCACTAGAAGTGAAAAAAAGTATAACAAAAGTGACCGGCCAGCAAAACCATGGGAAGGTGGTGCTGGCGGCAAGGTCACCATGCCTTTTGGCAACTGGTGATGAGAGTTAGCATGGTAAGTGTTGTCTCTGGGTGATATATGAATTGACCATGAAAGGGCATGGCCAGGGAAATTAGATACCGTTGGACCTCGGTGATACACCATCATGCCAGAGGAAGGCATGCAATGGAGGTGAGATCAAAGAACATTGTCTCTAGGTGACCAAAAACTCATCCACAATGGAGAGTGGACAGATGGTCATCCTGGTGGTGAAATCATCACGTCTAGGAAGATTGATGACTATGAGAGGAGTCTTCAAAAGTTGAGGAACCGATGATGAGGGTGGAGCAATCGTTTTACAAACCGCGAAAAGAACATAAAAGAAATGCACCTTGGCAGCGTAGGAGAGAAAGGAATGACAGAAGAGGAACATAGGTAACATCAAACCAAGGGAGGAAAAGGAAGAAAAACTCCTTGTCCTCTCGAAACAAAATTCAAGATTTCTTGTTGATGGGGATATTGTACAACGTGCCAAGTTTTCTCGGGTGCCAACATCTTTTTTGGTTTTCTTGTCAGCTTGGAGCGGCCAAATCATAGGGGGATTAAATTGTCAAATAATCCTAATTTTGCCTCCTCGTATGACAAGTCTCATTTCCTACTTCACCCTGAACGTTGAAACCTATTTGGTTCCTGGACTATCGGATACTCTTAATTGGTCGACCTGGACAAAGTTTTACACAGTCCTCAGGCCGTTTTTTTGGCCGCTCAGGAGAGCGGCCAAACAAATATAGATTGCTTGAAACAGAGCCAACCTGGTTCCTTTTTGGATTTGAATATGGCGGTAGCATTGAAAAATTCACACTGTTTGCTTTTGTCTCGTTTTCTCCCTCACTGTCTCAACGAAACAAGATTTCATGAACCATTGAGATAATTCAACAATTTGGGATCAATTCCCTGGTCCAAACCCTGCCTTTAAAATGGCCTACGGCATGTACCCTTCACATCAGGTAGACGTTCATTGTTGACGAGGTAGACCGGAGCATCAAGCGGATTGTCAGCCGTGACTGCCACCTGTTCTGGAAATGGTTTTCTTTAGCTGGCACCCGTCCTTCATGCATGTGCTTATCATCGCTGTGTGTCATGGCGATTGGTAAGGACAAGTTTACCCATCCTAGGGTGAGATCACCAATCAACAATCCCGTGGGTGCTTGTCGCCAGCGGTCGCCTCGGCATCCTTGGTACGTAGTATTGGAAAGGGCACATGCAATGGACGCAGGCTGGCGATGAAGCCTGACAATGATAGATGATGTCAGCCGGTTGCTCATGCACGTTGTTACCATACAGTTGTTTCTGCTGCCACCGATAAGGACTGAACCTCCCACAAATTAGTGGTTATGTCCATATCTCGCACTTTGTTATGCATTTCCACCAGCCGGCAACAATATTGCGACCACAGATTGTTACCGCATATTTCTGTTGCTTCTTTCTTACATGTTGTAATGTGCCAGCTGCTGATGGCACTCCATGATGCTGAACTTGGCTGCTAGGTTTTGCTCACGATTGCTTGCTGCCGCCTGCTATTGCAATCTTTAATTGCACAATGCTGCTCAATAGTGGGCACTACCGTTTTCTTCTACACGCTGCTTTTTACGCATTTCCCGCTCACTGTTACATGTTGCTACAGTCTGATGACAACACCCTACCACTGCTCTTGCTGCAGCACATACATTTTGTATTCTTTTTCTCCTTGGCATGCTCCTAGTCCATTCATATTACATTTTCTAACAAAATGCACAGCACGCTTCCTAGCAAAATGCCTTGCATGCTGTACACTGCTGTTGTCTACTCCTACCGCTCAGCATAGTATGTTGTGTTGGACTGAGGGTGAGTGTGTACCCTGGAGGGTCCCTAGCAGTGGCTGGTTCACAACACCAAATCTTTTGGAGAGAATGAAACTGTGGAGGCAACTAGTTCCAAGGATGGCAGAAAACTGGTCAGAGAGTCAGGCAATAGTTTTGGCCTCAATTGACTGGGAATGAAAACTCGACCAAGGCTCACAAGCAGTGGCATTTTGTAGCCAGTGATCTAAGCTTTCCAGAACACCAAAGCATGCCAGATTTGAAGCTTCCTAGCAGATTCTATGGCTTCTAGAGTGTCTATTGGTAGGATGTCCTTTTTCCCACCTAGGAAAGCATTCCTTCCCTCCTCTAGAAGCTTCTGCCCCTTCCTACATTCCTCAGCTTGCTTCTAGTAGGAGGGAAGGTGTCCAAAAGACCAAGACACCTCTAGATGCCTTGTAGGACAAGTCACCCCTTCAAGAAGGTGTGCCACCTTCCTGGACCCTCACCTGGCCTTCTAGAAACTTAAAGAGGAACTCTAGAGGTTGAGCTAGCATCCTAGCATCTATTTTCTACCTCCCTTGAGGCAGGGCATAATTTCATCTTGTGTGACTTGAACCCGGGCACCCTGCCTCTAGAGGTGGACACCATTAACCACTAAGCCACTAAGGCTTGTCTTTTTGGAGTTCATTTTTGGAGTCACTCCTGCCATGGTGAGGAGCATCACTCCAACAATCTCCCCCTTGCGCATCACCCATGGCAGTTGTCCATGCTCAGCCTACAACTCAAGAGGCTTGGGAAAGCCCAAGCTCCATACAAGTAGCATCATGCCTGTCCTTGGGTTGCGCCTTTGTCATGGCATCAGCAAGCATGTGCTTTGTGCCGCAGTGCACAAGCACCACATCACCCTTTGCAATGAGGTCTCGTGCAAAGTGATGCCGGATCTCTATGTGCTTGGTCCTCCGGAGTAGTACAGGGTTCTTGGTCAGGCTGATGGCACTCATGTTGTCAACATTGAGTGCTGTTGGCTTCTTTTGCGGCACCCCAATCTCCTTGAGCAATCGCCGCATCCATAGTGCCTCCTTTGCGGCTTCTGCGAGCACAATATACTCTGCCTCAGTGCTGGATAGAGCCACACAGTCCTGCTTCCGGCTTGCCCAAGACACCGC
>SZWC01000788.1:16761-32037 GCA_023375785.1 Penium margaritaceum | reverse complement strand
AGCTCATCGGCGGACCAGCCGCCTACGACGGTGATCATGGGACTCCAACTGTCTGGCAAGGCCAGGAGGAGGATCATGGCTTGCAGCTGAGGGTCGACCTTCCATCCGGTGGCTACGCACTCGGCAGTAAGGGACTCAATCTGCTGCAGGATCTCCATGATGTCGTCGCCTTCGTTGGCTCGGAGGGTGACGAGCCTCTTGAAGACGAAGAGCTGGTTAGCAAGGTTAGTGGACTGGTAGATGGTGCAGAGTTTCTTCCAGGCCTCCGCGGCCTTCGTGCATCCTTGAATCAGTGCGCGCTGCGACGGTGCTAGTGCTAACACCAACAATGCAAGCGCCTTCTTGTTGCGCTTCTTGTACTTGTCCACTTCCTCCGGCCTCGCGGTATCCGGAGGCGCGGTCTCTTCAACATTGACCAGCTCAAACAGGCCCTTGTCATCGAGGTAGACCTCAAACTGCCACCTCCACAAGGGGAAGCCGTTTCCATCGAACTTGGAGACGGCGCCGATGCTCTCTTGCTCGGTCGTTGCCATGGCGCGCGGCGGTAGCGTGAAGGATGATGAGCTAGGGTCCTTCTAGGCACGTGGGCCCATAAGCCTTTGTTGGCTCTAGTGGGTGTGGAGGCACCCTCAAGGATGCCTAGCTCTCAGAGATGCACGCTACCAAAGTTTGGGCAGCCAATAGACACCAATGGTGAAGAGTGTGTAGCACAAGGATCACGGGCAAGAGTGGGCAGAACACGTCGCATTCAGTAGATCTGAATCGAAACACGTTTTTGTTAGTTAGCATGGTGAGATTACATCAGATCCTTATAGCCTGTGATCTAAGCTTTCCAACGCATCCAAGCACGTCCAAAACGAAGCAGTAGAGCCCCTGCTACGGCCGTCGAAGTAACCCTTGGTGGAGCCGCCCACCTGGCCTTGCACTCTAGGCAACGGGAGGCGCTTTGACGATGACCCGTCGAAGCGCCTTTCTTCGTCCGGAAGTCAACAAGAAGTTCATCCTGGTCAAGGAGGTCCTTATGGTCACCTCATTCATGTCCCTGGTGCATTTGGAGGCCATTAGGAATGAACTCGGATCCCTGGCGGTGGAACATCCCGCCACCCATGGCGGGTACCAGATTCCACCCACCCAACACCCGTTTTTCGGGCTAGGCTAACTTTCTGAATACTCACTCAAATCGGGCGATTCAAAGCTCGATCCTGCATGGAAAAATCCAAGGAATCCAAATCTAAAGTCAGACCAGGTGTTCGACCACTCCTCAGTGGTCGAACCAGGGAGTACGATCAACGGCACTCACGGCAAGGGGCACACCATGTCAACAGATCCCACCGGTCTGCCAGAGGCTTTGTCAACCCCCGACGCTGAGCAGTGGCGCACTGCCTGGCAGGCTGAGCTTGATGCCATCCGAAAGCATGGCGTCTTTGAGCTGGTGGACTTGCCGAAGAACCGCAAGGCCATCAAGGCTAAGTGAGTTCTACGTAAGAAGCTCAAGCAAGACGGCACTGTGGAGCACTACAAAGCGCGCCTGACAGCAAAGGGCTTCTCTCAGGTCCTTGGCGTGGACTACACCGAGACCTTTGCTCCCGTTGGGCGGATGATGACCACGCTTACGCTGCTGAGCCAGGTGGCAAAGCACGAATGGGAACTGCATCAGATGGATGTCAACAACGCTTTCCTGAACGGAGATCTTGAGGAGGAGATCTACATGGTCCAGCCACCCGGCTTTGAGGATGGTACCGGCCGCGAGTACCGGCTGCGGAAGGCCTTGAACGGCCTGAAACAGTCACCTCGCTCCTGGAACCAGGAGATCACCAACATGCTGAGACGTGCTTGGTACGTTGAGAGTGATGCTGACCCATCCCTGTTCACCTCACAGTCCCCAGTACCGCTCGCTGCCATCCTTGTCTATGTGGATGATCTTCTCATCGCCTCACCTGACGTGAGAGCAGTGAACGCTGCCAAGGCCGTTCTCTCCTCGGCCTATAGGATGAAAGATCTTGGTGAAGCCTCTGTTTTTCTAGGGATGAAATCGTGCGCGACCGTGTCCGCCGCACACTCCGTGTCCATCAGGGACGCTACGCAGATACTATGGGGGAGTGCTTTGCCGACCTCCTCGCTGCCATCCGCACGGCCTCCATGCCCATGAAACCTGAGGGGCAGGCCGCCCTGAAGGTGGATGACCCAGCTGACCTGGGGGAGCCAGTTGATGTGACCCTGTACCTTCGAGTCATCAGCTCGCTCATGTACTTAGCCAGCACGACACCGCCCGACATTGCCTCCACTGTCAACCTGCTTGCCCAGTTCTTGCAGGCTCCGGGCCAGCGAACACTAGAGGTCGTAGTCTGGTGTGTGCGCTACATTTTGTCCACCACACGTTTCGGCCTGTACTTTCGCAAGCAGGTGTCAGTTGTGCTTGATGGGTACACTGATAGTGACTGGGCGTGGAGTCCAGATGGCAAGAGTCGCACCGGCTACATCTTTCTCATTAGAGGCACTGTAGTGTCCTAGCGAAATGGGAAGCAGGGCTGCATCCCATGTAGCACTGCTGAGGCAGAGTATGTTGCCATAGGTGCCGGTGCAGCGGAATGTGTTTGGCTCGTCCGTTTTGTTGCGTCAATTGCGTCACTCCATTCCCCCCGTGGTCCTTCACTGTGACAACACGAGCGTGGAGGCCATCGCCAAGAACTAAGGTGTGTTCCATGCACGCACAAAGCACATCAATGTCGAGCACCACTTTGTGCGTGATCTGGTTGATAGTGGTGACATCTGAGTCATCCACGTGAGTACTGACAAGCAGTGCGCGGACTTTCTGACCAAGGTTCTGGGTCGTTCGAAGTTCCATGCGGCCACTCGTTCCGTTGGACTCTGCCCCATCCCTGTTGCAGGTTGATTCCTCATGTGCTATGCCTGATGCCAGCAGCGGCTGTGCGTTTCCTACTCTGTACAGCGTTACTATCTGCATGTGCATGGATGTGTTTCGCCCTCCGGTCATGGGGGAGTGTTGTTGTGTGTGTCATACACAGCTTACGGTGACCCCTTGGCTCATGTCCATTCACGTGCGAATCCTTGAGACTGGCGACCGTGGCAGAAGGCTGGCGGTCGGCGGCGACGGGCGCCCACAAGACTTCCTAATTTTTTACATTCGTGCTGTGTCACAGCACGTAGGCGTGCAGCCTATCAAGACGTGGATCTCGTCGGTACGGCCGTTCTGGTCTTAACGGCTCGTCGTTCAGGCATGTCTGTAGGGAGTTATGGCCAAAACTGTGTTTTTGCCACTGTTTTGTCCCGCTAGAAAATAGCGCCCTTGTGCGCTGCGTGTGTGTGTGCTCGGTCCGTGACACTATTTAGGTTGCCCAGACCTGAGTTGTCACCCCTCTCTGTATATTTCAACATTTGCAGCTTCTGACACTTGTGTTTGTGTCCTTAACCAACCCCTTGCTGTTCTCACCTCGAGCTGTGTGTGCTAGTGAGTTAGCGGGCTGGCTTGTACTGCCACGCCAGCGACAGCAGTGCTAGGAAGATGTCTCTCACTTTGAGTCGACTTCTTGAGGCATAATGACGAACATGGATTTAGAAAGATGCATTGCGCATCATCACCGTCGATTCTCAAAGACCACTGAATTCAAGGCGGACCTTCTCGAATCTGACCACTCACAATGCGAATCCACACGCGTTGCTCAAGAGTCGACCCACAAACTTGACTATGCTTCATTCATAACCCAAGGCTTGTAGATATATGTTCGATCACTTTGACACTTGTCACCGAAGTAAACTTACCGCTAATCATAAAATTTTCAATATTCCCAAACTATAGAACGTTTTTTCCTCGCAAATTCTACCTTTTCACCATCTATGCTCCGTTCGGCGTAGCATTGTCGATCTGCGGACAAAGCATTTGTAATGTTCTCTTTATTGGTTACGCTTGAATGAATTCAGTATGCGTATGGGTACGTCAAGTAAAAATTCGGTTATGGTCGGTATCTAGTCGCTCCGTCCATATGGATCGGGTATCAGGGAACAAGTTTCTCAGGCTGCTGCTCAGAGATTGACGAGGGGTCGTTCACTGTCGTGTTGTGCCGTGTGGCTTGCCGACAAGCTTGGATATGAGCTGTACAGCCCACGTGAGCTGTCTCTCCAAAACTTCTGTGAAACGACAGAAATAGGCTGGCGGCTTCTCAGCGCGAAGGGAAAATCGTGCTAGCAGTAGGATGCTGTGGCACTTGTACTGCGACGGCGGTGTAACAGTTTAGGAACGTTCAGCATGAGGGTGCCTGATGCCTGCGCGTGATTGCGGTGTTCCCTTTGCCTGCCTCCCTTGGGTAATGCTAGAGTTCAATGTTACGCATAAGAGTAAAACTTCTCAATATGGTTCAGTTGGAGCTAAAACTTCTTAATATCGCACAGCATTGTCTGTTCGCAGCACAAAAGATCCGACGGCTTGCTTGTTCTAGTCGACGGCCTCAATCTTCCGGAACGCCGAAAGCACTTTCGCCTGTCGATGACAAACTTGGATATTATTGTAGATGACTGTGCTCTTTCTTCGGTGGTGATCACTTTCTGTTGAAACCCAAACGCATCCTAGGCACTTGCACTGCACTCGCCAAAGCTGGCCCTTGAATGGTGTAAACTAACTGATTTGAAAACTGGCGGATTTCAGATCTTCTAAAGACGGGATAGGATACACTAGTCAAGGAGATTATTCGCTCGATATAGTTCCTTAAAAATGCTACCGCGACTAGAAAGTACCGAGTAGCGACAGAACAGAGTAAAAAATGAAACGCCTGTCTGAAGCTCCGATCGAACGGGCAGATGGTGACAGGAAATCGACGAAACGTTGCGATCCACGGCGCTCATGCCTGAAAACATGAGAATACGTTATTAGGGTGTTCCAAGACAACGGTCTGGATCCACCCAAGGAGGCATGGGTCCGATTGCGGAAGCCAATTTTCAAAAGTTTAAATCCTGGTGTTTGTCTTTCCAGTCGAGGAAGAAAATCGAACATGAAGCGTTATTCAGACCATTCCGTCATCCTTTCAGTGACGAAGACCGTCGATCCATCGTTTGGCAGCATGGACAAGGCTGTAGACAAAGAAAGAGTCCAGATGGACTTATCGGGAATGCGTTGAGTTCCCCCTCGAGAAAAGGGAGACAATTTCATCGGAATATTCATTATCATCATGTATTTATTCTTCGATTACATCCCTTGATGCTTTCCACAACCGGCTTTCCATCAGAAAAAGACAAAAGGGCAATTAGCACAAGAGATATATTCTCATTCTCATTCTCAACAAGGTAACAGCTTCCGGAAGGGAGTCCAGTAGGAGGGATTTTCTTCCTGGACTATCTTCAAATCGCAGAAAACAAAAGAGACATTCTCATTTCATGGCCAAATCAATGCAACCTCGCCATAGTGCGGTCTGGAGGAACGAGGCTTTGATCAAAACGCAAATGGCAGGTTGTAACTGTTCTACGCAAAACGCGTGGAGACGGTAACACACAGGCAATGCACTCCAATCAAGTTACCAATTCAAATTGTGATTAAGCGAATGCTGACAAAAAAGTTAAAATGGGAGTAACTTGGTTGCAAAACACATTGGGTTAATAGTTGTAGAATCCTCACAACTCATGGATTACAGTCGATGTATCCACGAGTTCAAATTCAATCCAAATCCCACATCACCAAATGGAATCTCCATTTTACTCGCCATCCTCGATGATCAACATTAGTCACCGAGAGGGGATGGATATGACGCTCATTGTCCCTAACTTGTGATCCTTGCTCCCTTTCTCCTTCCTGATTGAGCAACCGACTCATTTTAGTAATTGTCTTTCCATTCAAACCCCCCAAAACAATGACAAGTCATACATGTTTCACTAGGGTAGAGCCATGCAAAACATAAAACCGGTTTCAATGAGCGATAACTACGCTCATGTACTACTTCAGCATGGCACAAACAAAACTCCTATTGGATACTCGAAGAACAATTTACCGGTTTTCTTTGAATTTACTGGGTGCGGCTCGGCACAAAATTTCTTTCGTGGAAAGCCCAGATTTTCTCTGGCTAAAAGTCCCTTTAAGGGAGTGAAAGAAGACTTTTTAAGAAGCATGCACATGAGAATACCACATGCCTCCTCCAGAATGGTCATGTGCAATGCTGCACAGGCTTGATGGCCAGGTGAGACCACAATTGACTCAAGTTGACTCGTGTAGCAGTGTGAGGGCGACAAGTGGGGACCGCCCTACACCGGCAGTCTGGAGGCATGACTCAACATGTCTCTCTCATTGCCATTTGGACAACCTTCATGGAGAGCTCTGATGCAAGCTTCACAGTGACGCCAATGCACGGACCACATGTGATAATGTGGTTGCATCAAAGGAGTAGGAACAAAGCCTTTGACAATAGCAACTTACGGAGAAGCTAAGCCATGGTACGTGATGCAGCTTCCTTGGGAAGAAAGCTTCCCCATGGCTCAGGTTTAAGCTAGCGGAAAACCAAGGTGGAGAGGAAGCTTCCTTACGGAGGAAGTTTCTTCAAGCAAGGGTTCTATACATGAACAGTTCATGTTCATATAAAAGGAATAAAATAATGCAAACATACTTGGTATGGTGATCAACAACTCTTATTGATCCACCAGAAGCCATAAGATCTGATGACCACATACATGGTGATGCATTGCACCTAAAAAGCCACGTGGTCAGTTGTGGTGCAAGAAATACGGTTACGGTGAAACTTCACAATGCACCAAAGGAAGCTTCTTCGACCACCACCAAGGCAGCCAACTTGTCAGGGCCGTAAGTATAAAAAGCAGCGGCACTGGCACATTCAATTATCTTCAGTTGGTAATCTCCAATGGATCCTCTCCAGATTGAAATGCCTATCAATCTCTTCACCCTCCAAGACCCTTGTACGTCTGGCCGTGCCTACCAGCCTAGGTGGAGATTCATGTTGAAGATCCCTCCAAGGCCCTTGCATGCTTGGCTCTACCTGCCAGCCTGGGAGGACGACATGTTTTCTAATGGCCAGTCTACCACAACTTGGTGGCCATTCTAAGACTAGCCAGAATCCTCTGACAACGTAGTAAGCTTGAAAAGCGCTGCCAGCCAAGCGAGGAGGTGGCCTTGAAGTCCTGAAGGCCTTCCATCACTAGAGATGATGGTTGCGTCGTGACCCTTGCGTGGACGGCCTTGACGACCTAGCAAGGCATTGGGCCCTAGTTTGGGGCCAGGAGATACGTTTGAGCATGGACCTAAGCTATCTTTAGCTGCTGTTCATAGAAGAGATCTAGTACTTGTACTTTTATACTTTTAAGAAGATTCTAGTCTACAGTTTTACTTCCGCTAAGTGTAGTGGACACAACAAAAGATCTTGGGGTAGCAAGGACCCCCTTGATTTAGTGAAGGTTCCGTGGCAAGGCACTAGCCGTTCTCGCGTGTGCCATCCCTGCAAAACGAAACAAAACCAAACATGATGGTATGGGGTTAGCGTGCAACCAAAGGGAAAAAACTTCATTCAAATCCAAGAAACTAGATTTTTCAAATTTCTCATTATTCCCAGTACACCCACCCCCCTCCATGTCTTTTTCAAACTGCTCTAAAACCTTACACCAAGTTAAATCTAGGGTATGAGGCTTCTTTTTTCCATGTGCAACCACTCGACATTGCGCTAGCGCGACCCACTTGGTTCCATTTCAATGCATGGGGAGTTTGAAACCCTAAAGGAAAATCAAAAGGAAACTTCCTCAAACAAGATTAAAGTTATTAAAAGAGGTGTTTTTTCATGATTTTAAAAAAGAATGAAGCTAACATACAAATTCCAATGCATTTGATATTGGAATTACAATCACATCACTTCATTTGCGATGTATTGTTCATCTTCCACGATCTGTAAGCATGGAGTCTTTTAAGGGCAAAATCAAAGTAGATTTTATAAGGTTGTAAATACCATACTCTTGGATTTTGTAGCTTTACCAACATTCCTTTGGATATGAGGTTGAACCTCTGAATTCCCACACCAATTTTTGGCATTTAGATACCAAAGTTTGATTATGCAAGGACATAACGTATTGGTTCTGAATGAACCCCCCTCCCCTCATTCATGTGAACTATTGTTTATGCTAACATGAAATGCCTCCCATGTTTTAAAAGTTGATTCCACATATCATAGGAAAAATGAGAGATTTTATCTATAACTCAAATTGTAGTAATGGAATGAGCAAATTTCCATGCATGAAATCAATCCAATTACACCTTGAAATCTTTATTAGTTAATTTTGTTTAATTTGTAGAAGTAAATGTCACATATTGGTATGATATGTGATATAATTTAATGAAATATGTATAATGAAACAGTAATTGCCCTGAACCTAGGAATTCTTTTTCTTAGAAGGTATGAAGAGAATTGTTTGGAATTTTGAACAGTTAAGATTCAAAGGAAGGAGTTATTTTTGAGCCATGGATCCTCAACGTTCCATTTGTTTCTGGATAATTAGAAGTAACTTGCATGTTCCAAGAATAGCTTGTGAGTTGAAAAAATGATATATGATTTTCTAACTTTGAAATTTCATTTTAAAACTAACATAGGAGAGAAAGTGGATGAGGCCACCAAATTATTCACTTTCTTTGAAAATGTTAGTATTAGGGAACAAATCTGATACAAAACTGGGTGAAAAAATTCTTCATGAGTTCTTTAAGTCGCAAAAACTCAATGATTTAGAGTCTAGGGTTTGATCATTTTCCCTCTCAATCTTTGATGATGTGTTCAATTCATGTGTAAAAGGGACATAGTTTAAACATCCGGGAGTAGAATGATGAATCAGTCAATCTTGCATTTATCCATCTCCTTGTTTGATGGATGTTTGCCTAGATGCTTTGAGAGAACGGCTACATTTGTTTCCTTATGTGTCGCATTCCATGCATGTATCATTGTTTTACGACGATGCGGAAATCCTCTTTTATGGAAAAACTCCTTCTTTAATTTTCACCATTTATGTGGAAAGAAAACCCAAGTTTGAACACTGATGTAAGTTCACATTTTCTGAAACATGGTTCTTAGAAATGTTTTATATGAACGTATTAACGACAAGCATCATGATTTATTGTTTCCGTTTTTTTCGATACGATGCTTCCCACACATTAGGTAGCATGCCAAGTGCATGGACACATGAGTAGAGTTAGAAGAAGTTTGCAAGATTGATTCAAGTCTTGATTTTAATCTGTGATTTACTATCTATTACACACAAATTGGAGCACCATCTCGTGTCTCCCTACCATGAAATCAAAATCAACATGAATGAATCGCCTTATTGATACCCACCCACTAATTATGTTCATTGGTACGTAGTGTATGGAGATGTTTTTGATATCATCCACAAATGATTTCATATGTAAGCTTGGCTAACATTAGTTATCTTTCTTTACCAAAATTTCATGGAGTTTTGGTTGCTCAGTTTGACTCCTTTGCCATGGTCGGAAATGTTTGGTGTTTTATGATTACTTTTGATAGAGGAATCATTTACTCAAACTAAGAATTAAATCAAAGCTACCCACAAAGGGTATTGGTGAATAACTCAACATTGTTATGGTTTTATTCCTACACCCATTCATAATCATGATTTGTTAACATTGGAATAAAAATTTCTAGTCAAGTCTTTGCACTGGATAGTGAAAGAAAGGAAGTTGTGAATTAGTTTCAGTGCTGTCTAGGTACCCACCGTAATTGAGATTGGTAGTAAATCCCAACTCAAGAATGTGTGAGATGTCTTCATTTATCGAGTTTGAGTGTTAGAGATGTGGATGTTTTTCATGAAAGATTGGGAGTAGAATGATGTGCTCGAGAGGAAATCGTGGCATTAGGTTGAGAGCCCAATGATTTAACTCCCCATCCATCTGTAGGAATGGTGTATAATGCTAGAACAAAGGATCTATTTTGGTAGCCACAAATTTTTTATTCTGCACTGGTATACTTATGAGTTATCAGGTTCACGTGAGTTTTCCTCTCAAGGAATGATTTGTAAACGTCTATATGAATACGAGGGTAAGAAATTGAGCTTCGAATCGTTTGATCTTACTATTTGAAGTGGATTTACGCTTCATTTTCTTTGAGATACCATTGGGGCTTAATGTGGCCTCATTGATGTTGTGTAATCGATCATGCAATTTTCAAGCGGCCTTGTGTGATGGAAATGGGTATAGAGCGTATGTAGGGACATGAATGTATTAACTTTTTGAGAATTTATGGCAAGAAATTGACTTCTATTGCGGGCTTTTTGACTAGTTTTACGGTTTCAGTTGGGATGTTGCGGGAACTGGGAACCAAGCTGCCAAGGGTAACGTTGCCAATGAATTGGCGGGTTGAGTTAAAACCTCCGTTGTTTTCTCAATTGTTGTTGGCGTATGTGGAATGGTTTTCGATCGCTTTCAGATGGGCTCGTCGCGCCGTGTTCAGCCTTCCAAACGGAGTCTCGAAGTCGAAGCTGCATCAGTTCATGGCTGACCTCGCCCCTTGCGAAAGCGTGGCCTCGTGCCATCCTCGTCCAGGCGGCCCCTTCGCTCGGTTTCCTGAATCTGTTGTCGCCGTACACTGGGAGCGCCAAGAAACAGAAGAGAGGAACTTCAGAAGCGAAACAGCACCGTTTGCATTTCAAACTCCCTGCCGACATCACCCGAATAGTTAGCTTCGCCACCGAGGATGAATTGCCTATTTGTGAAAAATACGGAACTCCACCAACTAGTGGCTGCTGCTGCGCGGGATTGGCTGGGGTTACTGCAGCCACGTCTGGTCCTCGAGAAGATGCACCACCACGGATGACGCTTTCATGCAGACATATCCGTCAGCGTCCAAGGAATCGAGCGCGGCAGGAAGAGGGCAGCGGCCGCTGTCCGCAGCGAGTGCTCGCGAACCATCATGTGCTGCGAGCGCGCACAATGAGGTCATGATGGCCATGGCAAGGAAGTGCCGCCGTATGCTTCACTCGCGTACGGGTGCGTCGTGCGGCCTGTGGGGCCACCTTGGTGGCTTTGCGAACTTGACCTGCTTCGACTTCACCATCGCTATGTGCCCCGCGCTCGAGCAAGACTGGCCAGCTCCAGCACCGGTCGTCGACACTTCGCCCCCGACCAATTTCCGATCTCCGCCCTCCCTTCGTCTGGGTGACCTACTGTGTCCTCCCCTAACGTCACGGCTACTCGACTCTCGACCGAAAGTCGTGGCCATCCAATCGTCATCATTGCAGCTCATCCAAACCGAGCACCTTCACAGCGTTCTCCACCACCACCATCGCACCGCCCTTTCCGCCACCGCACACCACCACACAGCTTCATCACACTTCTGACATCTCGTGCTTTCCTGCATTCCCTTGCACACGTCAGCGCACTCTTGTGCTACCTCGACATGTCCATGGACGAGGCCTCGGCAGTGGGATCTGCGCCATCCCGCATGGCGTTCCTTCGGAAGGCCATGTTCCTCTCTAGAGATGGGAGGCGACGCGCAGGTGCATACCCATTCCCTTCCCCCCCCNCTCCCCCCCCCCCCCCCCCTTTTCCCCCCCTCTCACTCTTGCGGTCTGCTTTTCACAACGCGTCTACCCTCGATCCCTTCTTTGGCTGCTGTCTGCCTTCTGTTTGCTCTTTTTGCCTCTCTGCTTTATCCCGCCAGCCACGCCGCCTCCCATCCTTGCCCGCCCTCCACGTGTGGCCGCTGGAAAGCACACATGTTGCGGCGACTGCATAGCCGTGGCGACCGCCAACACTGCCGCCACAGTGATTGCCGCTGCCGCGCAGCCGCCCTCATCATTGTCACTGTCGTTGTCGTCGTCGTCTTTGACATCCCCATCCTTGTCATCGACGTCGTCATTGTCGTTGTCGTCGTCGTTGCTGGTGCTGTTGTCATCGTCGTCTGCTTCGTCCTCATTGCTGCCGCCGCGACCCCTGACATCGCTGCCGCCGCCGCTTCCGTTGTCGTTGCTGCCGCTGTAGCCACCGCCGCCACTGCCCTGGTCATCGTTTTCATCATCGTTTTCGCCGTCGTTTTCGTCGTCGTTGTCGCCATCGTGATGGTGGTCGTCGTCGTTGCCGCCGCTGCCGCCGTTGCCACTACCACCGCCGCCACCGCCGCCGCTGCTGCCGCTGCCGCAGCCGCCGCTGCCGCCGCCCCTGCTGCCGCCGCCGCCACCGCGGCCCTCGTCGTCTTAATTTCCATCGACGTTGTTGTTGTTGTCGTCGCCGTCGTCGTCGTCGTCGTCGTTGTTGTTCTTGTTGTTGTCGTCGTTGTCGTTGTCGTCGTCGTCGTTGTTGTTCTTGTTGTTGTCGTCGTTGTCGTCGTCGTCGCCGCCGCCGCCGCTGCCGCCGCTGCCGCCGCCGCCGCCGCCGCCGTTGCCGCCGCCGTCGCCGTCATCGTCGTCGTCGTCGTCATCGTTGTCGTCGCCGTCGTCGCCGTCACCGCTTTCTCGGCTGCCATCGCTGTGCAACAACTTCCGCCATCGCAGCGGCACCGGCAGCTTTTGCACAGATGGCTACAGCAGCAGCTGCTTTTTGTTTACACATGACCCGAGTAGCTGTGCCGGCAGCAAGGTTGGAATCGACATTGGCGGCTGGGAAAGGGGCTGTGCGAGAGCTAGTGGTGGTGGTGGGAGAGATTGCCTACTATATGGTGGCAGGGTTCGCGTGAACCATTTCTGACGCCGCCGCTGCCAGGGTGGCGGTCGCTGTTGGCTGCAGCAGGTCCAGCCGGAGTGCGGGGAGACAAGGAGTGCGGGGAGACAAGGAGTGGCATGGCTAAGGCTGAGGCGGTGGATGTTGTCGCAAGAACTTGTTGGTGGATAGAGACCTATTGTGGTTGAGCCACTGCTGCTACAGCTTCAGGGGTAGCATTTGGTGCATTGACAACAGCAGCAGCACCAGCAGCAGCACCACAAGTAGCAGCTGCAAGAGCAGCAGCAGCAGCAGCAACATCATCATCGTCATCATCATCATCATCATCATCATCATCATCATCATCATCATCATCATCATCATCATCATCATCATCATCATCATCATCATCATCATCATCATCATCATCATCATCATAATCATCATCATCAGAAGCAGCAGCGGCAGCAGCAGGAGCAGCATTAACGCCAGGAAGAACATGAGTGACAGCAGGTGCTCTCCAGGCCTTGTTTCAGAGCTGCAAGCATTCTGCACCTTCCTCTATTCGTTGCCATTGGGAATGTTCCGAGGCTCTACGCTTCCCCCGGAGAGTCCTGCGGTCCCTCCAGGCTACAGAGTGTGCGCAGCTCTTCTTTCAGCCGGCCACGCCCTTCTCTCTTACTTTCGCAGCCAGCGCTGGTGGGGCAGTGCAGCACAGCAGGACAGCTCTCCTGACAGGGTTCGTTGGCCTGTTGGTGGCCCGTTTGTAGCACTAGCTGCCAAAAAGGACCACCCCTCTTGTGCCACCAGCAGCAGCAGCAGCAGCAGCAGCAGCGGCGGCGGCTGCAGCAGCAGCAAGAACGGGAGCCGAAGCAGCACCGACATTGTGTTGGCGTGTCTGCGGGGCAAGAGCAGCGGTGGTGGGAGGGGTTGGAGTTGACGGAGGTGTGGGGTTTTCAGGCGTTTGGTGCTGCATGCAAGGGAACGTGAAGCATGCAAGGGATCTGTGGCATGCATCGGATCTGTGGCATGCAAGGGATCTGTAGCATGCAACGGATCTGTGGCATGTGTTACCGCTGGGTGAGTGGAAGGGCGCGAGCTTGAGCACTGCGCTGCAACCCCAGGCTGGTGTGTGTGTCTGCAGTGTTCTGCACCAGGCAGATGACGACAAGGATGAGGCAGAGCCTGCGACAGCAGCAGCGGGCCACAGCACGGCCACCAGCTTTGGTATAGGAGCCAGAGCACCAGCACCAGCATCAAAGAAGGCTGCTGCCACTGACAGCGGCATCAGAACCATCAAAAGCAGCATCAGCAGCAGCAGCAGTAGCAGCAGCAGCAGCAGCAGCAGCAGCAGCAGCAGCAGCAGCAGCAGCAGCAGCAGCAGGAGCAGCAGCAGCAGTGGCAGCAGCAGCAGGAGCGGCAGCAGCAGCGGCAGCAGCAGCAGCAGCAGCAGGGGGAGGAAGAGATAGATGCCGAAGCAAAGAGGATGAGGAGGGAGGCCAGGTTGAAGGGAAATAGGAGGGGGAGGGGGAGGGGNGACGGACACAAAAATGATGATGAGGACAAGGAGGAGGGCGAAGGGGAGGGTGAGGATGAGGGTGAGGGTGAGGGTGAGGGTGAGGGCGAGGGCGAGGGCGAAGTCGAGGCGAGGATGAGGACGGGGGCGAGGATGGGGATGAGTATGTGGAGGTAGAGGGTGGGCTCGAGAAGGATGAGGTGGAGGATGATTGGAGGGGAACTGGAGGGTGAAGAGGAGGGGAAGGGAGGGAGGAGGACGTGGAATTGGAGAGGAGAGCCCTCTGCGTGCGGATGGGGGAATGGGGGAAGCTCAGGGAGGCTAGTGAATGCACATCTGGATGGGAGGGGAACAGCAGTTCCATGTACATGTGTCCGTGTGCTTGCTGCAGGGCGTGCTTGTTGTATTTGCGCGTATTGTAGATGGGTTGGACAACGGAGGCTGACAGAGTCATGCTGTAGAAGAGGAGGGGCAAGGGAGCCATGAGGATCCCACAGCTGCTGTTTCCTGCACGGCGAGAGGCGTGTATGCTGCTCTGTCTGGTGTTCCTGTGGCACCTGCTCATACTGCGTCCCGTGCCTGCCTCTCTCTCTCTCTCTCTCTCTCTCTCTCTCTCCCTCTCTCTCTCTCTCTCTCTCTCTCTCTCTGCGCGGCTGTTGCAGCCCCTCGCAGTGTGCTTGGCTTGAAGCCCGTGCGCTTCGTGCTCGACGTGCAGGGTGCACATGGTCTGTGGGCCACGGCATCCCTGGCCCGAGTGCATGCAAGTTGAGGGGCATCATGTCCCTGGTGAGCGTCTCACCCAAGCCTCAGAATGTTGGGGAGACTTTCTGAGGCCGCAACACTGCTCAGGTTAAGGCTCGGCTCGCAAGCTGGGCAGCGGAGCATGTGACCGCGTTGTTGGAGCCGTGTCCCACATCTCCGTGCACTGCAGAGTCAGAGAAGCCCACCCGCAGCTCTCTAGGGGAGGGCGGCAGCCAGCCTTGCCTCACAGCCTAGAGCTGTCTCTTTCGCCCAGGAACGCCTGACGATGGACTCTGGTCTCAGCCGAAGGAGCCGCACATGTGGCTGTGTCACCTCCTAAGGCATCGTCTGATTCGGCCATGCCTCGCACCAAGGCATGAGATGTGCT
>SZWC01000787.1:268037-351363 GCA_023375785.1 Penium margaritaceum | reverse complement strand
CGCGAGGCGTTCTCTGGAGCAGGGGAGCGTGCAAAAGAGGTGTTGGAGCTGGTCCACACGGACTTGTGCGGACCGATGCAGACCCAGAGCTTTGGAGGCTCTAGGTATTTTCTCACCTTCATTGATGATTTCAGCCGTTACACTGCTGTGTACTTCCTTTCCTCCAAGGACCAGTACTTTGACAGGTTCAAGGAGTTCAAGGCCATGGTGGAGAACCAGACTGGCAAGAAGATCAAGGCGCAACGCAGCGATCGCGGTGGAGAATACCTAAGCAAGGAGTTCCAGGACTACCTCGCAACAGCTGGCATCAAGGCGCAGCGTACCGCGCCGTACTCGCCGCAGCAGAACGGGGTAGCAGAATGCGCCAACCGTACCATTGTGGAGTCGGCGCGCTCCATGCTGCACGCGGCCTGGCTGACCTACGACTTCTGGGCTGAAGCCGTGAGCACTGCGGTCTACATCAAGAACCGTAGTCCAACCAAGGCCTTAGAGCAGATGACGCCGTACGAGGCGTGGTTCGGCAAGAAGCCAATCTTGGGTCATCTTCGCGCGTTTGGCAGCTTGGCGTACATGCACGTGCCAAAGGAGAAGCGGCAAAAGTGGGACGCGAAGAGTGCGCAGATGCTGATGATTGGCTATGATTTGGCTAGCAAGGCGTATCGCCTTTACGAGAGGGATACAAGCCAGGTCATCATCTCCAGGGATGTCGTCTTCAACGAGAACAACGTCATCGGCACCAACATCGTGTGTGAAGAGGCAGCAGAACCAGCAGCTGACGAGACAGTGGGAGCAGAAATTCTTCCTGACCCAGTTTCTCCCGATCCTTCCTCTAATGTAACAGTGGGAGAATCACTCTACTCTCCCATGTCTGATGTTGCAGATACAACACCCACATCGGCAGAAGCAGAGGAGGGAGATGTAGCACCATTAGCAGCAGCAGTTGTGCCAGCAGCACCGCGCGAGCCGCCCGCTAACGCTCTAGCACCTGGTCGCAGGTACCCTCTTAGGGTGCGTTACAAGCCTGGTGAGCGCGGCCATTTCTGGATGCTACAGAAACCAGAACAGATGAACGTCACAGTTGCAGCAGATTCAGATGAGCCAACGTCATACAAGGAGGCCATGGCTGCACCGGATGCAGCAGATTGGGCGCAAGCCGTGTAGTAGGAGATACAGTCGCAGCTGGACAATGGCACGTGGGAGCTGACTGAGCGTCCACCAGGACGTAAGGTGATCAAGTGCAAGTGGGTCTTCAAGAAGAAGCAGGGAGCAGATAGTAACCTGGAAAAGCACAAGACGAGGCTGGTCGCCAAGGGCTACTCGCAGCAGGAGGGCATCGACTATACTGAATTTTTTGCCCCTGTTGCAAAGTTTGCCTCTGTGCGCACGCTCCTCTCTTATGCAGCAGCTGAGGACTTTGAGGTTCACCACATGGATGTCAAGACGGCATTCTTGAATGGTGACTTGGAGGAGGAGATCTACATGGAGCAGCCGGAGGGGTTCGTCATGGATGGCCAGGAGCACCTGGTCTGCAAGCTGTCGAAGTCGCTGTACGACCTCAAGCAAGCGTCGCGTGCTTGGAACCAGAAGTTGGATGCGGCGTTGCAGTGCATGGGGTTTGAGCGCAGCGAGTGTGACTACGTCTATCGCTAGCAGCATGAGCATGAGATCCTCATCATCATTGTCTATGTGGATGACATGCTCCTCCTTTCCAACAGCATGTCTACACTGCAGGAGTTCAAGGAAGCCATGCAGGAGCGCTTCCAGATGTCTCATCTCGGGGAGGCATCATACTTCCTCGGTATCCAGATCACGCGTGACCGCAAGTCACGCTCTCTCTCGCTGCAGCAGAGCCGCTACATGAAGGATGTTTTGTAGCGGTTCGGCATGGCAGAGGTAAAACCCATCGGCACGCCGCTGGAGACGCGGCAGTACGTCGTGAGCTTCAATGGAGAAGCAAATGCAGCTGAGCGGCAGAAGTACCAAAGCGCTGTCGGCAGTCTCATGTACCTGATGGTGCAACCAGGCCGGACCTCGCACAGGTTGTGAGCGCTGTGAGCCAGCACATGGCTAATCCTGGACCGGAGTACCAGAAGGCAGTGAAGTGGATCTTACGCAACCTTGCTGGAACCATCAACATCGGCATCACCTACAACGGCAATGACAACAGCATCATCGGCTACACAGACGCAGATTGGGCTTCAAACCATGAGGACCGCAAGTCCATCTCTGGACATGTGTTCCTCATGAATGGTGGAGCCATCAGCTGGTGCAGCAAGCGGCAGGTGGTCGTGGCCACCTCGAGTAAAGAAGCTGAGTACGTATCTCTCAGTTTTGGAGCCAAGTAGTTTGGCTCCAACGTCTCATGGCAGAGATGAGTGAGAGTGCAGCAGTTCCAGTTCCTGTGCGCGTCGACAACCAGAGTGCAATCACACTCGCCAAGAATCCTGAGCACCATGCACGGACCAAGCACATTGACATCGCATATCATTTCATCAGGCACATGGTGTAGGAGGGTGCTATCAAGCTGGAGTTTACTCCAACCAGCAAGCAGGTTGCTGATTTCTGCACCAAGCCAGTGACCCGTGAGAAGCAGCAGTTTTGCATGAAGGCATGTGGACTCAGCCCACTCTGACTACGGCAAAGTGGGAGATTGTTGGGAAAGTAGCCATCCGGCTTAGTTTCAGGTCCACAAGAGCAAGTTCCAGGAAAGTACCAGATGCCTCCTCCGATTGTTAATCCGACTTGATCGTTGCAAAGATCAGGTGGCAAAATATCTACGGTCCAAGTTTGAGGCCGATCCAGCGGTCGGATTGGGATATATGAATTTTCGTAGTTTTTGGGGTCATCGACCGTCGATATCCGGGTGACCATGGGCGATGGCTCCATGCCTTAGCCTAAGAAAAGAAAAAGGCAAGAGGTCCAGGGTCAAGACCTGATGGGAGAAATATCCAAAAAGGTCCTTGGTCTTAGGATTGCCTTGTCAAAGTGTGCTGACTAGGATAGAGGTACCTCTCCTTACGTATTAGGTGAGGTGAGATCCTTGTGTGCTAGCCATGGACACATGGCGATTCCCCATGGGTTTGTGGGTTATGTGACCACTAGGAGTGTGCCATGAGGGCATTCTCTAGCTCTCTAGGTTGTGTGTGAGTGGTCAGCCTGATTGCTAGGCTGATTTCCTCCCTTGTGTGAGATTATGGACTCTAGTGTGTGAGCCTTAGCCTCCATGGCTAAGTGGTGTGGCTTGTGAGAGGGCTGTCTTGCCCAAGCTCTAGCTCTATATGTACTCCATCATTTCGAGTGATTGAACAACCATTCTTCAGCACAAGTGATGCCCTTCCAATCATACATGGTCGCTGCCCCAAGGCTCCCTCTCTCCTCAAGTTCCAATGATTTTTGACACTCCACGCTTCATATCCATAATCTTTTTTTGGAGGTTCAACCTCTTATGCAAGGAACATCTTCAAGTAGCCATACAACCTCATGATAATCTCAAATTGCCATTTCCACGAAGAAAAATCAAATCCTGTGAACTTTGACATCCCACCGTTGACTTGCTCAAGAGTGAGCGTCACAACTATTGTCATACTGCTTCTGTGCTTCTTTGCTCCTCTGCTTCATTGAGGCCGATGTATGCTAATGTAGACTACTGTCTTCTACCGATTTATAAGGTGTACATACATTGCTTATCCGTTAGCCGTTCATCACCTGCAAATAAACAAGAATGCACACTCGCGAATCCGAGGTCGTGCCTCTAAAGGCAGAGCTTATCGGGATTAGGGCCCAAGGGCCGTACCTCCAAGGGAAGAGCTTATCCTTGGCCCTTGTTCGCGAAGTGCGAACACCTACCATTGGAACTGATGGAGGTGATGGAGCAGATGGAGCTAATGGAGTTTATGCGTGTTGCAAGACAGAGAGGGCGAGAGAGTCCGCAGAAACGTGCCTTACAACTAATCGGTGTCTGCCCATAACCCTTTGTGTTCACAAAGGGTTATGGGCCCTGAACCTGCCTCAGACGACCGTCTTGAAAATGGGTTGCGACACAATGGTTCATGCGGACTGTTCTTGGTATTGCAACTGAGAGATTACATCACCCTCAAAGCCAAGGTTCCACACCGAGCGGTTCATAGGAATCACTTCTTTACACTGTGTCCTTAGCACTTGGTCACTTTTGCGCGAGGAGCAAACTCCTAGGGCTTCCACCAACCAATGCTTCTTTAGTGTCTGCCTCTAGTGGACAACTCTCTTAGGATTGTCGAAGGTAAGAAGTGTACCCAATGACAGGCAACTAACACGTTCTTATAGTCCTAGAGCAAGCCTCTAGCCTAGGCGCACAGTGGCTTCTTGGATGAGTCACATTTGAAACAATCTGGATTGCGTCATCCACCCTGGCTACATGGCACTCCTTGTGACTACCAAGTGGTGCCAACCACCAGGTTGGACCTTGGAATATTCTAACATGTCTCTTAGAACCTTTATATCTCCGTTTTGGTCAAAAAGAAAATCAATCACTGGCATGGGATCTGACCCAGTGAACTCTGGAACGTCTAAGCGACAAGGAGTTTTCCTAGGTAGTGTTTCCTTGGCTTTACTATCCAGATAAGACCAAGGGGACTTGCTCCAAAGGTTTAGTGCATACCTTGTCTATCTGGACCAGACTTAGGAGACTTACTCCAAGGGAGCAGTGTATGCCTAGTCTATCCTGTACGTATCCAAATATCACCCATGGACAAGGAGCATACCAGGTCAACAATGGATCGCATGGAGGGAAAGGTGACGATAGTTGCAAAGGTCTTTTCTTACTCTGAGCGTGCATGCTGGGAAAACCCCTTTTCCACAACTCTTATCTTGAACTTGTCGATAGTACCATCTTGCGTGAATGTTTTCCGAAATACCCACTTTAATCCCTCGAGAGTTAGTCTCTGGAGCGAGAGGTCATTGCATCAAATCCCAGCCCGGTGACTAATTTTCTTTGTGACCAAAACGGGGACAAGAAGGTTCTAACGGACATCTTAGAACATTCTTGACGGTCACAGGGAGTGCCATGTAGGGGGGATGATGCAATCCTGATTGTCCCCAAAATAGCTCATCTAAGGAGCCACTCCGCGCCTAGGCTAGAGGCTGACTCTATGACTATAAGAACCTGTTAGTTACCTGTCATTGAGTATAGTTCTTACCTTTGAGACTCCTCACAAAGTTGTCCACCAGGGGTAGACACTAAAGAAGCATAGGTTGGTCTAAGCCCCAGGAGTTCGCTCCTTGCGTTAAAGTGACCAAGTGCTAAGGACACAGTGCAAGGAAGTGATTCCTATGAATTGCTCAGTGCAGAATCATGGCTCTGAGAGAGATATCATCTCTTGGTTGCAATACCAAGAGCAGTCGGCAAGAACCATTGTATCGGAACCCGTTTTCTAGACCGTTGCCTCAAGCAGGTTCACAAAGGGTTATGGGCCCACACTGACTAGTTGTAATGTACGCTTCTGTGGACTCTCTCGCCCTCTCTGTCTTGTAGCACGCATCAGCTCCATCAGCCCCATGTACTCCATCTGCTTTATCAGCTCCAATAGGGGGTGCTGGAATTTAGCGAACAAGGGCCAAGGTTAAGCCGTACCCTTCGAAGTATGACCCTTGGATCCTAACAAGGATAAGCTGAGCCCTTGGAGGCACGACCCTGGGCTGGCTAGTTTCCGTTCTTCTCTATTTGCAGGTGATCAACGGCTAAGGGGTAAACGACAGCCATGCACTCTATAAACCGGTAGCAGACAACAGCCTGCATCAGCCTACATTGGCCTCAGTGAAGCAGAGAAGCAAAGAAGTAGTATGACGATACGCGCGACTCTCACTCTTGAGCAGGTCAATGATGGGATGCAAAATTCACAGGGTTTGGTTTTCCCTTCTGGAGATGGAAATTTGAGATTATCATTAGGGTGCGTGGCTACTTGAAGGTGTTCCTTGGAGAAGAGGTTGAACCTCCAGAAAGACATCCTGGATATGAAGCGTAGAGTGTCAAAGATGACATGGCACTTGTCATTCTTGTGACATCAGTGCATGAGTCACAGCATGTCCACCTCCAAGGTATCACACATGCATCAAATGCTTATGAAAAGCTTGTACGTATACACCAATCAACGGTTCTCGCAAATCACTCTTCATCCCTCAAAAGCTGATTTCGATGAGCATGAGCGAGGGAAAGTCGATTCCGGATGTCCTGTTGCAGTTTCACGGACAGGTGTAGCAAGTGACCCAAATGAACTAGGAAATCGATGGCTCTACCTAAAAGCTGGGGCCCTCTGATCACCGTCTTTGGCGGTTGGAAGGAGGATTATTTGACGTATGAGGTAGTGTCTGAGTACGTGCGCAACGAGGCCATGCGTTGCAGCGGTAGTTAGGCTAACATTTTAGCCTATGCTTCACATTATGGTGGTCGTGGCAACAATTCCTCTTCTAGTCACAACAGTAGCGGAAGCGGTGACGGAGGAGGAAAAGGCAATGGTGGCTATGGAAAGAGTTCAAAGCGTCTTGGGAAATACCATAACTGTTAAGGCTGCACACCAAATCCTAGGATCCGGGGATCTTATCTGGGAATCCGGATCCGGATCCGGATCCGGGGATCCGGACCCTTGATCAAGATTTGATCCGGGATCCGGGGATCTTTTAATCACAAAAAAAAGAAGGGAAAACGGGGTTAGGAGTAAAAAAGGTAAGGCATTATCCTTGTTCAGCCTATAGGATCCGGAAAAGATTCGGGAATCCATAGGATCCGGGGATCTTTTCTTGGATCTGAGGATCCAAATCCATCCTAGGATCCGGAACCGGGGATTAGGATCCAACCTGAGATCCGGGAATCTTACCCGGTGTGCACCCTTAATAACTATGGCAAGCCTGGGCATTGAGCAAGGGAGTGCAGGGCTCCAAAGAAGGAAGACGGAGATCATGGTGGTAGATATGAGGGTAAAGGAAAGGGTAAGGAGTTGACAAACAGGATGGGTATGAGCGTGTAGGCGACCAAGGGAGCGGCACTACTCAAGCGTAAAGCCTACAAGCTCGACTCTGGCACGAACTACCACTCTTCGAGGGAGAAGGATGGGTTCATCTCCATTGAGGACACTAAATGTTACTTCAAGTGTGCCAATGGCAACCTTGTCTATGTAGAAGGCGAGGGAAATAAGTTGATCAGTATTAACGTGAACGGTGTTGAAAAAGACTTGAAGCTGGACAGCGTCATCTACATGCCGTCTTTTGCGGCAAATCTTTTGTCAATGTCCAAAATCACGGACCATGACATGACGGTCGTCTTCACGGAAGAGGAGGCCGTGATTGTCAAGAACAAGGACATGAAGATCTCCTATCCTAAGGAGAGTCTTATCGCACAGGTCCCAAGAGTTGATGGGCTCTACGTGCTGTAGACCAAAACTCTTGAGAGTACAAATGAAGGATATATAACGGTTGAAGAGCTCAAGTCTCCAAAGCCTGATATTGCATCACAAGCCGTGAACGTGGCGGCCAACTCTACCGACACAGATGCTAAGCTATGGAATAGGCTGTTTGGCCTTGTGCCCGACACCACACTGCAAGCTATGCAGCAGCACGGAGTGGCTCATGGGACAATGGGATGCAAGGCCAAGGATGAGGGAACGTTCAAAAAGCTGTGCGAGCCATGCCTCCTAGGAAAGTCAAAGAGAAAGCCCTTTGAGCGTAATGGGCAATGTGCGGCAGGAATCTTGGACCTGATTCACTCTGTTGTGTGCGGACTATTCCGCACCCCTTCGAACAGTGGTACAAAGGTTTTCTTGACCTTCATCGATGACCAGAGTCGCAAGATGGGATCTACTTCCTCAAGACAAAGGGAGAGGTCAAGGAGAGGCTGTAAGAGTTTGTCGCGATGATACAACGGCAGACAAGTAAGAAGGTCAAGGCACTGCGCACAGACAACGGTGGTGAGTATGAGGCGTGCAAAGGCTAGTTGAGCTAACACGCCATCAACCACCATACTACCATGCCTTACACCCCCAAAATAATATTTTTGTCGAGTAGATGAACCAGACTATCCTCAGCCTGACACAAAGCATGCTCTTCGATGCCAAAATCCCACCTCGTTTCTGGAATGAAGCTATAAGAACTGCTTAGTACCTTGTGAATCTCACTCTGGGAGCAGCGCTTGAAAGGCAGGGTAAGAAGGAGCAAGAGAAGTAGCTCGTGCCACAAGAGGCCTGATCTGGGAAGAAGCCTGATGCCTCACACTTCAGGATCTTTGGCTGAAGTGCCTGGGCAAAAGGTCCAACCGGGATAAGGAAGTAGCAAGCAAGATGTACGCGCTCGTACGTATGTAATGGTTGGATACGACAGGGTACACAAAGCCTACAAGCTGTAGGACCAAGCGGCTAGAGAGCTCATCAGGAGCCAAGATGTCGAGTGTGATGAAAGGATGCTAGGCAACGGAGAGTCGCTGGACCCTGTCCATGCTCCCAAATCAAGAGAGTGGGTTGTGTTGCTCGAGTCAGGCGATCAGGCACCAGAAAACTGGCAGATGGTGCAAGTGAAGAATGGTGCTCTAGGGAGAGTGGATGTGCAGGCTCACACGGTGACAGACTCTGATGCTGAGTCTAAGTTATCCGTGGCCTCTAACTTTAACGATGAGGCCGGTGACTCTTCCTCAAACAGCGGATCACTAACAGCGGAGGAGCAACAGAAGCAACCAAGCCTTGTAGCACCACCTGCAACACCATGACGTAGTACGCGCTAGAAGAAACCTCCGCCCAAGTAGGATGCTGAGAGTGCGGAATGGACCGGACTTAGCTGGTCATGCTTGGCTCACGGAGAGCCTGTGCCCGTAATAGAGGCTATGAACATGCTAGATGCGGCCAAGTAGAAGGAGGCAGTGGATAGCGAACTCGCATCCATTCAAGAGAACGGAACATGGTTTCCGGTGGACAAGTCCCCAAACACGCACGTGGTGGGGTCAAAGTGGGTACTCCGGAAAAAGTTCAAGCAGGATGGTCCTATCGACACGTACAAGACAAGAGTGGTGGTGAAGGGATTTTCTGAAGGCTCAGAGTAGAAGGAGACCATCGCGCATGTCGTCACCATTGCCTCCATCACATCCATATTGGTTATTGCTGCTGCAAAAGCTCTGGAGGTCCACCAGATAAATGTCAAGACAGCTTTCCTCTATGGGAAAGTGGACAAAGAAGAGCTGATGGAAGTGCCCGAGGGAGTGAAAGCTCCAGAGGGCAAGATTTGTAAACTGGTCAACGATCTCTACGGGCTCAAACAGGCCCGAAGGATGTGGTACAAGGAGATGGACGGCTTCATGGCCGGGCTCATCTTCATGCACTTCTAGAGTGACCCTAGTATCTATATGCCGGAGGATGAGCAAGGCTTGATGCTGGTTCCACTGTACCTGGATGACCTGATCATTTGCTTGTCATCGGTCAAGCTACTGAACAAGCTGAAGAAAGATCTCATTGACAGGTTCAAGATGAACGACATGGGTCCGCTCGAGTTCTACCTCGAGATAGCCGTCCACCGCAATCGAGCAGGAAGCACCATCGAGCTAAACCAGACCAAGTACATCATGGAAGTCCTCAAGCACTACAACATGGAGGACTGCAAACCCATCACCACTCCCATGACAATACACATCAAGCTCTCCTCCTCCATGAGCCCCATCACGGAAGCAGGAAGGCATGAGATGGAGAACATTCCCTACCAGTCTGCTGTTGGCAGCCTCATGTATGCCATGGTAGGAACACGCCTTGATATTTGCTATGCTGTGGGATAAGTGAGCATGTTTGTGGCCAATCCACGGCCATAGGTCAGGCCAATCATGCACAATCTACAGAAGACCCAATACATGGGACTCCACTTTGGAGCCCAAGAAGGATGTTATCCGCTGCGGATGGTGTGCTACACAGACGCCAACAGGGGAGTAAGAATCGATGATAGAAAGTCCACCTCGAGCTTTGTGTACCTCTTAAACGGTGGCGCAATCTCTTGGGCAAGTAAAAAGCAAGATTGTGTCTTCCTCTCTACCGTTGAGGCAGAGTACATCGCTCTATCAGAAGCATGCAAGGAGACACAGTTACAGCGCAATTTGCTTGCCGAGATGAAAGTGCCACAAACGGAGGCAACAAAGTTCCGCATCGACAACAAAAACTCCATGAAAATGGCACTTGATGATGTTGTTTCCCGGCGGACCAAGTATATCGACATCAGGTACCACTAGTCACGCGACCAGGTTGCAAAGGAGTGTCAACGTGCCTAAGGCAACGGTCTAGAAAACGGGTTCGACACAGTGGTTCCCGCCGACCGCTCTTGGTATTGCAACCAAGAGATGATATCACTCGCAGAGCCAAGGTTCCACACTAAGCAGTTCATAGGAATCACTTCCTTGCATTGTGTCCTTAGTACCTAGTCACTTTTGCGCGAGCGAACTCCTGGTGCTTAGACCAACTAATGCTTCTTTACTGTCTGCCTCTGGTAGAAAACTCTTCGAGGAGTCTCAAAGGTAAGCCTCTGTTCAATGATAGGCAAGTGACGGGTTCTTATAGTCCTAGAGCCAGCCTCTAGCCTAGGCGCGTAGTGGCTCCTTGTATGAGCCACTTTGGGGGCAATCGGGATTGCGTCATCCCCCCTGCCTACATGGCGCTCCCTGTGACTGCCGAGTGGCACCAGCCACTAGGAAGAACCTTGAAGTGTTCTAAGATGTCTCTTAGAACCTTCTTGTCCTCCTTTTGGTCACAAAGAAAATTAGACACCGGGCTGGGATTTGACCACGTAACCTCTTGCTGCAGAGACTTACAGTGGAACGTCTAGACCACAAGGAGTTGTCCTAGGTAGTATTTGTTGGCTATACTATCCAGATTAGACTAAGAGGACTTGCTCCAAAGAAGCCGTGCATGCCTTGTCTATCTAGACCAAACTTAGGGAACTTACTCGAAGGGTGCAGTGGATGCCTAGTCCGTCCTGTGCCTGTCAAAATATCAGCTATGTACAAGGAGCTTCTTGACGGTCACAGTGTGCTGATTAGGCGAAAGGTCTTCTCCACTACTCCAAGTGAGTAGTGGAGAAGATGACCGTCAAGTAGTCGCTTTTTGACGGTCATAGTGTGTTGACTAGGAAAAGGTCTTCCTGGTGGTTGGCGCTTCTTGACGGTCACAGGGAGCGCCATGTAGGTAATGACGTAATCCAGATTACCCCCAAAATGCCTCATCCAAGAAGCCACTTCACGTATAGGCTAAAGGCTAGCTATAGGACTATAAGAATCTGTCAGTTGGCTGTCATTGAGTACAGTTCTTACCTTTGAGACTCCTCATAGAGTTGTTCACCAGAGGCAGACACTAAAGAAGAATTGGTTGGGCTGAGCATCAGCAGTTCGCAAATGGCGCAAAAATGACCAGTTTTTTGGAAAACGAGTCATCCGGCTCAGTTTCAGGTCCATAAGAGCAAGTTCTCAAAACGTATCAAATGCCTCCTCCGATTTTCAATCCGACTTCTTTACTAAAAAGATCAGGGGGCAAAATGTCTACAGTGCAAGTTTGAGGTCGATCCAACGGTCTGATTTGGAGATATGAATTTTCGAAGTTTTCAGGGTCATCGACCGCCGATATCCGGGTGATCATGGGCGATGGCTCCATGGCTTAGCCTGAGAAAAGAAAAAGGCAAGAGGTCCATGGTCAAGACCTGATAAAAAAAATATCCAAAAAGGTCCTAGATTCTTGGGTTGTCTTATCAGAGTGTGCTGACTAGGAAAAAGGTACCTCTCGTTACTTTTTAGGTGAGATGAGATCCTTGTGTGCTAGCCATGGACACATGGCGATTCTCCATGGAATTGTGGGTTATGTGACTACTAGGAGCATGCCATGAGAACATTTTCTAGCTCTCTAGGTCGAGTGTGAGTGGTCAGCCTGATTGCTAGGCTGATTTCCTCCCTTGTGTGAGATTATGGACTCTAATGTGTGAGTCTTAGCCTCCATGCCTAAGTGGTTTGGCTTGTGAGAGGGCTGACTTTCCCAAGCTCTATCTCTCTATATATTCTCCATCATTTTGAGTTGTTTAACAACCATTCTTGAGCACAAGTGATGCCCTTCCAGTCCCATATGCTCGCTGCTCCAAGGCTCCCTCTCTCCTCCAGTTTCAACACTTGGTATCAAACCTAAGTTCTGCCACTTTCAGCTAGCACACGCCGTCACTTTGAGAGTGATGCATTGGGGTCAAACCTTCACCAAATTTGACAATCGACTACCAGAGCTTCAAGTTCAAAAGACAAGCTTTGAAACGAGCCTAAAATGGCGAAGATCCAACAGTTGGATTGAGAATTATGCTGAAAACAAGGTTGGCCAGGGCTACACTCTTCTCTCTGAGGAAGACTGTCGCCTTGTGATGACCATAACTCTCTAGTGTCTCTCTCAACATTTAAAAGAAAAACATACAAATTGAAGTATTTTTTCTAAGCTTTCCATTGGTGCAAAACAATTTGCATTCCATCAATACGTTCGGGAAAAACGATGTTTACAAGCAGGCTGGTGTGAGCTGGAGTACGAGCAGAAGCATACCTTGTTTTCAAGAGGGCATATCTTTCATAATCCCCTGTTGACGATCCTGTTTTATGGATTGATCCAAAAGAATTTGAGCTGAATTCTGTAGTGGTAGGCTTAGGTTTTCAAAATTCCCAGTCTGCTTGCCTCTACAGTCCATTTTCTGTCAGACAAATTTCTGGCTGAAGCAGGAACAGAAACAGGGGTAGCGCTGCCACTCAAGGGCAGCGCTAACCATCACCAAGGCTCAAAATGGCAGCTCCATGCACGGTAACAGCAGCCAAGTCCTTGGAGAGGCTGGTAGGACGCGTCAACTTCACGTTTTGGAAGATCCGTACCCGCCTCCTTTTGGAGGAGAGGGGCTTGTAGGAGGTGGTGAGCGGCGACGAGCGCGCTCCGCCTCCATGGGCAAAAGGCATCACCACAACAGAGGTGGTGGCGGGGAAGACGCCGTAGAAAGGTGCAACAGATGCAAGTTCATCTACAAATGCAGTAGCGGCATATGAGGAGTGGAGGAAGAAAGACAGGCAAGCCTATAGGTTGCTTGTCAATACCATCTCCAACTTGCGTCTTCAGTACGTGAGTGACAAGGCTACTCCAAAAGAGGGGTGGGACTCGTTCTGCAAGAAGTATGAGAGCAAGGATCTTGCATGCCTCATGCTTTTGGTGGAAAAGATGATGGCGTTGAAAATGCAGGGTGGTGAAGGGATGGAGGCGTACTTGGACAGGGCAAAGGAGTCGGCGAATCAGCTGAAAGCGGTCGGCAACCTTGTGGAAGACACGCGATTCGTCCTCCTCTTGTTGAGAGGACTCCCAAGGAGCTATGACACGGTGCGAGAGACATTGGAGTACCAGCCGACTCTCGACCAGGACTTCAAGACACGCACCTGGTACAGATCGAGTTGCGTTGCAATGCCAGAAAGCACAATGGCGGCAGCACCAATAGTGAAGCAGCTTTCATGGCCATCGGCTCACGCAGCCATGAGTAGCAGCACTCTGGGCAGCAAAGAGGCAAGAAGAACGGCAAGTGCCACTTTTGCCAGAAAGAGGGGCACTACAAGTAAGAGTGCTTCAAGTTCAAGAGGAACCAGAAGGAGCAGCAATAGCAACAGCAGCAAAAGTAGCAATCTCCACAGCAACAGTAGCAGCAATCACAACAACGTTAGGAGCAGCAGAAGCAATAGCAGCAGAACCAAACCAGCGTGCATCATTTTGGCAATATGAACGTCGCCAAGGAGGTTCGCGACCGCCTCTCCATGGTGAATTTTGACATGTCGCAGAAGGAAAAGGCGGATCTAGCGTGGTACAAGGATTCAGGGTGTACTAAGTGTCTCACACACCACAAGGAGTGGTTTACGCAGCTGCTCTCAATTCCCCCCCGTCCGATTGCTTTGGGTGATGATCGGGTGGTGTATGCTGAGAGGATTGGGATTGTGGAGATGTGGTTCGAGACCCCGGAGCATTCCATGGCGTGCTGTATGTAGCTAATGCTGCGTTGGCAGTGTCCTCTCTCACCAACACAGGACTGCGAGTTGTCTTTGACGACGACTATGGCTACATCCTCGACAAGGAAACCAGAGAGGAGTTAACCAGGTCGGTGAAGAGCGACTAAGATCCCGCACGAGCAGTCTTGGACCAGTGGTGCAGGCCACAGATGGCGAAATCTTGCATGCGCGCTACGGCCATATAGGCATGCGCGCATTCCACTAACTTCAAACAAAGCAGATGGTACGTGACTTGTCTACCATTTTTAGCTTTGAGCAGCAGTTATGCATCGGCTGTATGGAGTGGAAGCAGCATCGTGAGGCGTTCTTGGGAGCGGGGGAGCACGCCAACAAGGTACTGGAGCTGGTCCACACACACTTGTGTGGCCTGATGTAGACTAAGAGCTTTAGAGGCTCTACGTGTTTTCTCACCTTCATCGATGATTTCAACTGTTACACTTCTGTGTACTTCCTTTCCTCCAAGGACTAGCGCTTTGACAGGTTCAAGGAGTTCAAGGCCATGGTGGAGAACAAGACTGGCTAGATAATCAAGGTGCTGCACAACGACCGCGATGGAGAGTACCTGAGCAAGGAGTTCCAGGACTACCTCGCAGCAGCAGGCATCAAGGCGCAGCGCACTACGCCATACTTGCTGCAGTAGAACGGCGTTGCAGAATGCGCCAACCCCACCATTGTTGAGTCGGCGCGGTCCATGTTGCACGCGGCTCGGCTCACCTACAAATTTTGGGCAGAAGTAGTGAGCACAACGGTGTACATCAAGAACCGCAGTCCAACCAAGGCCTTGGAGCAGATGATGCCGTACGAGGCATGGTTTGGTAAGAAGCTGAGTGTGGCTCATCTTTGCGCATTTGGCAACTTGGCACACATGTACGTACCAAAGGAGAAGCGGCAAAAGTGGGACGCGAAGAGGGCACACATGCTGATGATTGGCTACAACGAGAGGGATACAGGCCATGTTATCATTCCCAGAGATGTCTTCAACAAGAGCAACGTCATCGGTACAACCATTGTCTATGAAGAGGTAGCAAAAGCAGCAGCTGACAAAGCAGTGGGAGTACACCTTCTTCCTGACCCCGTCTCTCCTGACCCTTCCTCTATTGTGACAGTGGGAGAACCCCTCTATTTTCCCATGTGTGATGTAGCAGATATGGCAGCCTCATCAGCAAAAGCAGAGGAAGAAGATGCACCACTATCAGCAGAAGCAGTTGTGCTAGCAGCACCGCGCTAGCCGCCTGTTAACGCTCCAGCACCAGGTCGTAGGTACCCTCTCAGGGTGCGCTACAAGCCTGGTGAGCGCAGGCATTTGTGGATGCTTCAAAAACCAGACTAGATGAACGTCCTAGTTACAGCTGACTCTGATGAACCGACGTCGTAGAAGGAGGCCATGGCTGCACCAGATGCAGCAGATTGGGCGCAAGCTGTGCAGCAGGAGATGAAGTCGCAATTGGACAACGGCATGTGGGAGTTGACTGAGCGTCCACCTAGACGTACGGTGATCAAATGCAAGTGGGTGTTCAAGAAGAAGCGGGGAGCAGATGGCAACCTAGAAAAGTACAAGGCGAGGCTGGTCGCCAAGGGCTACTCGCAGCAGGAGGGTATCGACTACACGGAAACCTTCGCTCCTGTTGCAAAGTTTGCCTCTATGTGCACGCTCCTTTCCTATGCAGCAGCAGAGGACTTTGAGGTCCACCACATGGACGTCAAGAAGGTGTTCCTGAACGGTGACCTCGAGGAGGAGATTTACATGGAGCAACCGGAGGGGTTTGTTATGGATGGCTAGGAGGACCTGGTTTGTAAGCTGTAGAAGTCACTGTACGGCCTCAAGCAAGCGTCGCGTGCTTGGAATCAAAAGTTGCATGTGGCGTTGCAGTGCATGGAGTTCGAGCGCAACGAGTGTAACTACAGCGTCTACCGCTGGCAGCATGAGCATGAGGTGACATGTGGATGACATGCTCCTCTTTTCTAACAGCATGTCTGCACTACAGGAGTTCAAGGAGGCCATGTAGGAGCGCTTCTAAACGTCTGATCTCGAGGAGGCGTCATACTTCTTCAAAATCGAGAGCACGCGTGACAGCAAATCACGCTCTCTCTCGGTACAGCAGAGCTACTACATGAAGGATGTCTTGCAGCGGTTCGGCATGGGAGAGGCCAAACCTATCGTCACGCCGCTGGAGACGCGGTAGTACCTCGTGAGCTTCAATGGAGAAGCAAATGCAACTAAGCGGTAGAGCATCTGAGCACCGTCGGCAGCCTCATGTATCTGATGGTAGCAACCAGGCCGGACCTCGCACAAGTTGTTAGCGTCGTGAGCCAGTACATGGCCAATCCCGAACCTTGTTATGTTCTGTGTATGCCCGTGGTCCAATCAGCGGAAGATCTAGACTGGATATGCACTGCGCTTGTAGCGCAAGTCTCCCAGCGACACGAAGGGAGGTTAAAGAGACAAGACATGCAATGCTCATCCTTGCAAAGTAAGTCCCCTTGGTCTACTCTTGGTAGTCCACCTGGTGGATGCTCCTTAGGACAACTTCCTACAGCCTAGTGGGTGAAGGCGCTGTCTCGCAAGCGAGAGGTCCGTGGTCGAATCCCGTCAAGACCAAATTTTCTTTGTGACTAAAAAGGACCAAGGAAGCTTCTTAGAAGCCTCTAAGGTCCAAGGTGGATCAAGCGCCACTTGGCGGTCACAGAGGGTGCCATGTCATCAAAGCTGATGACCGTGTCTAGGGTGGCCTTGTAGGGACGCCCCTCCAAGGAGCCACAGGGAGCACTGACCAAAGACTATATAAGGCCTATCAGTTCCATGTGAATATATATCATCTCTTACTCTTGAGACTTGGGAGAAAACTAATCCCTTGTTGGCCACCAGGAAAGAGGGTAAAGAACAAGTGCAAGTGCACACTTTGGTTGTAGCATTGCCTGTTGGGTGAGAGTTTGGAACACTCTAAGGCCATGGTTGGGACAAGCTACGTGAACCTTTCAGTGTGGAAATACCACTTCGTGGGTTATTGCGACCTTGGTTGAAATACCAAGGGCGGTCGGCGGTTTGCCTGTCGGCATCGTTTACTCTAGACCGTGGCCAAGTGCGGAGTGACAAAGGATTATAGGCCCTCACTGATCGGGAAACTTGGCTCTTTGTACCACCACTCAGTTCACGTGGCACGTACCTGCGCAGCAGACAAGACACCACTGCTCCATCTGCTTCATCGTCGGTCCACGTGGACCAAGGTACGCATTGCGAGAGACCGGATGCGGGTTGGACCCCTGGTCCACTTTTGCTATCCACGGATAAGGAACGAGGATACGCTCTGCCATTGTTGGTATGACCCTCGAGTCCTAAGCGGGTTACGCTTTGCCCTTGTGGGTACAACCCCGTGTCTCTGGGAGCACTTCCTCTACAATAGCTAGGAGACCATCGGCTGGAGGGGTATGCAACGGACTGCACCTTGAAAATATGTAGCAGTCATCAGCCTCATCAGCCTACATTGGCCTCAACTGTTGGATCTGGAGGAAAGATGGAGCCTTGGAGCAGCGAGCATGTGTGATTGGAAGGGCATCACTTGTGCTGAAGAATGGTTGTTCAATCACTCAAAATGATGGAGTACATGTAGAGCTAGAGCTTGGGCAAGTTAGCCCTCTCACAAGCCACACCACTTAGCCATGGAGGCTAATGCTCACACACTAGAGTCCATAATCTCACACAAGGGAGAAAATCAGCCTAGCAATCAGGCTGACCACTCACACATGACCTAGAGAGCTAGAAAATGCTCTTATGGCACACTCCTAGTGATCACATAACCCACAATCTCATGGAGAATCGCCATGTGTCCATGGCTAGCACACAAGGATCTCACCTCACCTAAAAAGGAAGGAAAGGTACCTTTATCGTAGTCAGCACACGCTGACAAGGCAATCCTAAGACTTAGGACCTTTTTCGATATTTCTCCCATCAGGTCTTGACCTTGGACCTCTTGACTTTTCCTTTTGTCAGGCTAAGGCATGGATCCATCCCTTATGGTCACCCAGATATCGGCGGTCGATGACCCCGAGAACTGCGAAAATTCATATCTCCACATTCGACTGTTGGATTGGCCTCAAACTTGAACCATAGACATTTGTCCAACTGATCTTTCAAGTGGTGAAGTTTGATTGACAATCGGAGTAGGCATCTGGTAGTTTTGTGGAACTTGCTCTTGTGGACCTGAAACTGAGCCGGATGGCTCCTTTCCCAACAATCTCCCACTTTGCCGTAGTGAGAGTGGGCTGAGTCCACATGCCTTCATGCCAAACTGTAGCTTCTCACGGGTCACTGGCTTGATGCACAAATCAATGACCTGTTTCCTGGTTGGAGTAAACTCCAGCTTGATAGCACCATCCTACACCATGTGCCTAATGAAATTATATGCGATGTCAATGTGCTTGGTGCATGCATGGTGCTGAGGATTCTTGGCGAGTGCGATTGCCCTCTGGTTGCCGACGCGAACAGGAACTGGAACTGCTGCACTCCCACTCATCGCTGCCATGAGATGCTGAAGCCAAACTTTTTCCTTGGCTCTTAAGCTGAGAGAGACGTCTCTAGCTTCTGTACTCGAGGTGGCCACGACCACCTGCCGCTTGCTGCACTAGCTGATGGCACCCCCATTCATGAGAAACACATGTCCAGAGATGGACTTGCGGGTCTCAGGATTTGAAGCCCAATCTGCATGTGTGTAGCCGATGATGTTGTTATCGTTGCCGTTGTAGGTGACACTGATGTTGATGGTTCCAGCAAGGAAGCAGAAGATTCGCTTCACTGCTTCTGGTGCTCCGGTCATGGATTGGCCATGTGCTGGCTCAGAATGCTAACAGCCTGTGCGAGGTCCGGCCTGGTTCCCACCATCAGGTACATGAGGCTACCGACGGCGCTCTGGTACTTCTGCCGCTCAGTTGCATTTGCTTCTCCATTGAAGCTCAAGAGGTACTGCCGATGGGTTTTGCCTCTACCATGCCAAACCGCTGCAAAACATCCTTGATGTAACGGCTCTGCTACAGCAAGAGAGAGCGTGATTTGTGGTCACGCGTGATCTTGATAACAAGGAAGTATGATGCCCTCCCGAGATCTGACATTTGGAAGCGCTCCTGCATGGCCTCCTTCAACTCCTCTAATGCAGACATACTGTTGGAAAGGAGGAGCATGTCATCCACATAGACGATGATGATGAGCACCTCATGACCATGCTGCCAGCAATAGACGATGTAGTCACACTGACTGCGTTCGAACCTCGTGCATTCCAACGCCGCATCCAACTTCTGGTTCCAAGCACGCGATGCTTGCTTGAGGCCGTAAAGCGACTTTTGCAGCTTGCAAACCAGGTGCTCTTGGCCATCCATGACGAATCCCTCCGGGTGCTCCATGTAGATCTCCTCCTCCAAGTCACCATTCAAGAATGCCGTCTTGATATCCATGTGGTGCATCTCGAAGTTCTCAGCTGCTACATAAGAGAGGAGCGTGCGTACAGAGGCAAAATTTGCAACAGGGGCAAAAGTTTCTGTGTAGTCGATGCCTTCCTGTTGTGAGTAGCCCTTGGCGGCCAGCCTCGCCTTGTACTTTTCCAGGTTACCATCAGCTCCCCGCTTCTTCTTGAACACCCACTTGCACTTCATCACCTTACATCCAGGTGGACGCTCAGTGAGCTCCCACGTGCCATTCTCCAGTTACGACTGTATCTCCTGCTATGTTGCTTGCACCCAATCTGCTGCATCTGGTGTAGCCATGGCCTCCTTATATGTCGTTGGCTCATCTGAATCTGCTACAACTGTGACGTTCATCTGTTTTGGATTCTGCAGTATCCAGAAATGGCCGCACTTACCAGGCTTGTAATGCACCCTTAGAGGGTACCTGTGACCTGGTGCTGGAGTATTAGCGGGCGGCTGGCGCGGTGCTGCTGGCACAACTGCTGCTACTGGTGATGCTACATCTCCCTCCTCTGCTTCTGCCGATGAGGCTGTTGTATCTGCTGCATCAAACATGGGAGAGTAGAGTGATTGTCCTACTGTCATGGTAGAGGAAGGATCTGGAGAGACACGGTCAAGAAGGATTTTTCCTCCCACAGTCTTGTCAGCTGCTGGTTCTGCTGCCTCTTCACAGACAATCTTGGTGTCGATGACGAAGCTCTTGTTGAAGACGACATCCTTCGAGATGATGACGTGGCCTCTATCCCTCTCCTATAGGCCATAGGCCTTGCTTGCCACGTCATAGCCAATCATCAGCATCTGCGCACTCTTAGCGTCCCATTTCTGCCACTTATCCTTGGGCACGTGCATGTACGCCAGGCTCCCAAATGCTCGGAGATGACCCAAGCTCAGTTTCTTGCCAAAATACGCCTCGTACGGCATCATTTGCTCCAGTGCCTTAGTTGGACTACAGTTCTTGATGTAGACCGCAGTACTCACGGCTTCAGCCCAAAAGTCATAGGTCAGCCGAGGCGCGTGCTGCATGGAGCTGTTGGAACGTGAGGAGAGAGGGAGCCTTGGAGCAGCGACCATGTGTGATTGGAAGGGCATCACTTGTACTGAAGAATGGTTGTTAAATCACTCAAAATGATGGAGTACATATAGAGCTAGAGCTTGGGCAAGTCAGCCCTCTCACAAGCCACACCACTTAGCCATGGAGGCTAAGGCTCACACACTAGAGTCCATAATCTCACACAAGGGAGGAAATCAGCCTAGCAATCAGGCTGACCACTCACACACGACCTAGAGAGCTAGAGAATGCTCTCATGGCACTCTCCTAGTGGTCACATAACCCACAAACCCATGGAGAATCGCCATGTGTCCATGGCTAGCACACAAGGATCTCACCTCACCTAAATGTAAGGAGAGGTATCTTTATCCTAGTCAGCACACTCTGACAAGGCAATCCTAAGATCAAGGACCTTTTTGGATATTTCTCCCATCAGGTCTTTCTTGACCTTGGACCTCTTGCCTTTTTCTTTTCTCAGGCTAAGGCATGGAGCCATCGCCCATGGTCACCCGGATATCGACGGTCGATGACCCCGGAAACTACGAAATTTCATATCTCCCAATCCGACTGTTGGATCGGCCTCAAACTTGGACCGTAAACATTTTTCCACCTGATCTTTCCAATGGTGAAGTCAGATAGATGATCAGAGCAGGCATCTAGTACTTTCCTGGAACTTGCTCCTGTGGACCTGAAACTGAGCCGGATGGCTCCTTTCCCAACAATCTCCCACTTTGCCGCAGTCAGAGTGGGCCAAGTCCACATGCCTTCATGCAGAACTGCTGCTTCTCACGGGTCACTAGCTTGGTGCAGAAATGAGCGACCTGCTTGCTCGTTGGAGTAAACTTCAGCTTGATAGCACCCTCCTGTACCATGTGCCTGATGGAATGATTTGCGATGTCAATGTGCTTGGTGCGTGCATGGTGCTCAGGATTCTTGGTGAGTGCGATTGCGCTCTGGCTATCGACGCACACAGGAACTAGAACTGCTGCACACCCACTCATCTCTGCCATGAGACGTTGGAGCCAAACTGCTTCCTTGGCTCCAAAGCTGAGAGAGACGTACTCAGCTTCCGTGCTTGAGGTGGCCACGACCACCTGCCGCTTGCTGCACCTGCTGATGGCCCCACCATTCATGAGGAACACATGTCCAGAGATGGACTTGCGGTCCTCAGGGTTTGAAGCCCAATCGACGTCTGTGTAGCCAATGATGCTGTTTTCATTGCCATTGTAGGTGATGCCAATGTTCATGGTTCCAGCAAGGTAGCGAAAGATCCGCTTCACTGCCTTCTGGTGCTCCGGTCCAGGATTAGCCATGTGCTGGCTCACAGCGCTCACAGCCTGTGCGAGGTCCGGCCTGGTTGCCACCATCGGGTACATGAGACTATCGATGGCGCTCTGGTACTTCTGCCGCTCAGCTGCATTTGCTTCTCCGTTGAAGCTCACAAGGTACTGCCGCGTCTCCAGCGGCGTGCCGATGGGTTTTGCCTCTGCCATGCCAAACCGCTGCAAAACATCCTTAATGTAGCGTCTCTGCTGCAGCAAGAGAGAGCGTGACTTGCGGTCACGCGTGATCTGGATACCGAGGAAATATGATGCCTACCCGAGATCAGACATCTGGAAGCGCTCCTGCATGGCTCCCTTGAACTCCTGCAGTGCAGACATGCTGTTGGAAAGGAGGAGCATGTCGTCCACATAGACAATGATGATGAGGATCTCATGCTCATGCTGCCAGCGATACACGCTGCAGTCACACTCGCTGCGCTCAAATCCCATGCACTGCAACGCTACATCCAAATTCTGGTTCCAAGCACGCGACAATTGCTTGAGGCCGTACAGCGACTTCTGCAGCTTGCAGACCAGGTGCTCTTGGCCATCCAAGACGAACCCCTCCGGCTGCTCCATGTAGATCTCGTCCTCCAAGTCACCATTCCAGAATGCCGTCTTGACATCCATGTGGTGAATCTCGAAGTGCTTAGCTGCTGCATAAGAGAGGAGCGTGCGCACAGTGGCAAACTTTGCAACAGGGACAAATGTTTCTGTGTAGTCAATGCCCTCCTGCTACGAGTAGCCCTTGGGGACTAGCCTCGCCTTGTACTTTTCCAGGTTACCATCTGCTTCCCGCTTCTTCTTGAACACCCACTTGCACTTGATCACCTTACATCCTGGTGGACGCTCAGTGAGCTCCCACGTGCCGTTGTCCAGCTGCGACTGTATCTCCTGCTGCACGGCTTGCGCCCAATCTGCTGCATCCGGTGCAGCCATGGCCTCCTTGTAGTCCTGTGTTTGTAAGAGAGGAGACTGAGAGGAGGTTGAATGCAGCATTAGGTACGTACAGCACGCCATGGAACACTCCCACTTCAATGCCACGCGGGGTCTCCAACCACATCTCCACAATCCCAATCCCCTCAGCATACACCACCCGATCATCACCCAAAGCAATCGGACGAGGGGGAATGGAGAGCAGTTGCGTGAACCACTCCTTGTGGTGTGTCAGACTCTTGGTACACCCAGAGTCCTTGTACCACGCCAAATCCACCTTTTCCTTCTGCGACATGTCAGACTTCGCCATGAAGAGGCGGTCGCGCACCTCCTGGGCGACGTTCATGTTGCCAAAATGGCGCACGCTAGTCTAGTTCTGTTGCTGCTGCTGCTGCTGGCGTTGTTGTGACTGCTGTTGCTGTTGCTGTTGCTGTGGAGATTGCTGCTTTTGCTGCTGCTGCTGCTGCTCCTTCTGGTCTCTCATGAACTTACAGCACTCTTTCTTGTAGTGATCCTCTTTTTGGCAATAGTGGCACTTGCCCTTCTTCCTGCCTCTCTGTTGCCCGTGTCGTAGCTGGTTGGGAGTCCCCTCAGCAAGGGGAGGATGAAGCGCGTCTCTTCCACAGGGTTGCCGGCCGCTCTCAACTGCTTCGCCAGCTCCTTTGCCCTGTCCAGATACGCCTCCATCCCTTCACCACCCTGCATTTTCAACACCATCATCTTCTCCTCTAAAACCATGAGAAATGAATGATCATTGCTCTCATACTTCTTGCACAACGTGTCCCACCCCTCCTTTGCAGTAGCCTTGTCACTCACGTACTGAAGATGCGGGTTGGAGATGGTGTTGACAAGCAGCCTGTAGGCCTGCCTGTCCTTCTTCTTCCACTCCTCATATGCCGCTGCTGCAGTTGTAGATGAACTTGCATCTGCTGCACCTTTCTGCGGCGTCTTCCCCGCCACCACCTCTGCTGCGGTGATGCCTTTTTCCTGTGGAGGCGGAGCGCGCTCGTCGTCGCTCACCACCTCCCACAAGCCCCTCTCCTCCAAAAGGAGACGGGTACGGATCTTCCAAAACGTGTTGGCGCATCCTTCCAGCCTGTCCAAGGGCTGGGCTGCTGTTACAATGCCTGCTTTTGCCATTTTGAGCCTTGGTAATGCTCAGCGCTGCCCTTGAGTGGCGGCGCTAACTTTGCTTCTGCTGCTGCTTCAGCCAGAAATCTGTCTGACAGAAAATGGGCTGTAGAGGCCAGCAGACTGGGAATTGTAAAAAACTGAGCCCACCACTGGAAAACTCAGCTCAAAACCTTTCAAATCGACCCATAAAACAGGGTCATCAACAGGGGATTTTGAAAGATATGCCCTCTTGAAAACAGGGTATGCTTCTACTCCAACTCAGACCAGCCAGCTTGTAAACGGCCTTTCTCCCAAACGTACCAATGGAAGGCAAATAGTTTTGCACCAATGCAAAGCTTAGGAAAAATACTACAATATTCATGTGCCACTTTTTAAATTTGACAAAGAAACAAGAGAGTTATTGTCATCACAAGGCGACAGTCTTACTCAGAGAGAAGAGCGTAGCCGTGGCCGACCTCGTTTTGAGGATAACTCTCAATCGGAACGTTGGATCTTCGCGATCTTAGGCTCGTTGGAAAGCTTGCCTCTTAAACTTGAAGAATTTGTGGTCAATTGTCAAATCTGGTGAAGATTTAAACCCAACCCGTCACTCTCAAAGTGATGGCCTGTGCTGGCTGAAAGTGGCAGAACTTGGCTCTGATACGAAATGTTGGAACTTGAGGAGAGAGGGAGCCTTGGAGCAACGACCATGTGTTATTGGAAGGGCATCACTTTTGCTGAAGAATGGTTGTGAAATCACTCAAATGATGGAGTACATGTAGAGCTAGAGCTTGGGCAAGTCAGCCCTCTCACAAGCCACACCACTTAGCCATGGAGGCTAAGGCTCACACACTAGAGTCCATAATCTCACACAAGGGAGGAAATCAGCCTAGCAATCAGGCTAACCACTCACACACGCCCTAGAGAGCTAGAGAATGCTCTCATGGCACACTCCTAGTGGTCACATAACCCACAAACCCATGGAGAATCGCCATGTGTCCATGGCTAGCACACAAGGATCTCACCTCACCTAAAAGTAAGGAGAGGTACCTTTATCCTTGTCAGTACACTCTGACAAGGCAATCCTAAGATCAAGGACCTTTTTGGATATTTCTCCCATCAGGTCTTGACCCTGGACCTCTTGCCTTTTTCTTTTCTCAGGCTAAGGCATGGAGCCATCGCCCATGGTCACCCGGATATCGACGGTCAATGATCCCGGAAACTACGAAAATTCATATCTCCCGATCCGACTGTTGGATCGGCCTCAAACTTGAACCGTAGACATTTTGGCACCTGATCTTTCCAATGAACAAGTCAGATTGATGATCGGAGGAGGCATCTGGTACTTTCCTGGAACTTGCTCTTGTGGACCTGAAACTGAGCGGGATGGCTCCTTTCCGAACGGGAGCGCGCCGACTCCAGAATGGTACAATTGGCACCTTCTGCTACCCCGTTCTGCTGTGGCAAGTACGGCGCGGTACGCTACGCCTTGATGCCAGCTGCTGCAAGGTAGTCTTGGAACTCCTTGCTTAGGTATTCTCCACCGCGATCGCTGCGGATCGCCTTGATCTTCTTGCCAGTCTGGCTCTCCACCATGGCCTTGAACTCCTGGAACCTGTCAAAGCAGTTGTCCCTGGAAGGAAGGAAGTACATAGTAGTGTAACGGCTGAAATCATCAATGAAGGTCAAGAAATACCTACAGCCTCCAAAGCTTTGGGTCTACAGTCCGCACAAGTCCGTGTGGACCACCTCCAACACCTCCTTGGTACGGTCCCCTACTCCACAGAACGCCTCGCGGTGCTGCTTCCCCTCCAAACAGCCAATGCGTAACTGCTGCTCAAGATTAGAGATGGTAGGCAGGTAATGTACAATCTACTTTGCTTGAAGCTGCTGCAAGGAGCGCATGCCAATGTGGTCATAGCACGCATGCCAGATCTCGCCATCTGTCACCTGCACCACTGGTGCAAGACTCTATTCACGCGAGATCTTGGTCGACCCAAGCAGGCGGTACATGTCGTCCTCCTTCACCGACGTGGCCAACTCCTCTCGCGTATCCTTGTTGAGGATATAGCCATAGTCATCATCGAAGACGACGCGCAGTCCTGTGTTTGTAAGAGAGTAGACTGAGAGGAGGTTGAATGCAGCATCAGGTACATACAACATGCCATGGAACACTCCCACTTCAATGCCACGTGGGGTCTCCAACCACATCTCCACAATCCCAATCCCCTCAGTACACACCACTCGATCATCACCCATAGGGATAGGACAAGGAGGGATGGACAGCAGCTGTGTAATCCACTCCTTGTGATATGTGAGGCTCTTGGTACATCCTGAGTCCTTGTACCATGCGAGATCTGCCTTCTCCACCTGCGACATGTCAGACTTCACCATGAAGAGATGGTCGCGCACCTCCTTGGCCACATTCATGTTGCCAAAGTGGTGCACACCAGCCTGGTTTTGCTCGTGCTGCTGCTGCTGCTGCTGACGCTCCTATGACAGCTGCTCCTACTGCTGCTGCTGCTGCTTTTGCTACTGCTGCTACGATGACTGCTGCTGCTGCTGCTCCTTTTGGTCCCTCTTGAGCTTGAAACACTCCTTTTTATAGTGTCCCTCTTTCTGGGTGTAGTGGGATTTACCTTTCTTTCTGCCTTTCTGCTGCCCAGACTGCTGCTGCTGCTGCAGGTTGCGTGAGCTCGTGGCCACAACAGCTACTTCACTACTACCTCCGCCATCTTGCTTTTCTGCATTGCGACGCAATTCCAGCTTCACAAGGTGTATGCAGATGAAGTCGAGGTCGAGAGTTGGCTGGCACTCCAGCGTCTCTCGCACCGTGTCATAGCTGGTTGGGAGTCCCCTATACAAGAGGAGGATGAAGCGCCTCTCTTCCACAGGATTGCCGGCTGTTCTCAATTGCTTTGCCAGCTCCTTTGCCCTGTCTAGATACGCCTCCATCCCTTCACTACCCTGCATTTTCAACGCCATCATCTTTTCCTCCAAAATCATGAGGAACGCAGGATCCTTGCTCTCATACTTCTTGCACAATGTGTCCTACCTTTCCTTTGCAGTAGCCTTGTCACTCACGTATTGAAGATGCAGGTTAGAGATGGTGTTGACAAGCAACCTGTAGGCCTGCCTGTCCTTCTTCTTTCACACCTCATACACCACTGGTACAGCTATAGAAGAACCCGCATCAGCTGCACCCTTTTGCGGAGTCTTCCCCGCCACCACCTGCGCTGCGTTGATGCCTTTTGCCTATGGAACAGGAGCCGGCTCCTCAGCGCTCACCACCCCCCACAAGTCCCTCTCCTCGAAAAAGAGGCGGGTACAGATCTTCAAAAACGTGAAGTTGGCGCGTCCCTCCAGCCTCTCCAAAGGCTAGGCTGCTGTCACAACGCTAGCTGCTGCCTTTTTGAGCCTTGGTGATGCTAAGCGCTGCCCTTGGATGGCGGCCCTACCCCTGCTTCTGCTGCTGCTTCTCCCAGAAATCTGTCGGACAGAAAATGGACTGTAGATGCCAGCAGACTGAGAATTTTGAAAAACAAAGCCCACCACTGGAAAACTCAGCTCAAAACCTTTCAGAACGACCCATAAAACAGGATCATCAAAAGGAGAGTTTACAGATATGCCCTCTTGAAAACAGGGCATGCTTCTGCTTTTACTCCAACTCAGACGAGCCAACTTGTAAAGAGCGTTTCTCCCAAAAAAATCGATGGAGTGCAACTATTTTTGTACCAATGGAAAGCTTGGAAAAAATAATGCAATTCGCATTTGCCACTTTTTAAACTTGACAAAGAAACGAGAGAGATATGGTCATCACAAGGCGACAGTCTTACTCATAGAGAAGAGTGTAGCCCTGGCCGACCTTGTTTTGTACATAACTCTCAATCCGACCGCTGGATCTTTGCAACTTAGGGCTGGTTAGAAAGCTTGTCCTTTGAACTAGAAGATCTTATGGTTGATTGTCAAATCTGGTGAAGGTTTCACCCCAACCCGTCACTCTCAAAGTGAGGGCCTGTGCTGGCTGAAAGTGGCAGAACTTGGCTCTGATACCAAATGTTGGATGTGGAGGAGAGAGGGAGCCTTGGAGCAGCGAGCATGTGTGGTTGGAAGGGAATCACTTGTGCTGAAGAATGGTCGTTCAATCACTCTAAATTAGGAGTACATATAGAGCTAGAGCTTGGGCAAGTCAGCCCTCTCACAAGCCACACCACTTAGCCATGGAGGCAAAGGCTCACTCACTAGAGTCCATAATCTCAGACAAGGGAGGAAATCAGCCTAGCAATCAGGCTGACCACTCACCCACGACCTAGAGAGCTAGAATATGCTCTCATGGCACACTCCTAGTGGTCACATAACCCACAATCCCATGGAGAATCGCCATGTGTCCATGGCTAGCTCACAAGGATCTCACCTTACCTAAAACGTAAGGAAAGGTACCTTTATCCTAGTCAGCACACTCTGACAAGGCAATCCTAAGATCAAGGACCTTTTTGGATATTTCTCACATCAGGTCTTGACCCTGGACCTCTTGCCTTTTTCTTTTCTCAGGCTAAGGCATGGAGCCATCGTCCATGGTCACCTGGATATCGGCTGTGGATGACCCAGGAAACTACGAAAATTCATATCTCCCCATCCGACTGTTGGATTGGCCTCAAACTTGGATCGTAGACATTTTGCCACCTAATCTTTCAAGTGGTAAAGTCGGATGGACAATCGGAGCAGGCATCTGATAGTTTCCTGGAACTTGCTCTTGAGGACCTGAAACTAAGCCGGATGGCTCCTTTCCCAGCCTCATCACCCTACATCGGTCTTAACGAAGTAGAACAGCAGAGACTAAGTGAGCATCCTTGACCACACCGCAATCATGCCAGGTGGTCAAGAGATTGTTCTAGTCACCTCTCGGGCCGCCGAGTTGAGTGCGGCAAATGCCATCGCACGCTTTGATGGCAAAGCCTTCAGTACGTGGAAATGGCAGTTTGAGGTAGTGATGCGCATGCTCGAGTACCTCAACATGCTGAATGGAACGGAGGTAGCACCGGAGGATGAGGCAAGCGCGGAATACGTGAGGTGGCAAGAGCAAAATGACATCCCTCTCGCACTTCTCGTCACGTCCATAAGCCCCTTCCTAATTTCCCACATCAATGGGTGCACGATGGTAGCTGAGGCTTACACCAAGCTGACGAACGAGTACCAGTCAACTTCTTTCGCCAATCGATTCTTCATCCTGAAGCGCCTCATCGGGCTGCGGGTGGGCAAGAGGGAGTTCATCTCGGACTTACTCTAGGGTTTCAAAGGACTGCTTCAAGAAACCCGCGCCATGTCCTGGTAGCTCGACTAACAGATGCAGGCCATGATTCTCCTCATGACCTTGCCGCCAAGCTGGAGTTCCATGATCACCACCTTGGGTGGTTAGGAGGAGTCGGAGTTCACGCACCCTCGTGTCTCTGAGTTTGTCTGGACAAGCCCATGTGGCGCAAAAACGGTGACATCAACAAAGCCGCGGACGCGAGTAGCTTGGGAGGCACCTCCTCTCATGACAACAGCAGAGGCAGTGGCGGTGGGAAGAGTGGCAAGAAGAAGGGCAAATGCCACAACTGTGGCAAGGTGAGGTATTGGGTGCGGGAGTGTCACGCACCAAAGAAGGAAGGAGGCGGTGGTGGGAGCAATAACATGAGTAAGAAGGTGGACTTGACGTCCACGAGCATGATGGCCGAGAGCAAGGCCACTCCCAAGGGCTCTGCGCTGCTGCGGCCGGGAGCCTTTGGGCTTGATAGTGGCACGGACTACCATACCTCTCGCGAGGCATGTGACTTCTCGTCCCTCATACCGTCCACGGCCAAGTTCTGGTGCGCGAACGAGAGCATCGAGTACGCGGCTAGTGAGGGAGAGAAGGTCGTGCACACACGGCTCAACGGAGCCGACAAGGAGTTGCGGCTGCAGAACGTCGTCTACATGTCAACTTTCGCCGCGAACCTCCTCTGCGTCTCGCGGATTACGGATCACGCGATGATGGTGGTATTCACACAGAAGGAAGCCGTCATCCTCAAGAATGAGGACGTGACAATTACCTATGCTACGTCAGACCTTGTCGCCAAGGTGCCACGAACAGATGGGCTCTACCGTCTGTAGACAAAGAGTGCGAAAGGGCACAATGGGGCGGCAGAGGCAATAGCGGAAGTTGCACCATCGCCGAACGCCAAGACACCATCCATGCTGACTGCTATGGCGGCTAAAGACGCGGGAGCAGCAACTGCGAAGCTCTGGCAAAGACGCTTTGGGTACGTGGCTGACAGCACCCTACAGCTCATGTAGGAACAGAAGCTTGTACGCAGGCTGGAGGGGTGTAAGCTATAGGGTGGATGCAATTCTTGGTGTGAGGCTTGCTTGCAAGGGAAGACAAAGCAGAAACGCTTCCTCAAAAAACGGTCACAGAGCAGAGGGCATACTCGACCTCGTGCACAGCAACGTGTGTGGCCCGATGCGCACCACGTCCAAAAGCGGCTCCAAGTACCTCCTCACCTTCATCGAAAATTACTCTCGGAAGGTGTGGGTGTTTTTCCTCAAAATGAAAGGAGAGGTGCTAGAGCACCTGTAAGAGTTGGTTGCCATGGTGGAGCGACAAACAGGACGGAACGTCAAGGCCTTGCAGAGCAAAAACAGCGGAGAGTACGAGGGGTGTAAGCCATGGCTTCGGGCACACGGCATTGTCCACCAACCTACTACCCCTTACACATCGCATAGCAACGGCATGGCCGAGGGCATGAACCAGACCATTCTGGCCATGATGCCAACCATGTTGTTCGACTCAAAGCTCCCTCCTCGCTTTTGGGCGGAAGCAGCGCGCACTACATGCTACCTCATCAACCTGATGCCTGCTGCAGCACTACGCAGCAAGGGGACAGAAAAGGAGCAAAGTGCAGAATGCATGACCCCGCAGGAGGCGTGGACGGGAAAGAAGACGGATGCCTCTCACCTAAAGGCATTCGGCTGCACGGCTTTGGCCAAAGACCAGGATGGGCAAGGAGAGGGGAAGTTGGATGCACTTGCACGCAAGTGCGTGATGATTGACTACAAGGCCGCACACAGGGCGTACAGGCTGTGGGACCAGGCAGTAGGGAGAGTCATCACCTCTTGAGATATGACCTTCCAGGAAGAGTCACACAGTAAGGGAGAACTGCTAGACCTAGAGAACTCTCCAAAACAAGGAGAGTGGATCGTGCTGCTGGAGGCGGGTAACATACCCCCACCTAACTGGCGTGAGACGCCAGTGGCCGTAGACAGGGAGACTGCCGATTCAGGGAGAGCGTCCACTGAGGCTGAAGTGGAGTTGATATTCGACACCGCATCGAGGACATTCGAGGCCTCCTTGGAGGCCAGTGGCTCTTCCCTTCCAGCGACCCCTCTTGGGAAGCACAGCAGCAACAACAGTACGAGCAGCCAGCAGTCGCACCAGTGCGGCGTAGTAAGCGCCAAGCAAAGCCTGCGAAGCAGTACGACGGAGGGAAAGCCGAGTGGACTGGCCTAAGCTGGTCGTGCCTGGCGCAAGGAGAGCCGGCTACCATCGCCAAGACTCTCTCGCGGCTGGACGCTGCTAAGTGGAAGGAGGTGATGGAGAGCGAGCTTGCCTCCATCGAGGAGAACGGAACATGGGAGCTGGTGGATAGACCTCCAAACGCATACGTGGTGGGCGTGAAGTGGGTCTTACGCATAAAACGGAAGCAAGACAACACCATCGACAAGTACAAGGCAAGGATCGTTGCGAAGGGGTTCTCGTAGAGAGCAGGGTCTGAGTACAACGAGACCTACTCTCCTGTCGCGTCGTTCCCCTCCATCCGCACCTTGCTGGCTGTGGATGCGGCGCGCAACATGGAAATCCACTAGATGGACGTCAAGACCGGCTTCCTTTACAGGAAGCTTGAAAAGGAGATGCTAATGGAGGTACCCGAGGGTATCAAGGCAAAACCCGGGCAGGTGTGACGCCTCATCAAGGCGTTGTACGGGCGGAAACAGGCCCCAAGGATCTGGTACAAGGAAATGGACAGCTTCATGGCTGGCCTTGGCTTCTCGCACTGCCACAACGACCCCAGTGTGAATGTGCGTGCGCATGACCAGGGGCTATTGGTAGTAGCGATGTACGTGGATGACCTGATTCTGGTCTCCACCTCCATGAAGGCCCTCGAGGCTCTCAAGGAGAAGCTGCATGGGCGGTTTCAGATGAAGGACATGAGTGAGCTTGAGAACTACTTGGGCATCGCCATACATCGCAACCGAGCTGTAGGCACCATCGAGCTCAACCAGACGAAGTACATCTCAGAGGTGCTTCGGCATCATGACATGGAAGATGCCAAACCCCTCAGCACTCCTCTCCCCACAAAGTGCAATCTCACCTCCGCCTACTCCCTCAACACGGAAGCCGAGTGCCACGAAATGCAGGATGAACTGTACCAGTCTGCAGTGGGTACCATCATGTATGCCATGGTTGATACGCGGGCGGACATCTCCTTTACTGTGGGGCTAGTCAGTCGGTTCATGGCCAATCCTGGGCTACTCCATTGGCAGGCTGTGAAGCACATTTTGCGCTATCTCAATCAGACACGGCACATGGGGCTGTAGTACGGCAGCTTTCAAGGAACAGACCCTTTTCGCTTCAAGTGCTACACCGACGCTGATTTTGGAGGCAACGTGGATGATAGGAATTCCACCTCGGGCTTTGTGTGCCTTGTGTACGGCGGCGCTATGTCGTGCGCCAGCCACAAGCAGGACTGTGTCTCCATCTCAACCACAGAAGCTGAGTACGTGGCACTGTCTGAGGTGTGCAAGGAGACGTAGTGACTACGCAGCTTGCTCGCTGAAATGCACGCACCACAGAAGGAGGCCACGGGCATCCACATCGATAACCAGAACGCGATGGACATCGCGTTCAAGGACACCCTCTCCAGGCAGACCAAGCACATCGACATCTGCTATTACTACACGTGCCACCTCGTCGCCAAGGGAGTGGTGGATCTACAGTACATCACGACCAAGCAGATGCTCGCGCACTTCTTGACGAAGCCGCTGGACAGTGATCCGCACATGGCAAGGGCAAGGGGCATCGGGATGGTGAGCGTAGCAGACGAGGGCTGAACGGGCGGCATTCTTCAATGATGGTCGACATCGCTGGGCCCATGGCCGCAGCAGGAATCTAGCCACAGACGGACGCAGGTGTAAGGGAGAGTTTGTTATGTTCTGTGTATACCCCTGGTCCAATCCGCGGAAGATCTAGACTGGGTATGCACTACGCTTGTAGCGCAAGTCCCCTAGCAAAACGAGGAGAGACTGAGAGAGAAAAGGCATGCACTGCTCAGCCTTGTGGTGCATGCTCCTTACGACAACTTCCTATAGCCTAGTGGGTGAAGGCGCCGTCTTGCAAGCGACAGGTCCGATGTCAAATCCCGCTAGGACCAAGTTTTTGTTGTGACTAAAGAGGGCCAAGGAAGCTTCCTAGAGGCCTCTAAGGTGGATCAAGCGCCACTTGGCGGTCACAGAGGGTGCCATGTCATCAAAGCTCATGACACTGTCTAGGGTAGCCTTAGAGGGAGGCCCCTCCAAGGAGAAATTGGGAGCACTGACTAGAGACTGTATAAGGCCTGTCATTTGCATGTAGATATATATCATCTCTTACTCTTCACACTTGGGAGAAAACTAATCCCTTGTTGGCCACCAAGAAAGAGGATAAAGAACAAGTGTAAGTGCACATTTTATGTGTAGCATTGCTAGTTGGGTCAGAGTTTGGAACACTCTCCGGCCACGGTTGGGACAAGCTAAGTGAACCTTTCAGTGTGGAAACACCACTCTGTGGGTGATCTCTACCTTGGTTGAAGTACCAAGGGCGGTCGGCAGTTTGCCTGTCGGCGCTGTTTACTCTAGACCGTGGCCAAGAGCAGAGTGACAGACCTGAGTACGAGAAGGTAGTGAAGCGAATCTTCCGCTATCTTGTTGGAACCATCAACATTGGCATCACCTACAACGACAACGATAACAGCATCAACGGCTACACAGACGCAGATTGGGCTTCAAACCCTGACCGCAAGTCCATCTCTGAACATGTGTTCCTCATGAATAGTGGGGCCATCAGCTGGTGCAGCAAGCGGCAGGTGGTCGTGGCCACCTCAAGCATGGAAGCTGAGTATGTCTCTCTCAGCTTTGGAGTGAAGGAAATAGTCTGGCTTTAGTGTCTCATGGCAGAGATGAGTTGGACTGTAGCAGTTCTAGTTCCTGTGCGCATCGACAACCAAAGCGCAATCGCACTTGCCAAGAATCCTTAGCACCATGCACGCACCAAGCACATTGACATCGCATATCACTTCATCGGGCACATGGTGGAGGAGGATGCTATCAAGGTGGAGTTTACTCCAACCAGCAAGCAGGTCACTGATTTCTCCACCAAGCCAGTGACCCGTGAGAAGCAGTAGTTCTGCATGAAGACATGTGGACTCAGCCCACTCTGACTGTGGCAAAGTTGGAGGATATGCAATGTCAATGCCTGGAGAACATCGTCTACATGCCGTCTTTTGCGGCAGACCTCTTGTCAGTGTCCAAAATCGCAAACCACGACATGACGGTCATCTTTACGGAGGAGGAGGCCGTGATTGTCAACAACAAGGACATCACGATCTTGTATCCCAAGGAGAGTCTTGTCGCACAAGTCCCAAGAGTTGATGGGCTCTACGTAATGCAGAACAAACCTCTTGAGAGTACAAAAAAGGCATATGTGGCGGTTGAAGAGTCGAAGTCTCCAAAGCCGGATGTTGCCCCACAAGTAGTCACCATGGCGGCAAACTCCACCAACACAGATGACGAGCTGTGGCATAGGCGGTTTTGCCATGTGGCTGACAGCATACTACAAGCTATGTAGCAGCACAAAGTGGTTCATGGGATGGAGGGATGCAAGGCCAAGGATGAGGGAAAGTGCAAAAAGCTGTGTGAGCCATGCCTCCAAGGATAGGCAAAGAGAAAGCCCTTTGAGAGTAATAGGCAACGTGCGGCAGCAATCTTGGACCTGATTTTCTCTGATGTGTGTGGACCATTCCGCACCCCTTTGAACGGTGGCAGCAAGTATTTCTAGACTTTTGGCGATGACCACAGTCGTAAGATGTGGATCTACTTCCTCAAGATGAAGGTAGAGGTCAAGGAGAAGCTCCAAGAGTTTGTCCTAATGGTAGAGCGTAAGACAAACAAGAAGGTCAAGGTACTACGCACGGACAACGGTGGTGAGTACGAGGCACGCAAAGGCTGGTTGAGCCAATACGACATCAACCACTAGACCACCACGCCTTACACCTCCCAAAGCAATGGCGTTGTCGAGCGGATGAACCAGACTATCCTCGGCATGACACGAAGCATGCTCTTTTACGCCAAATTCCCACCTCGCTTCTGGGCTGAAGCTGCAAGAGCTCTTTTATACCTTGTGAATCTCACTGCGGCAGCTGTGCTTGGAAGGCGTGGTAAGAAGCAGTAAGAGAAGCAGCTCTGGATGCCAGAAGAGGCTTGGTTAGGGAAGAAGCCAGATGCCTCACACTTGAGGGTCTTTGGCTGTACTGCTTGGGCAAAGGTGCAAGCAGGAGAAGGAAGTGGCAAGCTGGATGCAGGTGCTCGTAAGTTTGTAATGGTCGGATACGACACCGCACACAAGGCGTTCAGGCTGTGGGACCAAGCGACTAGAAACCTCATGAGGAGTCGAGATGTCAAGTCTGGTGAAAGGACGCTCGGCAAGGGAGAGTCGCTGGACCTTGTCCTACTCTGAAATTAGGAGAGTGGGTTGTTTTGCTTGAGTTAGGTGATCAGGCACCACAAAACTGGCAGATGGTGCCGGTGAAGGATGGTACTGCAGAGAGAGTACCTGTGCAGGCTGATACAGCAATGGACTCTGACACTTAGTCTGAGTCGTCCAAGGCCTCTCAGTCAAACTCTGAGGCCGGTGGGTCTTCCTCAAACAATGAATCACTAGCAAGGCAGGAACAAGGGAAGCAACTAAGCCTTGAAGAACTATCAGTAACACTCTGGTGTAGTACACGTCACAAAAAACCTCCGCCCAAGTACGATACTGAGTATGTGGAATGGACCAGACTGAGCTGGTCATGCTTGGCTCAGGGAGAGCTTGTAACCATTACGGAGGCTATGAACATGCCAGATGTGGCCAAGTGGAAGGAGACAGTGGATAGCAAACTCGCATCCATTGAAGAGAATGGATGGATCCGCCTCCAAATGCACATGTGGTGGGGACAAAGTGGGTACTCCGGAAAACATTCAAGCACGATGGTACTATCGACAACTAAAAGGCAAGAGTTGTGACAAAGGGGTTTTCCCAGTGTCTAGGCTAAGAGTACAAGGAGACCTTCGCACCTGTCGTCACCTTTGCCTCCATCAAATCCATGCTGGATGTCACTACTGTAAATGTTTTGGAGGTCCACCTAGTGGACGTTAAGAGAGCTTTCCTCTATGGGAAGCTAGACAAAGAAGTGCTGATGGAAGTGTTCAAGGGTTTGAAAGCTTCAGAGGGCAAGGTTTGCAAACTGGTCAAACCACTCTATGGGCTGAGACAGGGCTCAAAGATGTGGTACAAGGAGATGGATCGCTTCATGGCCGATCTCACCTTCACGCATTGGCAGAATGACCCTAGTGTCTATGTGCGCGAGGATGAGCAAGGCTTGATATTGGTTATACTGTACGTGGATGACCCGATAATCTGGTCGTCGTTGGTCGAGTTGTTGAACAAGCTGAAGAGACATCTCAGCAATAGGTTCAAGATAAAGGACATGGGTCCGCTCGAGTTCTACCGCGGGATAGCCGTCCACCGCATTCGAGCAGTAGGCACCATCGAGCTGAACCAGACCAAGTTCTTCACAGAGGTCCTCAAGTAGTACAACATGGAGGACTGCAAGCCCATCATGATCCCCTGCTCGGAAGTGAAACTGCGTGAGATGGAGAATATTCCCTACTAGTCTGCTATTGGTAGCCTCATGTATGCCATGGTAAGAACACACCCTGATATTTGCTATGCTGTGGGATAAGTGAACAGGTTTATTTCCAATCATGAGCTATCTACAGAAGACCCGATACATGGGACTCCAGTTTCGAGGCCAAGAAGGATCTAACCCGATGCGGCTCGTGTGTTACACAAACGCCGACTCGAGAGGAAGAATGATAACAGAAAGCCACCTCGGGCTTTGTGTGCCTCTTGAACGATGGTACGGTCTCTTGGGCAAGTAAAAGCAAGACTGTGTCTCCCTCTCTACTGATGAGGGAGAGTACATCGCTTTCTCAGAAGCATGCAAGGAGACATAATGGCTATGCAGTTTGCTTGTTGAGATGAAAGTGCCACAAACAGAGGCAACAGAGGTCTACATGGACACAAAGAGCACCATGAAAATGGCACAAGATGATGCCATCTCCTGGCAGACGAAGCCCATCGACATCAGGTACCACTACTCATGGGACCTTGTTGCAAAGGACAACGTGGACGTGGAATACGTGGAAAGCAAGAAGATGCTCGCAGATTGCATGACGAAGGCACTAGACAGCAAATTGCACTCTACAGGTACTCAAGGCATCATGATGGCACTATGATCAGTATGGCCTACGCAGCACACGAAGACCGAGGTCAAGACTACTGGAGAAGGGAGAGATCTCACAGCTAATGGACAGAGGTGCAAGGGTGAGTTTGTTGACCGGATTTGCTCCTTGTCCATGGCTGATATTTGGACAGGCATAGGATAGACGAGGCATGCACTTCTCCCTTAGAGTAAGTCCTCTAAGTCTGATCCAGATAGACAACGCATGCACTGCTCCTTTGGAGTAAGTTCCCTTGGTCTAATATGGATAGATTAGCCAGAAAACACTACCTAGGACAATTCCTTGTGGCTTAGACGTTCCAAATTTAGTCTTTGGAGCAAGAGGTCACTGGGTCAAATATCCCAGTGAACTTTGATTTCGATATTGACTTCTTTTTGCATTATCAAATTTCATCAAAAGAGGGTTCTTGTCGAATTTCAAAGTACCACCAAGATAATTCCAAAACAAATTGGTCGATTGTAACGGTCTACCCTTTTGGGTTTGCATTTTTTGTAACCAGGTCCTCACTTTACTCTGTATCTATACTTGTGTATTGTATTATCAGTTTAATGTGCTTAGCGACATTTGAACACTGAGGGTTGAGTTTCCGTGGCTGTCAAGGCCATAGAACGCTCCCCTCTTCGCGTTTTCTGTTTGGTGGAATGAGAAACGCGAGCGAGATGAGCGTTCGACCATTCCAAACGTTGAATGGTCAAATTCTCCTCGCTCTTGCGTTCCAAAAGAGTCAAACGCGAGAGCCAGCAGCAAAATACTTTGTAGGATTCATCGATTTTAATTATTGAAGTATCCCATGTCGTCAAATTTAACGATACACCCCTTGTTTTTTTTTTAATTCAAATGTACCCCCTAAATAACTACAAGGCACCAAAATTTTTGTCAAAAAAGTTATGGCAGAAGTCATTCTTCGAATTCAAAGTTCACTGGGATACTAGCTCGGTGACTAGTTTTCTTTGTGACCAAAAGGAGGACAGGAAGGTTCTAAGAGATATCTCAGAGCACTCCAAGGTCCTTCTTGGTGGTTGGCACCTCTAGGCGGTCACACGGAGCGCCATGTAGGCTGGGAGGATGACGTAATCTAGATTTCCCCCAAAATGGGTCATCCAAGGAGCCACTGTGCGCCTAAGCTAGAGGCTGGCTCTAGGACTATAAGAACCTATCAGTTGCCTCCTATTGCATACAGTTCTTACCTTTGAGATTCCTAGTAGAGTTGTCGACCAGAGGCAGACACTTAAGAAGCATTGGTTAGTCTAAGCTCCAGGAGTTTTCTTCTCGCATGAAACTAACCAGGTGCTAAGGAGACAGTGCAAGGAAGTGATTCACGTGAACTTCTCAGTGTGGAATCTTAGCTCTGAGGGTGATATCATCTCTTGGTTGCAATACCAAGAGCGGTCCGTAGGAACCATTATATCGGAACCCGTTTTCTAGACCGTCGCCTCAAGGAGGTTGAAAGCCCCAAGGCTGTGGTTCAAGGAGATGGATGTCTTCATGGCCAGGCTTACCTTCACGCACCGCCAGAATGACCCTTGTGTCCATGTGCGCGAGGATGAACAAGGCTTGATGCTGGTTGCACTATACGTGGATGACCTAATCCTCTTCTCATCATCACTTGAGCTGTTGAACAAGCTAAAGACAGATCTTAGTGACAGTTTCAAGATGAAGGACATGGGGTTGCTAGAGATCTATCTCGAGAAAGCCGTCCACCGCAATTAACGCAGGCACCATTGAGCAGGATCAGACCGAGTACATCATGGAGGTCCTGAAACGCTACAACATGGAGGCCTGCAAGCCCATCACCATATTCATGATAACATTGTCAAGCTCTCCTCCTTAATGAGCCCTAGCACGGAAGCAGAACGGCATGAGATGGAGAACATTCCGTACTTGTCTACTATTGGCAGCCTCTTTCATGCCATGGTAGAAGCACGTGCTGATCTTTATTATGATGTGGGACAAGTGAGCATGTTTGTGGCTAATCCAGGGCCACAGCACTGTTAAACAGTCAAGCACATCATGCACTATCTAGAGAAGGCACAAAACATGAGACTCCTGTTTGGAGGCCAAGAGGTATCTAACTGGCTACGGCTGGTATGCTACATAGACGCCGACAACAGAGGAAGAATCGATGACACAAAGTCCACCTTCCGTTTTGTGTGCCTTTAGGGAGGTGGTACAGTCTCTTAGACAAGCAGAAAACAAGACAATGTCTCCTTCTCTACTGTTAAGGAAGAGTACATCGCTCTGTGAGAAGCATGCAAGGACACAGTGGCTACGTAGCTTGCTTGCCGAGATGAAAGTTCCAGAAACAAAAGCAACAGAGGTCCGCATCAAGAACAAGAGTGCCATGAAAATGGCATAGGACAATGTCAACTCCCGTCGGACTAAGCACATGGACATCAGGTTCTGTAAACATGATATGCTCCTTGTCGTTGGAGGCCTCTGCGTCGAACTCTGAGGGCGGTGACTCTTTCTCAAACAACAAATCCCTGGCAACGCAGGAGCAACAGAAGCAACTAAGCCTTGAGTACCATCAGTAACACTCCGGCAAATTATGCGCCAGAACAAACCTCCGTCCAAGTACGATACTGAGAGTGCGGGATGGACCGGACTCAGCTGGTCATGCTTGGCTTAGGGAGAGCATGTGCCCGTAACCGAGGCTATGAACATGCTAGATGCGGCCAAGTGGAAGGAGGCACTAGATAGCGAGCTTGCATCCATTGAAGAGAAAGGAACATGGGTTCAGGTGGACACGCTGCCAAATGCGCACGAACTGGGGTCAAAGTGGGTACTCCAAAAAAAGTTCAAGCAAGATGGTACTATGAATAAGTAGAAGGAAAGAGTTGTGGCGAAGGGATCTTACCACCGTACAGGCTCAGAGTACAAGGAGACATTTGCGCCTATCGCCACTTTTGCCTCCATCAAATCCATGTTGAGTATCGCTACTGCTAAAGATCAGGAGGTCCACCAGATGGACGTTAAGAGAGCTTTCCTCTACGAGAAGCTGGACAAACAAGTGCTTATGGAAGTACTCGAGGGAGTGAAAGCTCCAGAGGATTAGGTTAACAAACTGGTCAAAGCACTCTATTGGCTAAAACAGTCCTCAAGGATGAAGTACAAGGTGCTAGGCGGCTTCATGGCCGGACTCACGTTTACGCACTGCCCGAATGACCCAAGTGTCTATATGAAGGAGGATGAGCAAGTCTTGATGATGGTTGCACTGTACGTGTATGACCAGATCATCTCCTCGTCTTTGGTCGAGCTGCTCAACAAGCTGAAGACAGATCTCAGCAAGAGGTTCAAGATGAAGGACATGGCACCGCTGTGTTGGGAAAGGAGCCATCCGGCTAAGTTTTAGGTCCAAAGGAGCAAGTTCGAGGAAACTACTAGATACCTGCTCCAATCATCAAACCAACTTCAGCATTGGAAAGATCAGGAGGAAAAATTTATATGATTCACATTTGAGGCCGATCCAACGGTCAAATTTGGAAATATGATTTTTCAAAGTGTTCGAGGTCATCGAGTACCGATATCTGGGTGACCATGGGTCATGGCTCTATGCCTTAGCTTGAGAAAAGAAAAAGGCAAGAGGTGCGGGCTCAAGACCTGATGGGAGAAATATCCAAAAAGGTCCTAGATTATTTGGTTGCCTTTAGAGTGTACTGACCAGGAAAAAGGTACCTCTCCTAACGTTTTACGTAAGGTGAGATCCTTGTTTCTAGCCATGGACACATCGCGATTCTCCATGGGATTATGGGTTATCTCACCACTAGGAGTGTGCCATGAGAGTATTCTCTAACTCTCAAGGTTGTGTGTGTGTGGTCAGCCTGATTGCTAGGCTGATTTCCTCTCTTGCGTGAGATTATGGACTCAAGTGTGTGAGCTTTAGCCTCCATGGCTAAATGATGTGGCTTGTGAGAGGGCTGACTTCCCCAAGTTCTAGCTCTATATGTACTCCATTATTTTGAGTGATTTAACAACCATTCTTCAGCACAAACGATGCCCTTCAAGTCCCACATCTTGGGTACTTCAAGGCTCCCTCTCTCCTCCAGTTCCAACACTTGGTATGAGAGCCAAATTGTGCCACTTTCAGTCTGCACAATCCGTCACTTTGAGAGTGATGGGTTGGGATGAAACGTTCACCAAATGTGAGAATGAACCACATGATCTTCAAGTTCAAGAGACAAGCTCTTAAACAAGTCAAAGATCTTGAAGATCCAAGTGTCAGATTGAGAGTTATGCTCAAAACGAGGGTGGCCAGGGCCACACTCTTCTCTCTAAGTAAGATTGTGGCTTTGTGATGACTATAACTTTCTCGTTTCTTTGTCAAATTCAAAAATTAGTACATGCGAATTGAATTATTTCTCCTAAGCTTTCCATTGTTGGAAACATATTTGCATTCCATGAGTACGTTTGGGAGAAACGTTGTTTACAAGCACGCTGGTCCGAGCTTCAGTAAGAACAGTAGCATACCTTGTTTTCAAAAGGGCTAATTCCTAAAACTCCCTTGTTGATGACCCTGTTTTATTGGTTGATCTGAAGGGTTTTGAGCTGAATGTTTTAGTGGTGGCTTTGTTTTTCTGAATTCCCAGTCTGCTGGTCTCTATAGTCCATTTTCTATTAGACAGATTTCTAGCAGAAGTAACAGCAGAAGCAAGGGTTTTGCTGCCACTCAAGGGCAGCGTTGAGTATCACCAAAGCTCAAAATGGCAGCAACTGGCGTGATTAGAGAAGCACAACCCTTAGAGAGGTTGGAAGGACGCGCCAATTTCACGTTTTGGAAAATTCGTACTCGTCTCCTTTTGGAGGAGAGAGGCTTGTGGGAGGTGGTGAGTGGCGACGAGCACGCTTCGCCTCCACAGACAAAAGGCATTTCCACAACGGAGGTGGTGGCGGGGACGAGACCGCTGAAAGGTGCAGCAAATGCAGGTTCATCTATGACTATAGCGGCGGCATATGAAGAGTGGAAGAAGAAGGACACGCAAGCCTACAGGCTGCTTGTCAACAACATCTCCAACCCGCATCTTAAGGACGTGAGTGAACTGGCTAGTACAAAGAGGGGTGGGACACATCGTGCAAGACGTATGAAAGCAAGGATCCTGCATTCCTTTTGCTTTTGGAGGATAAGATGATGGCGTTGAAAACACACGGTGGTGGAGGAAAGGAGGCGTACTTCGAGAGAGCAAAGGAGCTGGCGAAGCACCTGAAAGCATGCGGCAATCCTTGGGAAGACACGCGCTTCGTCGTCCTCTTGCTTGTTGGAACTTGAGGACAGAGGGAGCCTTGGCGGAGCAAGCATGTGGGACTGGAAGGGCATCACTTGTGCTGAAGAATGGTTGGTGAATCACTCAAAATGATGGAGTACATATAGAGGTAAAGCTTCTACAAGTCAGCCCTCTCACAAGCTACACCACTTAGCCATGGAGACTAAGGCTCACATTCTAGAGTCCATAATCTCATACTAGAAAGGAAATCAGCCTAGGAATCAGGCTGAATACTCACACTCAACCTAGAGAGCTAGAAAACGCTCTCATGGCACACTCCTAGTGGTCACATAACCCACAATCCCATGGAGAATCGCCATGTATCCATGGCTACCACACAAGGATCTTACCTCATCTAAAAAGAAAGGTGAGGTATCTGTTTCCTAGTTTGCATCCTCTCACAAGGTAACCCAAGAATCTAGGACCTTTGTGGATATTTTTCTTATCAGGTCTTGACCCTAGACCTATTGCCCTTTTCTTTTCTCAGGCTAAGGCATGGAGCCATCGCCCGAAGTCACCCGCATATCGGCATTCGATGACCCTGGAAACTTTGACAATTCATTTCTTCCAATCCGACCGTTGGATCGGCCTCAAACTTGGATCATAGATATTTGCCACCTGATCTTTTGATTGGACAAGTAAAATTGACGGTCAAAATAGGAATCTGGTAGTTTCCTTGAACTTGCTTTTGTGCACTTGAAACTGATGGCTCCTTTTCCAACAATCTTCCACTTTGCTATAGTCAGAGTGGGCAGAATCCACATGCCTTCATGCAAAACTGCTGCTTCTCATGGGTCACTGGATTGGTATAGATATCAGCGACCTGCTTGCTGGTTGGAGTAAACTCCAACTTGATAGCATCCTCCTGCACCATGTGCCTGATGAAGTGATATGCGTATCAATGTGCTTGGTGCGTGGATGGTACTCACGATTCTTGGCGAGTGTGATTGCGCTCTCGTTGTCAAGGCGCACAGGAACTCAAACTGCTGCACTGCCACTCATCTCCGCCATGAGACACTGAAGCTAAACTGCTTCCTTGGCTCCAAAACTAAGAGAGCTTCCGTGGTTGAGGTGGCCACGACCATCTGCCGCTTGCTGCACCAGCTGATGGTCCCTCCATTAATGAGGAACACATGTCCACAGATGGACTTGCGGTCCTCAGGGTTTTAAGCCTATTTTGCGTCTGTATAGCTGATGATGTTGTTGTCATTGCCGTTGTAGGTGATGCCGATGTTGATGGTTCCATCAAGGTAGTGGAAGATCCCCTTCACTGCCTTCTGGTGCTCAGGTCCAGGATTCGCCATGTGCTGGCTCACAGCGCGAACAGCCTGTGCGAGGTTCGGCTTGGTTGGAACCATCAGGTAGATGAGACTGCTGACGCCGCTCTAGCACTTCTGCTGCTCAGCTCCATCCGCTTCTCCATTGAAGCTCACGCATTACAGTTGCGTCTCCAGCGGCGTGCCAATGGGTTTGGCCTCTGCCATGTCAAACCGCTACAAAACATCCTTCATGTAGCGGCCATGATCCTGTGAGGGAGAGCGTGATTTGCGGTCACGCGCAATCTTGATTTGAGGAAGTATGATGCCTCCCCGAGATCAGTCATTTGGAAGCACTCCTGCATGGCCTCCTTGAACTCCTGCAAGCAAACATGCTATTAGAAAAGAGGAGCATGTCATCCACATACACAATGATGATAAGGACCTCATGCTCATACTCCCAACGATAGACGCTATAGTCACACTCCCTTCGCTCGAACCCCATGTACTGCAACGCTGCATCCAACTTTTTATTCCAAGCACGTGACCCTTGCTTGAGGTTGTACAACAACTTTTGCAGCTTGCAAACAGGGTACTCTTGGCCCTCCATGACAAATCCCTATCGCTGCTCCAAATAGATCTCCTCCTCCTAGTCACTGTTTAGGAACACCGTCTTGACGTTCATGTGGTGGACCTCAAAAACCTCTGCTGCTGCATACAAAAGGAGCATACGCACAGGGGCAAACTTGGCAACAGGGAGAAATGTTTCTGTGTTATTGATGCCTTCATGCTGTGAGTAGCCCTTGGCAACCAGCCTCGCCTTGTACTTTTCGAGGTTGCCATCTGCCTCCCTCTTCTTCTTGAACATCCACTTGCACTTGATTACCTTGCGTCTTGGTGGACGCTCAGTCAATTACCACGTACCGTTGTTGAGCTGCGACTGTATCTCCTGTTGCCCAGCTTGCGCCATATCTGCTGTATCTGGTGGAGCCATGGCCTCCTTGTAGGACGTTGGCTCGTCTGAATCTGCTGCAACTACGATATTCATCTGATCTGGTTTTTGCAACATCCAGAAATGCCCGCACTCAGCAGGCTTGTAGCACACCTAGAGAGGGTACCTACGACCTGGTGCTGGAGAGTTAGCACGCGGCTGGAGCGTTGTTCTGGCACAACAGCTGCTGCTGATGATGGTGCATCTTCTTTATGTGCTTGTGCTGATGAGACCATTGTATCTTCTGCATCAGACATGGGGGAGTAGAGTGGTTCTCCTTCTGTCATAGTAGAGGAAATCTCAAGAGACACGAGGTCAGGGAGAATATGTACTCCCACTGCTTCATTAGGTGCTGGTTCCGCTACCTCATTGTAGATGATGTTGGTGCCGATGACGTTACTTTTGTTGAAAACGACATCCCTAGAGATGATGACGTGGCTAGTATCCCTCTTGTAGAGACGATACGCCTTCCTTGCTACGTCATAGTCAATCACCAGCATTTGTGCGCTCTTTGCATCCCTTTCTTGCCGCTTCTCCTTTGGCATGTGCATGTGCGCCGATCTGCAAAATGCGCAAAGATGACCCATGCTCGGCTTCTTGCCGAACCACGCCTCGTACGGTGTCATCTTCTCTAGGGCCTTGGTTGGACTACGGTTCATGATGTATACTGCAGTGCTCACGGCTTTGGCCCAAAAGTCATATGTGAGCCAAGCCGCGTGCAACATGGAGCCCCCGGACTCAACTATGGTGTGGTTGGCGCGTTCTGCTACGCTGTTCTCCTGCGGCGAGTATGGCGTAGTACACTACGCCTTGATGCCTGTTGCTGTGAGGTAGTCCTGGAACTCCTTGTTCTGGTACTCGAGAAAATCACACACCATCTACTTCGTTTGAAGTTGCTGCAAGGTGCGCATGCCGATGTGGCCGTAGCCCGCATGCCAGATTTTGCCATCTGTTGCTTCTACCAGTGCTACAAGACTCTGCTCACGCGAGATCTTGGTCGCCTCCAACAGGCAGTACATGTGGCCTTCTTTCACCGACTTGGCTAACTCCTCTTCTGTTTCCTTGTCGAGGATGTAGCCATAGTCGTTGTGAAAGACGACTCGCAGTCATGTGTTGGTGAGAGAGGATAGTGAGAGAAGACTAAACGCAGCAATAGGTACGTACAGCACGCCATAGAACACTCCCATTTCAATGCAATGCGGGGTCTCAAACCACATGTCTACAATCCCAATCCTCTCAGGATACACTTCCTGATCATTACTGAAAGCAATCGGTCGAGGGACAATGGAGAGCAGCTGTGTAAAGCACTCCTTGTGGTGGATTAGACTCTAACTACACCCTAAGTCCTTGTACCATGCCAGATGGCCTTTTCCTTCTGTGACATGTTAGACTTTGCCATGAAGAGGCGGTCGTGTACCTCCTTGGTGACGTACATCTTAACAAAGTGGCACATGCCGGTCTGATTCTACTGCTACTACTGTTGCTAACGTTGGTGGTAGTGCTGTTATTATTGTTGTGGAGATTGCTGCTTTTAATGTTGCTGTTGCTACTCCTTCTGGTCCCTCTTAAACTTTCAGTACTCTTTCTTGTAGTGTACCTCTTTCTGGAAATAGTGGTACTTGTCCTTCTTCTTGCCTCTTTACTGCCGCAACTGCTGCTGTTGCTGGTTGCGTGAGTCCATAACCATGAAAGCTGCTTCAATACTACTGCTGTCGCCATTGTGCTTCGCTCCATTGCGATACAATTCTACCTGCACCAGGTGCATGTAGGTGAAGTCTAGGTCGAGAATTCGCTGGTACTCTAACGTCTCTCGCATCGTGTCATAGCTTGTTGGGAGTCCCTTGAGCAAGAGGAGGACAAAGCGCGAATCTTCCATAGGGTTGCTGGCCGCTTTCAGCTGCTTTGTCAGCTCCTTTGCCCTGTCCAAGTACGCCTCCATCCTTTCACCACCCTGTATTTTCAACACCATCATCTTCTCTTAAAAAAGCAAGAGGAATGTAGGGTCCTTGCTTTCATACTTCTTGTACAATGTTTCCCACCCCTCTTTTGCAGTAGTCTTGTCACTCATGTATTGAAGATGCAAGTTGGAGATGGATTGACAAGCAGCCTATAGGCCTGCCTATCCTTCTTTTTCCACTCATATGCCGCCGCTGTAATTGTAGATGAATATGCATCTAGTGTACCCTTCTCTGCGTCTTCCCCGCCACCACCTCCACTGCGGTGATGCCTTTTTCCTATGGAGACAGAGCGTGTTCGTCGCCGCTCACCACCTCCCACAAGCCCCTCTCCTCCAAAAGGAGGCGGGTACGGATCTTCCAAAACGTGAAGTTGGCACGTGCTTCTATCCTCTCCAAGGGCTGGGCTACTGTTAGCATGCATGCTGCTGCCATTTTTAACTTTGGTGATGCTCAGCGCTGCCCTTGAGTGGCAGCGCTACTGATGCTTCTGTTGTTGCTTCTGCTAGAAATCTGTCTGACAGAAAATGGACTATAAAGGGAGACTGAGAATTTGGAAAAACTGATCCCGCCAATGGAAAATTCATCTCAAAACCTTTCAGATCGACACATAAAACAAGGTCATCAATAGGGGATTTTTTAAAATATGCCCTTTTGAAAACATGGTATGCTTCTGCTCCTACTCCAACTCACACTAGTTAAGTTGTAAACGGCATTTCTCCCAAACGTACTGATGGAATGAAAATAGTTTTACACCTGTGGAAGGCTTAGGAAAAAAATGATTCAATCCGCTTGTGCTACTTTTTACATTTGACAAATAAATGAAAGAGTTATGGTCATCACAAGGCGACAGTCTTACTCAGACAGAAGAGTGTAGCCGTGGCCGATCTTGTTTTGGACATAAGTCTCTATCTGACTATTGGATCTTTGCAATCTTTGACTTGTTTAAAAGCTTGTCTCAAATTTGATGAAGATTACACCCTCGCTCGTCACTTTCAAAGTGACGACCTGTGCTGGCTGAACGTGGCAGAACTAGGCTCTGATACCAAGTGTTGGAACTGGAGAAGAGAGGGAGCCTTGGAGCATCAAGCATGCGAAACTGGAAGGGTATCACTTGTGCTCAAGAATGATTATTGAATCACTCTAAATGATGGAATAGACATAGAGCTAGAGCTTGGGCAAGTCAGCCCTCTCACAAGCCATACTAGTTAGCCATATAAGCTAAGGCTCCCTCACTAGAGTCCACAATCTCATACAAGAGAGGAAATCAGCCTCGCAATCAGGCTAATCACTCACACACAAGATATAGAGCTAGAAAATACTCTCATGGCACACTCCTAGTGGACACATAACCCACAATCCCATGGAGAATCGCCATGTGTCCATGTCTAGCACATAAGGATCTCACCTCACCTGAATAGTAAGGGGATGTACCTTTTTCCATATCATCACACTTTGACAAGGCAACCCAAGCATCTAGGAATTTTTTGGATGTTTCTCCCATCAGGTTTTGACCCTGGACCTATTACCTTTTTCTTTTCTCAGGCTAAGGCACGGAGCCATCGCCCATGGTCACCCCGATATCGGCGGTCGATGACCCTGAAACGTTGAAAATTCATATCTCCCAATCCGACTGTTGAATCGGCCTCAAACTTGGACTCTAGACATTTTGCCACCTGATCTCTCCAATGGTGAAGTCAGGTTGACAATCGGAATAGGCATTTGGTAGTTTCCTGGAACTTGCTCTTTTGGACCTTAAACTGAGCCGTATGGCTCCGTTCCCAACACTGAGCTGCTTCTTTTGCTGCTTCTTACCACGCCTTCCAAGCGTGGCTACCGGATTGAGATTCACAAGGTAGCAAGCAGTTCTTGCAGTCTCAGCCCAGAAGCGAGGTGGGAGTTTGGCGTTGAAGAGCATGCATTATGTCATGCCAAGGATACTCTGGTTCATCCGCTTTGCAACACCATTACTATACCACCCGATCACCACCCAAAGCAATCGGTCGAGGGGGAATGGAGAGTAGCTGCGTAAACCACTCCTTGTGGTGCGTCAGAGTGTTAGTACACCCTGAGTCCTTATACCACGCCAGATCTGCTTTTTCGTTCTACGACATGTCAGACTTTGCCATGAAGAGGCAGTTGTACACTTCTTTGGCCATGTTCATGTTGTCAAAATGGCACAAGCGGGTCTGGTTTTGCTACTGCTGCCGCTGCAAACGTTGCTGTGATTGTTGTTTCTGTTGCTCGGGAGATTGCTGTTTTTGCTGCTGCTGCTGCTGCTGCTCCTTCTGGTCCCTCTTGAACTTGGAGCACTCTTTATTGTAGTGTCCCTCTTTCTGGCAATAGTGGTACTTGCTCTTCTTCTTGCCTCTCTACTATCCAAACTACTATTGCTATTTGTTGCATGAGTCCATGGCCATGAAAGTTGCTTCAGTGCTTCTGTTGCCGCCATTACGCTTTCCTGCATTGTGACGTAGCTCTACGTGGACTAGGTGCGTGCAGATGAAGTCCAGGTCGAGAGTCAGCTGGCACTCTAACGTCTTTGGCACCGTGTCCAAGCTCGTTGGGAGTCCCCTCAGCAAGAGGAGGTAGAACCGCATGTCTTCCACAGGGTTCCCAGCCATTGTCAGATGCTTTGCCAGCTCCTTTGCCCTATCCAAGTACGCCTCCATCCCTTCGCCACCCTGCATTTTCAACGCCATCATCTTCTCCTCCAAAAGTATGAGGAATGCAGGATCCTTGCTTCCATACTTCTTGCATAACGTATTCCACCCCTCTTTGCAGTAGCCTTGTTACTCACATACTAAAGATGGGGGTTGGAGATGGTGTTGACAAGCAGCCTCTAGGCTTGCCTGTCCTTCTTCTTGTAGTCCTCATATGCTGCAGTTGCTGTTGTAGATGAACTTGTATCTGCTGCACCTTTCTGCAACGTCTTCCTCGCCACCACCTCTAGTGCAATGATGCCTTTTCCCTGTGGAGGCAAAGCGTGCTCATTGCTGCTCACAACCTCCCACAAGCCCCTTTCCTCCAAAAGGAGGTGGGTACGGGTCGTCCAAAACGTCAGGTTGGCGCATCCTCCAAGCCTCTCTAAGGGCTGGGCTGCTGCTACGACGCATGCTGCTACCATTTTTAGCCTTGGTGATGCTCAGAGCTGCCCTTGAGTGGCGGCGCTACCCCTGCTTCCGCTGCTACTTCTGCCAGAAATCAGTCTGATAGAAAATGGATTATAGAGGCGGGCAGACTGGGGATTCGGAAAAACTAAGCCCATCATTGGAAAGTTCAGCTCAAACCCTTTTAGATCGATCCATAAAACTGGGTCAAAAACAAGGGATTTTTAGAGATATGCCCTTTTGAAAACAGGTTCAAGTTCACACACTAGAGTCCATAATCTCACACAAGAGAGGAAATGAGCCTAGCAATCAGGCTGAACACTCACACATGACCTAGAGAGCTAGAAAATGCTCTCATGGCACACTCTTAGTTGTCACATAACCCACAATCCCATGGAGAACCGCCATGTGTCCATAGCTAGCACACAAGGATCTCACCTCACCTAAAAATTAAGGAGAGGTACCTTTTTCCTTAGTTAGCACACTCTGAGAAGGCAATCCAACAATCTAGGACCTTTTTGGACATTTCTCCCACCAGGTCTTCACCTTGGACCTGTTGCCTTTTTCTCTTCTCAGGCTAAGGCATGGATCCATTGCCCTTGGTCACCTAGATGTCGGTGGTCAATGACCCCAAAGACTTTGAAAATTCAAATCTCGCAATCCGAGCATTAGATGAGCCTCAAACTTGGAGCGTAGACATGTTGTCACTTGGTCTTTCTAATGGTGAAGTTGGATTGACGATCGGAGCAGGCATCTAATAATTTCTTTGAAGTTGATCCTGTGGACCTTAAACTAAGCTGGATGGCTCCTTTCCCAACATCTCCCACTTTCATGTAGTCAAAGTGGGCTGAGTCCACATGCCTTCATGCAAAATTACTGCTTTTTAGGGCTCATTGGCTTGGTACAGAAATCAGCGACCGTCTCGCTGGTTGGAATAAACTCTAGCTTGATAAAACCCTCTTGCACCATGTGCCTTATGAGGAGATATGCGATGTCAATGTGCTTAGAGCTTGCATGATGCTCAGGATTCTTGGCGAGTGCGATTGCGCTCTTGTAGTGGACGCGTACAGGAATTGGAACTGCTACACTACCATTCATCTCCGCCATGAGACGCTGAAGTCAAACTGCTTCTTTGGCTCCAAAACTGAGAGAGACGTACTTCGCTTCCGTGCTTGAGGTGGCCACGACCACCTACCGCTTGCTGCACCAGCTGATGGCCCCATCATTCATGAGGAACACATGTTAAGAGATGGACTTCCGGTCCTCACGATTTGAAGCCCAATCTGCGTGTGTATAGCCGATGATGTTGTCGTTGCCGTTGTGGGTGATGCCGATGTTGATGGTTCCAGCAAGGTAGCGGAAGATCCGCTTCACTGCCTTCTAGTGCTCATGTTCGGGACTCGCCATGTGTTCGCTCACAGCGCTAACAGCCTGTGCAAGGTCCGGCCTGGTTGCCACCATCAGGTACATGAGAGTGCTGACGGTGCTCTGGTACTTGTGCCTCTCAGCTGCATCCGCTTCTCCATTGAAGCTCACAAGGTATTGCGGCGTCTCCACCGGGGTGTCAATGGGTTTTGCCTGTGCCATGTCGAACCACTGCAAGACATCCTTGATGTAACGGCTCTGATATAGTGAGAGAGAGCGTGATTTGCTGTCACGTATGATCTAGATACCAAGGAAGTATGATGCCTTCCCGAGATTAGACATCTGAAAGCGCTCCTACATGGCCTCCTTGAACGCTTATAGTATTGACCTGATATAATCCTTGTCCATGACTGATGTTTGGACAGGCATAAACGGACTAGGCATGCACTGCTCCCTTGGAGTAAGTCCCGTAAGTCTGGTCCAAATAGGCAAGGCATGCAATACTCCTTTGGAGCAAGTCCCCTTGGTCTAGTCTGGATAGTATAGCCATCAAATACTACCTTGGACAACTCCTTGTGGCTTAGACGTTCTAGAGTTAGTGTCCACAGCAAGAGGTAACTGGGTCAAATCCCAGCCTAGTGACTAATTTTCTTTGTGACCAAAAGGGGGAAAAGAAGGTTCTAAGAGGCATCTTAGAACATTCCAAGGTCCTTCCTGGTGGCCGGCGCCACTTGGCGGTCATAAGGAGCGCCATGTAGACAGGGGGTATGACGCAATCAAGATTTCCCCCAAAGTGGCTCATCCAAGGAGATACTGCGCGCCTAAGCTAGAGGATGGCTCTAAGTCTAAAAGAACCTGTCAGTTGCCTGTCATTGAGTACAGTTCTTACCTTTGAGACTCCTAACAGAGTTGTCTACGAGAGGCACACACCAAAGAAACATTGGTTGGTCTAAGCCCCAGGTCTAAGTTCACTCCTAACGCGAAAGTGACGAGGTGCTAAGGACACAGTGCAGAGAAGTGATTCCTATGAACTGCTCAGTGTGGAATCTTGGCTCTGAGGGTGACATCATCTCATGGATGCAATACCAAGAGTGGTCGGCGGGAACCATTGTGTCGGAACCCGTTTTCTAGAGCGTCGTCTCAGGCAGGTTGACACTCACTTCCTTCCACAAGCCCCTCTCATCCAAAAGGAGACGGGTACAGATCTTGCACAACGTGAAGTTGGTGTGTCCTTCGAGCCTATCCAAGGGCTAGGCTGCTATTACCATGCCTGCTGTTGCCATTTTGACCTTTGGTGATGCTCAGTACTGCCCTTGAGTGGCGACGCTAGCCATGCTTGTGATGGTACTTCTGCCAAAAAATTGTGACAGAAATCTGTCTGACAGAAAATGGACCGTACATACCAACAAACTAGGCATATGGAAAACTTAAGCCCATCACTGGAAAATTCAGCTCAAAACCTTTTCGATCAATTCATAAAATAGGGTCATCAATGGGGAATTTTCAGAGATATGCCCTTTAGAAAACATGGTATACTGCTTCTCGTTCTCCAGGTCAGACTAGCCAGCTTGTAAACGGCATTTCACCAAACCTACGCATGCAATGCAAACATTTTTCAACCAATATAAAGCTTAGGAAACATACTTCAATTTGGTTGTGCTACTTTTTGCATTTGAGAAAGAAATGAGAGAGTTATGGTCATCACAAGGCGACAGTCTCACTCAGAGAGAAGAGTGTACCCCTAGCCGACCTCGTTTTGAGCATAACTCTAAATCCGGCTGTTGGATCTTCATGGTCGTGGGCCCGTTGGAAAGCTTATCCCTTGATCTTGAACATTCAATTGTTGATTGTCAAATTTGGTGAAGGTTGAACCCTAACTTGTCACTCTCAAAGTGACGGCCTGTGCTGGATGAAAGTGGCAAAACTTGGCTCTCATACCAAGTGTAGGAACTGGAGGAGAGAGGGAGTCTTGGAACATGTGGGACTGGAAGGGCATCACTTGTGCTAAAGAATGGTTATTGAATCACTCAAAATCATGGTAGATCTTGGTAAGTCAGCCCTCTCACAAGCCACACCACTGAGTCATGGAGGCTAAGGCTCACACACTAGGGTCTATAATCTCAAACAAGAGAGGAAATCAGCCTAGCAATCAAGCTGAGCACTCGCACACGACCTGAGGGCTAGAAAATGCTCTCATGACACACTCCTAGTGGTCATATAACCCACAATTCCATGGAGAATCGCCATGTGTCCATCGCTAGCACACAAGGATCTCACCTCACTTAAAAAGTAAGGAGAGGTACGTTTTTCCTAGTAAGCACACTCTGACAAGGCAACCCAAGAATCTAGGACCTCTTTAGATATTTCTCCCATCAGGTCTTGACCCTGGACCTCTTGCCTTTTTCTTTTCTCAGGCTAAGGCATGGAGCCATCGCCCATGGTCACCCGCATATTGGCGGTCTATGTCCCCAAAAACTTCAAAATTCATATCTCCTAATCCGAGTGTTGGATTGGCCTCAAACTTGGACTGTAGACATTTTGCCACCTAGTCTTTCCAATGAAGAAGTTAGAGTGAGGATCGGAGCAGGCATCTGGTAGTTTCCTGGAACTTGCTCCTGTGGACCTGAAACTGAGCCGGATAGCTCCTTTCCCAATAAGTATCACCATGATGGCAAGATCAAAATGGCCAGAGTAAGCATTACAATAGCAACCAATTGTTTGGAGAGGTTGGAGGGATGTGCCAACTTCACGTTTTGGAACATATGTACTCGCCTCCTTTTGGAGGAAAGCGGATTGTGGGAGATGGTGAGAAAGTGGTGAGGATGTAGCCTTGGTTTTACATGTGAAAGAGATCGCCGTAACACAAGTGGTGGCAAAGAAGATACTGTAAAAGGATGTAGGTGATGGAGTTTCTTCCATGATTGTAATAACAACGTATGAGGGGTGGAAAGAGAAAAGAGGTTAGGCCTATTGGCTACTTGTCAATACCATCTCCAGTCCGCATCTAGAGTAAATGAGTGACAAGGCTATTTCAATGTAGAGATTAGATATGTTATGCAAAAAGTATGGGAGTAAGGATCGTGTGCTCCTTATGTTTTTGGGAGTGAAGATGATGGCGCCAAAAACAAAGGACAGTAAAGGAATAGAGGTATACCATGACAAGACAAAGGATTTGGAAAAAGACTTCAAATTGACTGAGAATGCTACGGAAGAGACGTGATTCATTCTCCTCTTGCACAAAACACTTCCAACCAGCTATAAAAGGATACAAACGATGCTGGAATTCTTGCAGACTTGGACTTCATCTACACACACCAGATAAAGGTAGATTTGCATCGTAAAACAATAGAATAAAATGGCAGCACTAGCATTGGTGTAGCTTGTAATGCCATGGGCTGATACAACAAGCAGTACCAGGAGCATTCTGAACATTCAAAAGCAAGAAGAAAAGAAACTCCTATTATTGCCAGAACGAGGAATAATACAAGAAAGAGTATTTCAAGTTCAAGAGGGACTAGAAGGGGTAGTAATTGAAGTTATGGCACTAGGACTAAAGATTACATATTCTCTTCATGGTGAACTTTATCATGCCACAGGTAGGGAAGGTGGATCTTATATGGTAAAAGGACTAAAGATGTACCAAGAGCCTAATGCACCACAAGGAGTGGTTCACGTACCTATTGTCTATCTCCTCTCTACCTATGAATATGGATGATGATCCAGTAGTGTATGCTGAGGGGATTGGAATTGTGGATATGTGGTTGGAGACCACATATGACATTTAAGTGGAGTGGTCCATGGCATCCTACATCGACCTGATGCTATATTCAATTTATTCTTGATCTCCTCACTCACTAACATAAGAATGTGTAGTGTATTTCATGATGACTATGGTTTTATCTTCGAAAGGGACAAATGAGAGGAGACATCCAGGCTAGTAAAGAAGGGTAACATGTATTGCCAGCTTAGTATGACCTAGATCTTGCGTGAGCAAAGCCTTGCAGTAGTAGTGTAGGCGAAGGATGGTGAAATCTAGCATTGACATTATTGCCACATCGTCATTCGTGCCTTGCAACAACTTCCAGTAAAGTAGATGCTACTGAACTTACCCATCATCCAAAACTTTGAGTAGTAGTTGTACATCGACTGTTTGGATGGGAAGCAACACTGCAAGGCGTTCGTTGGAGTAGAGAAGTATGCAATGAAATTGTTCGAGCTGGTCAAGACAGAGTTTTATGAATAAATGCGAATCGAAAGCTCGAGGACTCTAGGTACTTCCTAATGTTCATTGATAATTTTTGCTACTACAACATTGTGTACTTCCTTACTTCCAAGGACTAGTTCTTTCACATGTTCAAAGAGTTCAAGGTATTAGTAGAGAACCATAGTGGCAAGAATATCATTGCATTACATAACGACCGTAGTGGGGAGTACGTGAGCAAGGTTTTTTGGGATAACCTCGTAGTAGTTGGCATCAAGACGCAACTCACCATGCCATAGTCACCGAGCAAAATGGTATTGAAGATGCGCCAATCATGCCATTGTTATGTCATAATGTTCCATGCTACATGCGCCTCGCTAAACTATGAATTATGGGTGGAAGTTGTGAGTAGTATAGTGTAAAAAAAATCGTAGTCCAACCAACATACTAGAGCATATGCTTTACAAGATGTAGTTTGGCAACGAGTTGAGCGTGAATTTCATGTGTGCATTGGTTTGAGTGTGCATTCAAAAACTTGGCATAGATGCATGTATCATAAGAGAAAGAATAGAAGTAGGATGAAAAGATTCTCCACATCTACATGATCTACTACCACTTGGCCAGAAACGTTTATTACCTATACAAGAGGGATATAAACCACATCAACCAAAGACGTCGTATTCAACAAGACTAGTGTCATTTGCACTAACATTATCTATAGAGAGGTAGTAGAATCAACATATGTTGTAGAAATGAGAGGAAGCATTCCTCTCCTTTAGTCTCTCCTCATCATTCCTATATTGTGACCATGGGAGGATCAATCTATTTGCCCATGTCCCGTGTAGTAGACACAACGGACTCATCAGCATGATAGAGGAAGGAGATGTACCACCATAAGGAACAGTAGTTTTACCAGTTGCATCATGCCAGCTGCCCGTCAACACTCCTACACCAGGTCGCAAGTATCAATCTGATATATCCTTTGTCCATAGGTGAAGTTTTGACAAGCACAGGGCAGAGGAGGAATGCACTGTTTTCTTGGAGTAAGTCCCCTAAGTCTGATCCAAAGAGATAAGGCATGCACTGCTCTTTTACAGCAAGTTTCCTTGGTCTAAAATAGATCGTATAGCCAGCAAATATAACTTAGGACAACTCCTTGTAGCCATCAAGGGTAACTCATCTGGCTTCTGTCAACCTCCATGAGGCAACGATCATGAAACCAAGTTCCGACACAATGGTTCTTGCCGACCGCTCTAGGTATTACAACCAAGAGGAGATATCACCCTCACAACCAAGGTTCTACTGTGAGGAATTCATAAGAATCACTTCCTTAAACTGTGTCCTTAGCACGTGGTTACTTTCGCGCGAGGAGCAAACTCCTAGGGATTAGACCAACCAATGCTTCTTTAGTGTCTACCTCTGGTGGACAACTCTGTTACAAGTCTCAAAGGTAAGAAATGTACTCAATGAGAGGAAACTGAGAGGTTCTTATAGTCTTAGAGCCAGCCTCTAGCCTAGGCGCGTACTGGTTCTTTAGATGAGCTACTTTGGAGGCAATCTGGATTGCATCATCCCTCTGCCTATATGGCACTCCCTGTGACCGCCAAGTGGTGCCAGCCACCAAGAAAGACCTTGGAATGTTCTAAGATATCTCTGAGGACCCTCTTTTCCCCCTTTTGGTCACAAAGAAAATTAGACACTGAGCTGGTATCTGACCTCGTGACCTCTCGCTCCAGTGACTAACTGTGGAATGTCTAAGCCACAAAGAGTTGTCCTATGTAGTATTGGCCAACTATACTATCCCGTTTGGACCAAGGGGACTTTCTCCAAAGGAGTAGTGCATGCCTTGTTTATCTGGACCAGACTTAGGTGACGTACTCCGAATAATGCATGCCTAGATCGTCCTGTGCGTGTCCAAATGTCAGCTCTGGACAAGGAGCATATCAGGTCAATAGTTTCTTCCCTAACCAAGCCTTCTTAGCATCCTGAGCTTTTTCTCTTGTTACTTCTTGCTACGTCTGCCAAGTGCAGCTCTTATAGTGAGATTTACAAGGTATTAAGTAGTTCTTGTACCTCCAGTCTAAAATCCTAGGATAATGCATTATGGCTTAGACATTTCACCCTTGGTCTGTTGAGTGAGAGGTCAGTGGGTTAAGTCTCATTATAGAAAATCTTCTTGGATGATCAAAATGAGGAAATCAAGGTGCTAAGAGACATCTCAGACTATTCCAAAGTCCTTTCTTTCAACCTCCCTGAGGCAACGGTCTAGAAAACGAGTTCTGACACAATGGTTCCCGTCGACCGCTCTTGGTATTGCAACCAAGAGATGATATCACTCTCAGAGCCAAGGTTCCATACTCAGCAGTTCATAGGAATCACTTCCTTGCACTGTGTCCTTAGCACCTGGTCACTTTCGCGCGAGGAGTGAACTCCTGGGGATTAGACCAACCAATGCTTCTTTAGTGTCTCCTTCTGGTGGACAACTCTGTTAGGAGTCTCAAAGGTAAGAACTATACTCAATGACAGGCAACTAACAGGTTCCTATAGTCCTGGAGCCAGCCAAGAGCCTAGGCGCGTAGTGGCTCCTTGGATGAGCTACTTTGTGGGTAATCTAGATTGTGTCATCCCCTCTGCCTACATGGCACTCCCTGTGACCGCCAAGTAGCGCCAATCACCAGGAAGGACCTTGGAATTTTCTAAGATGTCTCTTAGAACCTTCCTATCCCCCTTTGTCAACCGGCCTGAGGCAAACAAACTAGAAAAGAGGGTTGACACAATAGCATCTGCCGTCCGCTCCTAGCATTTCACCTAGGAGAAGATATCACCCTCACGATCACGGTTCCTCACTGAGTATTTCTTAGGCAATCACTTGCTAGCAACTATGTCCACTTAACACTTGGCCACTTTCGCGCGAGGTGCTAGTCAAAGACTAACTCCTGGGGCTTAGACCAACCAGTGTCTTCTTTATACTGTTCCTTAGTTGCAAAACTCTGTGAGGATGATCTAAGGCCAGATTGTGTAATTAGAATGAGGAACAAGCCTGGTACATATAGTCCTAGGCCTGGCTTCTAAGGTATGTGGGTAGTGGCCCTTTTGGTGTGGTCACTCCACACCACCTCACCAGTCCGCCAATTGGCGCATCCATTGACCGCCAAGTGGCGCACTCTCCTCATGTATGGAGAAATGTCTAAGAGACTTCCCCAGTGCTCATAAGGTCAAAAACCTTCTGCGCACATCAACACTCGATTGCAGGACCTGTTGTTGCTAAGTCCAACATGCTATCCATTTCGCTACACTTATGGTGTCTTGCTTGGACTTGCACCATGAACAAGGTTTGCAGGACTTACTCCAAGGGAGCAGTGCATGCCCAACCTGTCCTTCAAGCCATAGCAGTGGCCATGGGGCATAAAAGAACAACAAAGTCTCCCTTGTACTTTAGGCCACATGCTTTTGTAGTTTTCTTTGGCATGAACCTGTAGCTCTAGGTTGTGTTTGTGCAGGTCAGCTTTCGTGGTCTTTAGTTCTCATCTCTCCCATCCACCATGCCGACTCCTCGAGCACCTGCTACATACAAGTCGCTGTCTAGCGGCTTTGTCAACAAGTCCGTAAGCATTTTCTTGGTTGCTACGTGCTCCAGTTCCACGACATCCTTGGCGACAAGATCACGTGAGTAGTGGTACGGAATATCGATGTGCTTTGTATGCCGGGAGATCATGTCATCTTCTGCCATAGCGATGACACTTCGTTGTCGATTTGGATGACCGTTGCTTCCTCTTGTGGTGCCTTGATCTCATCAAGCAAACTACGAAGCCATTGCATTTCCTTGCACACTTCAGAGAGTGCAATGTACTCCGCCTCAACAGTAGAAACCGAGACGCAGTCTTGCTTCCTGCTTGCCCAAGACACTACTGTTGAGAAGACAGACAAACCCTGAGGTGGACTTCCTGTCATCAATCCGTCCTCCCTAGTCCGCATCACTTTAGCATATCAGTCGCAGTAAGTCTGATCCTTCTAGACCTCCAAACCGAAGGTCGACTTGCCGAGTCTTTTTGAGGTAGCGAAAAATTCACTTCATAGTTTGCCAATGTGCTGGCCCAGGGTTGGCCACAAACGTGCTCATCTGACCCACCGCAAAAGCAATGTGAGGTCGCGTTCCCACCATCGTGTACATGAGGCTCCTAACGGCGGACTGGTACAAAATGGTTTGCATCTCCCGCCGGACTGCCTCGTTTCTTGGTGACATCGAGGAGAAGAGCTCCTAGTCGGAGGACATGTGGATACTGACGCGTTTGCAGTCCTCCATGTTGTAGCGCTTCAAGACGTCAATGATGAACTTGGTCTGGTTGAGGTCGATGGTGCCTGCTTTGTAGTTGCGGTGAACAGCAATCCCGAGGTAGTACTCGAGAGGTCCCATACCCTTCATCTTCAACTTGCTAGGCAAATTTTCCTTGAGCTCCGTAAGGGCCTCCTACGAGGAAGAACACATCATGAGATCGTCCACGTATAATGCCATGAGCAGCAAGCCATGTTCATTCTCTTGCACATAGACGATGGGGTCATTCTTGCAATGTACAAAGGAGATCTCAGCCATGAAGCTGTCCATCTCCTTGTACCAGATCCGTGGGGCCTGTTTCAGCCCGTACAACGCCTAACCAGCTTGCACACCTTACCCTTGGGTGCTTTGACACCTTCAGGTACCTCCAATAGCACCTCCTTGTTGAGTTTCCCATAAAGGAAAGCTGTCTTCAGATCCATCTCGTGGATCTCAAGGTCTTTGGAGGCAGCAACGGCAAGCAGGGACTTGATTCAGGCAAACGTGACAACCGATGCTAAGGTCTGATCAAACTCAGACCCTGCACGCTATGAGAATCCTTGAGCCACAACTCTTACCTTGTACTTGTCGATGCTATCATCTTGCTTTTGCTTCAACCTAAGTACCCACTTTGAGCCCACCACGTGAGCGTTAGCGAGTTTGTCCACCAGTACCCATGTGCCATTTTCTTGGATGGACGTGAGCTCGCTGTCCGCCGCATCCTTCCACTTGGCCGCATCGGACCTTGGCAACGCCTCAGCCACAGTGAGCAGCTCTCCCTGGGCGAAACAGGACCAGCTAAGTCTAGTCCAGCTTCCAATGTCAACGTCTTACTTTGGAGTTTGTTTTCTTTGTCGTGTATTGCGATGTTTCATTACTGGTGGATCTTCACAATGCTGTTGCTCATGTGCTACTAGCTTTCCTGAAGTTAAGTTTTCTTCTTTTGAAGATCCAGTGGCCCCCGAGTTGTTTTCATAGGCCTCGGACGTTTCCGACTCAGTGTCAAAGCTTGCCGCTACGTCAGCTTGCGCAGCCGCTCTCCCTGCCACACCACTGTTCTTCACGGCTTGCTGTACTGGCACTACTTGCCAGATTTTGGGAGCTTGATCTCTTGCCTCCAGCAGCAGCAACCACTCTCCCTCTTTTGGAGCTTGCATGGGATCAAGCTGTTGACCTAATATGCTCCTTGTCTATGGCTGATATTTGGACAGGCACAAGATGGACTAGGCATGCACTACTCCCTTGGAGTAAATCCCCTAAGTCTGGTCCAAGTAGACAAGACATACACTGCTCGTTTGGAGCAAGCCCCCTCGGTCTGATCTGGATAGTATAGCCAGCAAACACTACGTAGGACAACTCCTTGTATCTTAGACGCTCCAGAGCTAGTCTTTGGAGCGAGAGATCACTGGGTCACATCCCAGGCCGGTGACTAGTTTTCTTTGTGACGAAAAGGGGCACAGGAAGGTTCTAAGAGACATCTTAAAACATTCCAAGGTCCTTCTTGGTGCCTGGCGGCACTAGGCTGTCACAGGGAACGCCATGTAGGCAAGGGGGACGACGCAATCGAGATTACCCCCAAAGTGGCTCATCGAAGGAGCCACTACGCGCCTAGGCTAGAGGCTATCTCTAGGACTATAAGAACCTGCCAATTTCCTGTCATTGAGTACAGTTCATACCTTTGAGACTCTTAAAAGAGTTGTCCACTAGAGGCAAACACTACAGAAGCATTGGTTGGTCTAAGCCCCAAGAGTTCGCTCCTCGCGTGGAAGTGACCACGTACTAAGGACATAGTGCAAGGAAGTGATTCCTATGAACTGCTCACTGTGGAACCCTGGCTCTAAGGGTGATATCATCTCTTGGTTGCAATACAAAGAGCGGTGAGCGGGAACAATTTTGTCGGAATCCGTTTTCTAGACCGTCACGTCACGCAGGCAGAGAAAGGGTTATGGACCGACACTAAGTAGTTGTAAGGCACGCTTCTGCGCACTCTCTCGCCCTCTCGGTCTTGCAGCGCGCTTGAGCTCCATCTGCTCCATCTGCTCCATTAGGACCAACGGCGGGTGCTGGTACTTAGCAAACAAGGGCCAAGGATAAGCTCTGCCCTTGGTGGTACGACCCTTGGGTCCTAACCAGGATAAGCTCTACCCTTGGAGGCACGACCTTGGATTCGCTACTGTGCGTTCTTCTCTATTTGCAGGTGATCAACGGCTAAGGGGTAAGCGACGTATATGCACCTTATAATATGGAAGTAGACAAAAGCCTACAGTAGCCTACATCAGCCTCAACAAAGAAGAGAAGCAGAGAAGCAGAGAAGTAGTATGACGACACCCGCGACACCCACTCTCGAGCGCGTCAATGGTGGGACGTCAAAGTTCATACGGTTTGGTTTTCCCTTGTCGAGATGACAATTTGAGATTATCATGAGGGTGCGTGGCTACTTGAAGATGTTCCTTGGAGAAGAGGTTGAATCTCCAAAGACAGATCCTGGATATGAAGCGTAGAGTGTCAAAAATGACATGGCGATTTCAATTCTTGTGACATTAATGCATGAGACAAAACATTCCCAACATGTCCGAAGGTATCACACAAGCATCAAAGGGTTACGAGAAGCTTGTACATGTACACCAATCAATAGCTCTTGCTAATTGCCTCTTCATCCTTTAAAAGCTGATTTCGATGAGGGTGAGCAAGGGACAGTCGATTTCGGATTTCTTGTTGCAGTTTCAAGGGATACTACAGCAAGTGACCCAAATGAACTAGGAAATCGATACCAACATGAAGGCCATGATCCTCCTCATGGCGCTACCGCAAAGCTGGGGTCCTCTGATCACCATCTTTGGCGGTTGGAATGAGGGGGATTTGACATATGAGGCAGTATCCGAGTACGTGCGCAACGAGATCATGCGTCACAACGGTAGTGAGGCTAATGTTTCAGCCTATGCTACACAGTACGGTGGTCGTGGCAACAATTTCTCTTTTGGTGAGAGCAGCAGCAAAAGTGGTGGCGGTGAAGAAAAAGGCAATGGTGGCGGTGGAAAGAGTTCAAAGCATCCTGGGAAGTACCATAACTATTGCAAGCCTGGGTATTGGGCACGGGAGTGTAGGGCTCCCAAGAAGGAAGACATAGAGCATGGTGGTAGATATGAGGTCAAAGGAAAGGGTAAAAAGGAGTTGACAAACATGATGATTGAGATTGTGCCGGCAACAAAGGGAGTGGCACTGCTCAAGCATGGAGCCTACGGGCTCGACTCTGGTACAAACCACCTCTCTTCAAGGGAGAAGGATGGGTTTATCTCCATTTGGGACACCGAACGTCGCTTCAGGTGTGCCAATGGCAGCCTTGTCCATGCAAAAGGCGAGGGAGATAAGTTGATCAGCATCAACGTGAACGGTACTGAAACAGACTTGAAGCTGGAGAACGTCATCTACATGCTGTCTTTTGCGGCAAACCCCTCGTCAGTGTCCAAAATCAGAAGCCACGACATGACGGTCGTCTTCACGGAGGAGGAGGCCGTGATTGTAAAGAACAAGGACATCAAGATCTCCTATCCCAAGGAGTCTCTTGTCGCACAGGTCCAAAGAGTTCATGGGCCATACGTACTGTAGACCAAAGCCCTTGAGAGTACAAATGAGGGATATGCGGCGATTGAAGAGTCCAAGTCTCCAAAGCCTGATGTACCACAAGCCGTCACCATGGCGGCTAACTCGACCAACACAGATGCTGAGCTATGGCACAGGCGGTTTGGCCATGTGGCAGACAGTACAGTACAAGCTATGCGTCAACAAGAAGTGGTTCATGGGATGGAGGAAGGCAAGGTCAAGGATGAGGGAAAGTGCAAAAAGCTGTGCGAGCCATGCCTCCAAGGCAAGGCAAGGAGAAAGCCCTTTCAGCGTAATGGGCAAGGTGCGGCAGCAATCTTGGACCTGATTCACTTTGATGTGTGTAGACCATTCATACCCCTTCAAACGACGACAGCAAGTATTTCTTGACCTTCATCGATGACCACAGTTGCAAGATGTGGATCTACTTCCTCAAGACAAAAGGAGAGGGCAACGAGAAGCTGCAAAGTTCTTCGCGATGGTAGAGCGGCACACAAACAAGAAGGTCAAGGCATTGCGCACGGACAACGGTGGTGAGTATGAGGCGTATAAAGGCTGGTTGAGCCAACACGGCATCAATCACGAAACCACCATGCCTTACAACTTCTAGAGCAATGGCGTTGCCGAGCTGATGAACCAGACTATCCTCGGCATGACACGAAGCATGCTCTTCAACGCCAAGCTTTCACCTCGCTTCTAGATTGAAGCTACACGAAGTTCTTGCTTCCTTGTGATTCTCACTTTGGCAGCCGGCTTGGTAAGAAGCAGCAAGAGAAGCAGCTCACGACACCACAAGAGGCTTGGTCAGGGAAGAAGCCAGATGTCTCACACTTAAGGGTCTTTGGCTGTACTGCCTGGGCAGAGGTCATAGCAGGAGAAGGAAGAGGCAAGCGGGATGCACGTGCTCGTAAGTATGTAATGGTTGGATACGACACCGCACAGAAGGCGTACAGGCTGTGGGACCAAGCGGCTGGAAAGCTCATCAGCAGCCAAGATGTCGATTTTGATGAAAGAACGCTTGGTAAGGGAGAGTTGCTGGAGCCTGTCAATGCTCCCAAATCAGGAGAGTGGGTTATGTTGCTCGAGTCAAGTGATTAGGCACCAGAAACCTGGTAGATGGTGCCAATGAAGGATGGTGCTCCAGGGAGAGTAGTTGTGCAAGATGACACAACGACGGACTTTAACATTGAGTCTGAGTCGTCGAAGGCTTATGAGTCAAACTCTGAGGATGGTGACTCTTCCTCAAACAACGAATCATTGGCAGTGAAGGAGCAACAGAAGCAACTAAGCCTTGAAGCATTGTTAGCAACACTCCGGCGTAGAACGAGCCAGAAGAAACCTCCGCCCAAGTACGATGTTGAGAGTGCGGAATGGACCGGACTCAGCTGGTCATTCTTGGCTCAGGGAGAGCATGTGACCGTAACGGAGGCTATGAACATGCCAGATGCGGCCAAGTGGAAGGAGGTAGTGGATAGCAAACTCACATCGATTGAAGAGAACGGAACATGGGTTCTGGTGGACAGGCCCCCAAACGCGCATGTGGTGGGGTCAAAGTGGATACTCTGGAAGAAATTCAAGCACGATGGTACTAACGACAAGTACTAGGCAAGAGTTGTGGCGAAAGGGTTGTCCAAGCGTGCAGGCTCAAAGTACTAGGACACCTTTGCGCATGTCGTCACCTTTGCCTCCATCAATCCACATTGGGCATCGCTACTGCAAAAGATTTGGAGGTCCACCAGATGGATGTCAAGAGTGCTTTCCTCTACGGGACGTTAGACAAAGAAGTACTGAAGGAAGTGCTCGAGGAAGTGAAATCTCCAAAAGGCAAGGTTTGCACACTGGTCAAAGCACTCTACAGGCTGAAACAGGCCCCAAGGATGTGGTACAAGGAGATGGACGGCTTCATGGCCGGGCTCACCTTCACACAATGCTAGAATGACCCTCGTGTCTATATGCGGGAAGATGAGCAAGGTTTGATGCTAGTTGTCTTGTACATGGATGGCCTGATCATCTGCTTGTCATCCGTCGAGCTGTTGAACAAGCTGAAATCAAATCTCACCAAGAGGTTCAAGATGAAGGACATGGGTCCGCTCGAGTTCTACCTCGGGATAGCCGTCCACCGCATTCGAGCAGAAGGCACCATCGGGTTGAACCACACCAAGTACATCATGAAGGTCTTCAAGCGCTACAACATGGACTGCAAGCCCATTAGTACATCCCTGACAATAGACGTCAAGCTCTCCTCTTCCATGAGTCCCAGCACAGAAGCACAACGGCGTGAAATGGAGAACATTCCCTACTAGTCTGCTATTGGCAGCCTCATGTATGCCATGGTAGAAACACGCCCTAATATTTGCTATGTTGAGGGACAACTGAGCAGGTTTGTGGCCAATCGAGGGCCATAGCACTGGCAAGCAGTCAAGCGCATCATGCCCTATCTACAGAAGACCCGACACATGGGCCTCTAGTTTGGAGGCCGAGAAGGATCTGACCTGCTGCGGCTGGTGTACTAAAGACACGCTAATAGGGGATGAAGAATCGATGACAAAAAGTCCACCTCGGGCTTTGTGTGCCTCTTGAACGGTGGTGCAGTCTCTTGGTCAAGAAGAAAAGCAAGACTGTTTCTCCCTCTCTACCATTGAGGCCGAGTATATTGATCTGTCAGAAGCATGGAAGGAGACACTGTGGTTACGTAGTTAGCCTGCCAAAGTGAAAGTGCCACAAACGGAGGCAACACGGGTCCGCATTGACAACAAGAGCGCCATGAAAATGGCACCGGATGATGTTATCTCCAAGCAGACCAAGCACATCGACATTAGGTACCACTACTCACATGACCTGGTCGCAAGGAGATCGTGGACCTAGAATACGTGGAGACCAAGAAGATGCTCGCAGATTGTATGACAAAGGCGCTGGAGAGCCAATTGCACTCTGTAGGTACTCAAGGCATCGATATGGTCAACGCAGCGGACAAAGACTGAGGCCAAGACTACTAGAGAGAGGAGAGATCTCACAACTAATGGACAGAGGTGCGAGGGAGAGTTTGTTGACCTGATATGCTCCTTGTCCATGGCTGATATTTAGACAGGTACTGGACGGACTAGGCATGCACTGCTCCCTTGGAGTAAGTCCTCTAAGTGTGTTCCAAGTAGACAAGGCATGCACTGCTCCTTTGGAGCAAGTCCTCTTGGTCTAATCTAGATTGTATAGCCAGCACGTACTATTAGGGACAACTCCTTGTGGCTTAGACGTTCCAGAGTTAGTCTCAAGAGCGAGAGGTCATTGGGTCAAATCCCAAAGCGGTGACTGATTTTCTTTGTGACCAAAACGGGGACAGGAAGGTTCTAACAGACATCTTAGAACATTCCATGGTCCTTCCTGGCGCCTGGCACCACTTGGCGGTCACAGGAAGCGCCATGTAGGCAGGGGGATTATGCAATTGAGATTACTCTCAAAGTGGCTCATCCAAGGACTACACGAATCTGTCTATTGCCTCTCATTGAGTACAGTTTTTACCTTTGAGACTCCTAACAAAGTTGTCCACTAGAGGCAGACACTAAAGAAGCATTGGTTGGTCTAAGCCCCAGGAGTTCGCTCCTCGTGCGAAAGTGACCAGGTGCTAAGGACAGTGTAAGGAAGTGATTCCTATGAACTGCTGAGTGTGGAACCTTGGCTCTGAGGGTGATATAATCTCTTGGTTGCAATACCAAGAGTGGTCGGCGCGAACCATTGTGTCAAAACCCGTTGTCTAGACCGTCGCCTTAGGCGGGTTGACACAAGCATCTCTTCCTTGCATGGTTTCCTTTCATCAAAGGTTACGTCTCATCTGGTGATGAGTCTTCTTCTTGCCAGGTCCCACGGGCAGTAGGTCTTGTGGATCGTCTCATAGCCCACCATAATGCACTTTTGCGGTCTTGCATCCAGCTTGCCGTCACCCTCACCCGCCTGGATCTTTGCTCATGCAGTGCAGCCAAATAGTTTCAGGTGTGATGCGTCTGGCTTCTTCCTTGAGCAAACTTCTTGTCGCATCATTTGTTGCTTTCCCTTCTTTTCGCGCCTGCCCAGAGCAACCGCACGAATCAGGTTGACGAGATAGCTGTCGTTCTTGCCGCTTCTACCCAGATCCACGGTGGAAGCTTTGCATCAAAGAGCATACTGCACACCATGCCGAGGATTGTCTGATTCATCCGTTCGACAATACCATTGCTCTACAGCGTGTAAGGCATTGTGGGCCGTTGGTTGATCCCATGTTGATGCAACCAGGCCTTGCATGCTTTGTACTCTCTGACGTTGTTTCTTTGCATCACTTTGACTTTCTTTTCGGTCTGTTGCTCCACCATGGCGACAAATTCCTGCAACGTTTCTCTTACCTCTCTCTTTTCTTTGAGGAAGAACATCCACACCTTGCGACTGTGGTTGTCTATGAAGGTCAGAAAATACTTGCTACCACCATTTGACGCCGTGCAAAAGGGTCCGAACACGTTGGTGTGCATCAGGTCAAGGGCTAATTGTGCGCGGCGACTAATACGCTCAAAGCGAGTTTGCTTGGTCTTGTCTTTGTGGCAAGGTTCATACAGGCTGCCACACCCAATCGCATCCTTCTTGCAATCATTCATGTCACGGACCAGCTGTTGTTGCTAGATGACTTGGAGTGTGCTGTTTGCAACATGCTCAAAGTGTCTATGCCACAGATCAGCGTCTTTGTCTTTTGCGGCAGAGGATAGTTTTTCAGTTTTTGTTGGTGTGCTCCCCTGCGTCGATGTCGAGACCACTGCCTCCCCTGCATCCGCATGACCCTCGGTTGACGAGCTCTGTACTGCCGTTGTCTGCGGTACATAGAGTCCGTCAATTTGTGGAACGTGTGCCACAAGATCTTTTTTGGCATAGAGGACCTTGATGTCCTCGTTCCTGGCGATGACCGCCTTCTTTTGCGTGAACACCACCGTCATGTCGTTGTCCGTTATTTTTGACACGAACAGAAGGTTTGCCGCAAAGGAGGGCATATAGACCAAGTCACATAGCCGTAGATCCTTCTCTACACCATTGAAGCTGATGCTCACCAGCTTGTCGCCCATGTCTTTTGCGTTCACGATGGTACAGTTTGCGCACTTGAACCACCAATCAGTGGGGCTGATGGAGACAAATCCAGCCTGGTCGTTCCTAGAGTGATGATTGGTGCTGGACTCAAGCCCAAAAGCTCCTGGCCTGAGCAGTGCCGCTCCATTTGCTAGAACCGTGCTTCATGCCATCATGTTGGTGGCTTCTTTACCACCCTTTTTGCTGCCTTTGTTCCCACCGCTTCCGCCGTCTTCCTCCTTTGGCGGCCTGCACACTCTTGCTCAGAACCCAGGTTTGCCGCAGTTGCGGTAGTTACCTTGTCGCTTGGGAGCCTTGACGCCATTGTTTTCTCCGCCACCACCACTTCCGCTGCCGCCTTTCTGACCAGAGATTGATCCTTTGCTCCCGCGGCCACTGTAGCGTGTGGCATAGGCTAAGAAGTTAGCCTCACTTCCGCTACGGCACATGGCCTCGTTTCCCACGTACTCAGACACTACCGTATACGTCAGGTCATCCTCCTTCCACCAGTCCATGACGGTGATCATTTGGTTCAAGCTCTACAGTAGCGCCATGAGGAGCATCGTGGGTTGCATGTTTTTGGCAAAGTCCCAGTTCATCTGGCGAGTTTTGCCAAGGATTCCTCCAAACTCTTGTAGGAAATCGGGGATTGATTCACCGTCATTTACCTGCATTCTGATCAGCCGTTGTAGGATGAATAATCTGTTCGCAAGGGAGGTGGATTTATGCATGCACTTGAGCTTGTCGTAAGTTTTGGAAGCGAGCGTGTACCTGGCAATGATGGGAACCTATTTCTTGGCTATCACGTTACGGAGAAATGACATGACAATATCAGTTTGATGCATCCATGCTTCATGTTTGGATGTGCCTTCCGCGGCAACCTGCTCCACTCCCTTCAGTATCTTGATGATGCCGCGCACTTTCATTGCTAGGTCAAACTACCATCTCCAAAGGGGGAAGTCAATCCCCTCGAAAACGTGGATTCCTCCCAAGGTTCCAAGACCTTGCGGTAGTGACGTAACACTCACATTTGCTCTAGTGGTCTGCCTTGTGGTAGCCACGGTTGAGTTTGAGGACTGCCCTCTGGCAGCCCCCACTCCTCGTGATGGGTCAACCATTTTTGTTGCCCTTATCTGCTTCCCACATCTCTGATGCGTTGAGGCTAATGTAGGCTGATGTTAGCTCATGTCTGCTATCAGTTTTAGGATGCACATCTGCTACTTACCCCTCCAACCGATGTTCACCTACACACAGAGAAGATATCTATACCAACACACCCAGAGTCTTGCCACCAAGGGCAGAGCTTGTTCTGGTTAGGACACAAGGGTCGTGCCTCCAAGGGCAGAGCTTGTCCTTGGTCCTTGTGTGCTGAGTGTAGACCAAGCTGTTGCAGCTGATGAGGCTGATGGAGCTCATGGAGCTCATGGAGCCGGCGTGCGCACCTGGAGAGAGCGTACCAGAGTTGAGCGAAGCGTGCCTTACAACTGGTCAGTGTGGGCCCATAACCCTTTTTCAACCGGCCTGAGGCAAACGGACTAGAAAACAGGGCCGACACAATAGCACCTGCCGTCCGCTCCTAGCATTTCAGCTAGGAGAAGATATCATCCTCAAGATCACGATTCTACACTGAGCAGTTCCTAGGCAATCACTTCCTAGCAACTGTGTCCACTTAAAACTTGGTCACTTTCGCATGAGGTGCTAGTCAAAGACTTACTCCTGGGGCCTAGACCAACCACTGTCTTCTTTATATTGTTCCTTAGTTGAACAACTCTATGAGGAGCATCTAAGGCCAGATTGTGTAGTTAGAATGAGGAATGAGCCTGGTACATATAGCCCTAGGCCTGGCTTCTAAGGTGTGTGGATAGTGGTCCTTTTAGGATGATCACACACCACCTCACCAGTCCGCCTTGGCGCATGCACTGACCGTCAAGTGACACACTCTCCTCATGCATGGAGAAATGTCTAAGAAACTTCTCTTGTGCTCAAAAGGTAAAAAATGTTTTGCGCACATCAACACTCGATTCCAAGACCTGTTGTTCCTAAGTCCAACATGCTATCCGTTGCGCTACACTCCTAGTGTCTCGCTTGGGCTTGCACCACAAACAAGGTTTGGGGGTCTTACTCCAAGGGAGCAGTGCATGCCCAACCTATCTGTCAAGCCATAGTAGTGGCCATGGGGCATAGAAGAATAACACCCTTTTGGTCACAAAGAGAATTAGTCGTTGGGCTGGGATTTGACCCTGTGACCTCTTGCTCCAGAGACTAACTCTGGAACGTCTAAGCCACAAGGTGTTCTTCTAGGTAGCATTTACTGGCTATACTATCAAGATTAGACCAAGGGGACTTGCTCCAAAGGAATAGTGCATGCCTTGTCTATCTAGACCAGACTTAGGGGACGTACTCCAAGGGAGCACTGCATGCCTAGTCCGTCCTAAAAAATATCAGCCATGGAGAAGGAGCATATCAGGTCAACAAACTCTCCATTGTAACTCTGTCCATTAGCTGTGAGATCTCTATTCTCTCAAGCAGTCTTGGCCTCAGTCTTCCTCCGCTCCGTTGACCATACTGATGCCTTGAGACCTGCAGAGTGCAATTTGCTATCCTATGCCTTTGTCATGCAATCTGCGAGCATCTTCCTGGTCTCCACGTATTCCAGGTCCACGATCTCTTTTGTGACCAGGTCACGTGAGTAGTGGTACCTGATGTAGTTGTGCTTGGTCCACCGGAGGATGACATCATCCTGTGCCATTTTCATGGCGCTCTTGTTGTCTATTCGGACCTCTGTTGCCTCTGTTTGTGGCACATTCATCTTGGCAAGCAAACTTCGTAGCCACTGTGTCTCCTTGCATGCTTATTACATGGCAATGTACTCTGCTGCAGTGGTAGAGAGGGAGACACAGTCTTGCTTTCTGCTTGCCCACTACACCACTGTTGAAGAGGCACATAAAAGCCCGAGGTGGACTTTCTGTCATCGATTCTTCCTCTCCAATCAGCGTCCGTGTTGGACACCAGCCGTAGCGGGTCAGATCCTTCTTGGCCTCCAAACTGTAGTCCAATGTGTTGGATCTTCTATAGATAGCGCATGATGCGCTTGACTGCTTGCTAGTGCTTTGGCCCTGGATTGGCCACAAACATACTCACTTGTCCCACGGCATAGCAAATGTCAGGGCGTGTTTCTACCATGGCATACATGAGGCTACCAAGAGCACACTGGTATGGAATGTTCTCCATCTCAGGCCGTTTTGCTTCCGTGCTTGGGCTCATGGAGGAGTAGAGCTTGATGTCTGTTGTCATGGATGTGTTGATGGGCTTGCAGTCCTCCATGTTGTAGCGCTTGAGAACTTCCATGATGTACTTGGTCTGGTTCAACTCGATGGTGCCCACTGCTTGATTGCGATGCACGACTATCCCGAGGTAGAACTCGAGCGGACCCATGTCCTTCATCTTGAACCTGTTGCTGATATCTATCTTCAGCTTGTTCAACAACTCAACCGATGACAAGCAGATGACTAGGTCATCCACGTACAGTGCAACCAGCATCAAGCCTTGCTCATCCTCCCGCACATAGACACTAGGGTCATTCTGGCAGTGCGTGAAAGTAAGCCCGACAATGAAGCCGTCCAACTCCTTGTACCACATCCTTGGGACTGATTTCAGCCCATGGAGCGCTTTGACCAGTTTGCAAAGCTTGCCCTCTGGAGCTTTCACTCCCTCGGGTACTTCCATCAGCACTTCTTTATCTAGCTTCGTGTAGAGGAAAGCTTTCTTGACATCCTTTTGGTGGAGAACCAGATCTTTTGCAGCAGCGATGTCCAACATGGATGTGATGGAGGCAAAGGTGACGACACACGTGAAGGTCTGCTCATACTCTAAGCTTGCACGGTGGGAAAACCCCTTAGCCACAACTCTTGCCTTGTACTTGTCGATAGTACCATCTTGCTTGAACTTTTTCCAAAGTATCCACTTTGATCCTACCAAGTGTACGTTTCGGGACCTGTCCACCATAACCCATGTTCTGTTCTCTTCAATGGATGTGATTTCCCTATCCATTGCCTCCTTCCACTTGGCGGCATCTGGCATGTCCATAGCCTTCGTTATGGTCACAGGCTCTCCCTGACCCAAGAATGACCACCTGAATCCAGTCCATTCCGCACTCTCAGCATCGTACTTTGACGTAGGTTTCTTCTGGCACGTACTACAGTTGAGTGTTGCTGATGGTGCTTCAAGGCTTAGTTACTTCTATTGCTCCTGCGCTGCCAGTGATCCGTTGTTTGAGGAAGAGCCACCGGCCTCAGAGTTTGACTCTGAGGCCTCAGACGACTTAGACTTAGTGTCAAAGTGCGTTGCTGTGTGAGCCTACATAGCCAATCTCCCTGCAGCACCATCCTTCACTGGCACCATCTGCCAGTTTTCTGGTGCCTAATCACCTGAATCTAGCAACACAACCCCCTTTCCTCATTAGGGAGCATGGACATGGTCCAGCGACTTTCCCTTGCCAAGCGTCCTGGAACGTCTAAGCCAGAAGGAGTTGTCCTAGGTAGTGTTTCTTGGCTATACTATCCAGATCACACCAAGGGAACTTGTTCCAAAGGAGCATTGCATGCCATATTTGTCTCGACCAGACTTAGGGGACTTTCTCTAAGGGAGCAGTGTATGCCTAGTCCGTCTTGTACCTGTCCAAATATCAGCCATGGACAAGGAGCATATCAGGTCAACACTTTCTTGTGCTGGCACCACTTGGTAGTCATACAGAGTACCGTGTAAGCGGGGAGGATGATGCAATTTAGATTACCGTCAATGTCGCTCATCCAAGAAGCTTCTACAAAGCTAGGATAGAGGCTAGATCTAGGACTAAAATCACTCCTTAGTTGCCCATGGTTTATCACAATTATCAACTTTAAGACTCCAAATAGAGTTTTTCCTCAAAGGTTAATACCATAAAATCATTGGTTGGTTTGAGCCCCAGGATCGAGTTCCTCTTGTGAAAGCAACCAAGTGTTAAGGATATGGTACAAGGAAGTGATTCCTATGAAGTTCTCTTTATGGAGATGTGATTTGAGGGTAAAATGTTATCCTACCTGAAACACTAGAAGTAGACGTTGCCTTAGCCCGGTTGACAATAATCACAATTACTCTCTCATTTCTTGCTCAAATTTAAAATGTATGCATGCCATCGATAAGGAAAAATATTGTTTACAAGTTGGCTAGTCTGAGCGAAAGTTGTAGAACAAGTATATGTTGTTTTCAAGAGGGCATATTTCTCAGAATGAATGACCCTGTTTCATGAATGAGAAAGATTTTAAGTTGAATTGAGTGTGGCTGGCTTTGTTTTTCCAAGTTCCTAATATGCTTGCCTATAGTGTCAATTTTCTATCAAATAAATACTTGGTAGAAGCAGTAGCAAAAATAAGGATAGTCCCGTTGTCCAAGGATAGTACTGAGTACTACCAAGGCTCAAAATGGTAATAGCAAGCGTCGTGATAGTGGTCTAGCATTTGGAGAGGCTCGAAGGACACACAAACTTTACATTTAGGAAGATGCATATCCGCCTTAGCTAAGAGGAGATGCGTTAGTTGGAGGTAATGAATGGCAAGGAGCTAGCTCCAAGTTTTCAAGCTATTTGTATCATTACAAATATATTGTGGTAGGAGGAACATCGTAAATGGATGGAGTACATGCAGGTGTCAACTTGCCTGAGCCGACAGGCTAGAAAACGGATTCGGACATAATGGTTCCCGCCAACTGCTCTTGGCATTGCAACCAAGAGATGATATCACCCTCAGAGCCAAGGTTCCACACTGAGCAGTTCATAGGAATCACTTCCTTGCACTGTGTCCTTAACACCTGGTCACTTTCGCGCGAGGAGCAAACTCCCGAGACGTAGACCAACCAATGCTTCTTTAGTGTCTGCCTCTGGTGGACAACTTTGTTAGGAGTCTCAAAGGTAAGAACTGTACACAATGACAGGCAAATGACATGTTCTTATAGTCCTAGAGCCAGCCTCTAGCCTAGGCGCGTAGTGGCTCCTTGGATGAGCTACTTTGGAGGCAATCTGGATTGCGTCATTCCCCCTGCCTCCATGGTGCTCCCTTTGACCGCCAAGTGGCGCCAGCCACCAGGAAGGACCTTGGAATGTTCTAACATGTGCCTTAAACCTTCCTCTCCCCCTTTTGGTCACAAAGAAAATTAGTTACCTGGCTGGGATTTGACCCAGTGACCTCTCACTGCACAGACTAACTCTAGAATCTCTAAGCCACAAGGAGTTGTCCTATGTAGTATTTGCTAGCTATACTATCCAGATAAGACCAAGGGGACTTGCTCCAAAGGAGCAATGCATGCCTTGTCTATCTGGACTAGACGAAGGGGACTTGCTCCAAAGGAGCAGTGCATGTCTTGTTTATGCGGACCAGACTTAGGAGACTTACTCCAAGGGAGCAATGCATGTCTAGTCCGTCCTGTGCCTGTCCAAATATCAGCCATGGACAACGAGCATATCACGTCAACAAACTCTCCCTTGCTCCTCTGTCCATTAGCTGTGAGATCTCTCCTCTCTTCAGCAGTCTTGGCCACAGTCTTCGTCCGTTGCATTGACCATACTGATGCCTCGAGTACCTGCAGAGTGGAATTCGCTGTCGAGCGCCTTAGTCATGCAATCTGCGACCATCGTCCTGCTGTGTACGTATTCCAGGCCCACGATCTCCTTTGCGACCAGGTCGCGTGAGTAGTGATACCTATTGTCAATGTTCTTGGTCCGCCGGGAGATGACAAAGTCTTATGCCATTTTTATGGCGCTCTAATCTATGTGGACCTCTGTTACCTCGGTTTGTGGTACTTTCATCTCGGCAAGCAAACAGCGAAGCCACAGTGTACTCTATCTCAGTGGTAGAGAGGGAGACACAGTCTTGCTTTTTGCTTGTCCAAGAGACTGCACCACCATTCAAGAGGCACACAAATCCCGAGGTGGACTTTCTGTAATTGATTCTTCCTCCCGAGTTGGCGTCTGTGTTGGACACCAGCTGTAGCGGTTGAGATCCTTCTTGGCCTCCAAACTGGAGTTCCATGTGTCGGGTCTTTTGTAGATACGCATGATGCGCTTGACTGCTTGCCACTGCTGTGGCCCTGGATTGGCCACAAACCTGCTCACTTGTCCCACAGCATAGCAAATGTGAGGGCATGTTCCTAATATGGCATACATGAGGGTGCCAACAGCAGACTAGTGGGGAATGTTCTCCATCTAACGCCGTTCTGCTTCAGTGCTGGGGTTCATGGAAGAGGAGAGCTTGATGTCTGTTATCATGGGTGTGCTCATGGACTTGCAGTCCTACATGTTGTAGTGCTAGAGGACCTCCATGATGTACTTGGTATGCTTTAGCTCGATGGTGCCTGCTGCTCGATTGCGATGCACGGCTATCCCGAGGTAGAACTCGAGCGGACCCATGTCCTACATCTTGAACCTGTTGCTGAGATTTTTCTTCATCTTGTTCAATAGCTCGACCGATGACGAGCACATGTTTAGGTCATCAACATACAGTGCAACCAGCATCAAACCTTGCTCATCCTCTCATATATAGACACTAGGGTCATTTTGGCAGTGCATGAAGGTGAGCCCGGACGTGAAGTCGTGTATCCTCCTTGTGCCACATCCTTGGGGCCTATTTCAACCCGTAGAGTGCTTTGACCAGTTTGCAAACCATGCCCTCTGGAGCTTTCACTCCCTCGGGCACTTCCATCAGAACTTCTTTGTCTAGCTTCCCATAAAGGAAAGCTGTCTTGACGTCCATCTTGTGGGCCTCCAGATCTTTTGCAACAACGATACCCAACATGGATGTGATGGTGGCAAAGGTGACAAGAGGCGCGAAGATCTCCTTGTGCTCTCAGCCTACATGCTAGGAAAAACCCTTGCGCCACCACTCTTGCCTTGTACTTGTCGATAGTACCATCTTGCTTGAACTTTTTCTGGAGTACGCACTTTGATCCCACCACGTGCGCATTTGAGGGCCTGTCCACCAGAACCCATATTCCGTTCTGTTCAATGGATGCGAGTTCGCTATCCACTGCTTCCTTCCACTTCGCCGCATCTGGCATATTCATGGCCTCCGTTACGGTCACAGGCTCTCCGTGAGCCAAGCATGACGAGCTGAGTCCGGTCCATTCTGCACTCTCAGCATCATACTTTTGCGGAGGTTTCTTCTAGCGTGTACTATGCCTGGGTGTTGCTGGTGGTCCTTCAAGGCTTAGTTGCTTCTGTTGCTCCTACACTGCAAGTGATCTGCTGTTTGAGGAAGAGCCACCGGCCTCACAGTTCGACTCAGAGACCTCAGACGACTCAGACTCGGTGTCAGAGTCCGTCGCTGTGTCAGCCTAGACAGCCACTCTCCATGCAGCACCATCCTTCACTGGCACCATCTGCCAGTTTTCTGGTGCCTGATCACCTGACTCCAGTAACACAACCCATTTTCCTGATTTGGGAGCATGAACAAGGTTTAGGAACTCTCCCTTGTCGCGCGTCCTTTCATCAAACTCGACATCTCGGCTCTTGATGGGCTTTCAAGCCTTTGGGTCCCACAACCTGTACGCCTTGTGTGCGGTGTCGTATCCGACCATTACACACTTACGAGAGTGTGCATCCAGCTTGCAACTTCCTTCTCTTGCTTGGACCTTTGCCCATGCACTACAGCCAAAGACCCTCAAGTGTGAAGCATCTGGCTTCTTTCTTGACCAAGCTTCCTATGGCGTCGATAGTTACTTCTCTTGCTGCTTCTTACCACGCCTTCCAAGCGCGGCTGCCGGAGTGAGATTCACAAGGTAACAAGCACTTCTTGCAGCTTCAACCCTGGAGCGAGGTGGGAGTTTGGCATCAAAGAGCATGCTTCGTGTCATGCCAAGGATAGTCTGGTTTGTCCGCTCGGCAACGCCATTACTCTGGGGGGTGTAAGGCATGGTGGTTTGGTGGTTGATGCCTTGTTGGCACAACGAGCCTTTGCACGCCTCGTACTCACTTTGCTGTCTGTGCATAGTGCCTTGACTTTCTTGCTTGTTTGTCATTCTACCATCGCGACAAAGTCTTGTAGCTTCTTCTTGACTTCTCCCTTTGTCTTGAGCAAGTAGATCCACATCTTCCGACTGTGGTCATCGATGAAGGTCAAGAAATACTTGCTGCTGCCGTTTGAAGGGGTGCGGAATGGTCCGCACACATCAGAGGGAATCAGGTCCAAGATTACTGTCACACGTTGCCCATTACGCTCAAAGGGCTTTCTTTTTGCCTTGCCTTGGAGGCATGGCTCACACAATCTTTTGCACTTTTCATCATCCTTTGCCTTGCATTCCTCAATCCCATGAACCACTTTGTGCTGTTACATAGCTTGTAGTGTGGTGTCGGCTTCATGGCCTAACCGCGTGTGCCACAGCTCAACATCTGTGTCGGTGGAGTTGGCCGCCATGGTGACGGCTTGTGGTGGAACATAAGGCTTTGGAGACTTGGAATCTTCAACCACTGCATATCCCTGATTTGTACTCTAAAGGGATTTGGTCTGCAACATGAAGAGTCCATCAACTCTTGGGACTTGTGCGACAAGACTCTCCTTGGGATAGGAGATCTTTATGTCCTTGTTCTTGACAATCACGGCCTCCTCCTCTATGAAGACGACCGTCATGTCGTGGTCCGTGATTTTGGACACTGACAGGAGATTTGCTGCAAAAGACAACATGTAGACGACGTTCTCCAGCTTCACGTCTTTTTCAGCACCGTTTACGTTGAAGCTGATCAACTTATATCCCTTGCATTGCAAATGGACAAGGCTGCCGTTGGCACACTTGAAGCGATGTTCAGTGTCCCCAATGGAGATGAACCCATCCTTATCCGTTGAAGATGTTGAGAAAGGAGCCATCCGGCTCAGTTTCAGGTCCACGGGAGCAAGTTTAAGGAAAGTACCAGATGCTTGCTCTGATCGTCAATGAGACTTCACCATTGGAAAGATCAGGTGGCAAAATGTCTACGGTCCAAGTTTGAGGCCGAACCAACGGTCCAATTAGGAGATATGAGTTTTCGAAGTTTTTGGGGTCATCGATTGCCGATATCCAGGTGACCATGGGCGATGGCTCCATGCCTTAGCCTGAGAAAAGAAAAGGGCAAGAGATCCAGGGTCAAGACTTGATGGGATAAATACCTTAAAAGGTCCTAGATTCTTGGATTGCCTTGTCAGAGTGTGCAAACTAGGAAAAAGGTACCTCTCCTTACTTTTTTGGTCAGGTGAGATCCTAGTGTGCTAGCCAATGACACATGGCGATTCTCCATGAGATTGTGGGTTATGTGACCACAAGGAGTGTGCCATGAGACCATTTCCTAGCTCTCTAGGTCATGTGTGAGTGGTCAGCCTGATTGCTAGGCTCATTTCCTCTCTTGTGTGAGATTATGGACTCTAGTGTCTGAGCGTTAGCCTCCATGGCTAAGTGATGTGGCTTGTGAGAGGGCTGACTTGTCCAAGCTCTAGCTCTATATGTACTCCATCATTTTGGGTGATTGAATAACCATTCTTCAGTACAAGTGATGCCCTTCCAGCCCCACATGCTCGCTGCTCCAAGGCTCCGATCTCTCCTCGAGTTCCAATCCTTGGTATCAGAGCCAGCATCTGCCACTTTAAGCCAGCACTGGTCGTCACTTTGAGAGTGACGGGTTGGGTTCAAACCTTCACCAAATTTGAAAATTGACCACTGGATCTAGTTCAAGACACAAGCATTCCAAGGAGCCCAAGATCACGAAGATCCAACGGTCGGATTGAGTATTATGCTCAAAACGAGGTCGGCTTTGGCTACACTCTTCACTCTGAGTAAGACTGTCGCCTTGTGATGACCATAACTCTCTTGTTTCTTTGTCCAGTTAGAACAGTAGCACATACAAGTTGGAGTATTTTTCCTCTACTTGTCATTGGTACAAAAATATTTGCACTCCATTGGAACGTTTGGGAGAAAAGCCAGCTTGTGAACGGCGGTTCACAAGCTGGCTGGTGTGAGCTGGAGTAGGACCATAAGCATACCCTGTTTTCAAGAGGGCATATCTTTCAAAATCTCCTATCGATGACCCTGTTCTATGAGTTGATCTGAAAGGTTTTAAGCTGAATATTCCAGTGGTGGGCTCAGATTTTCAAAATTCCCAGTTTTCTGGCCTGTACAGTCCATTTTCTTTCAGACAGATTTCTGGCAGAAGCAGTAGTAGAAGCAAAGATAGCGCCGCCACTCAAGGGGAGCGCTGAGCATCACCAAAGCTCAAAATGGCGGCATCAGGCGTGGTAACAACAGCCCAGCCCTTGGAGAGGCTGGAAGGACGCACCAATTTCACGTTTTGGAAGATCCGTACCTGACTCCTTTTGGAGGAAAGGGACTTGTGGGAGGCAGTGAGCAGCAACGAGCGCACTCCAACTCCACAGGCAAAAGGCCTCACCGTAGCAGAGGTGGTGGCGGGGAAAACGCCGCAGAAAGGTGCAGCATATGCAAGTTCATCAACAACTGCAGTAGTGGCATATGACGACTGGAGGAAGAAGGACAGGCAGGCCTATAGGCTGCTTGTCAATACCATCTCCAGCCCGCATCTTCACTTTTTGAGTGACAAGGCTACTCCAAAAGAGGGGTGCAACATGTTGTGCAAGAAGTATGAGAGCAAGGATCCTGCATTCCTCATAATTTTGGAGGAAAGGTATGAGATGGCGTTGAAAATGCAGGGTGGCGAAGGGATGGAGGCGTACTTGGACAGGGCAAAGGAGCTGGCAAAGCAGTTGAAAGCGGCCGGTAACCCTATGGAGGACACGCGCTTCGTTCTTCTCTTGCTGAGAGGACTCCGAACGAGCTATGACAGGGTGCAAGAGACGCTGGAGTGCCAGCCGACTCTCGACCTGGACTTGATCTGCAAGCACCATGTGCAAGTAAAAGTGCATCGCAATGCCGCAAAGCATAGTGGCGGCAGCAGCAGCAGTGAAGCAGCTTTCATGGCCATAGGCTCACGCAACCAGCAGCAACAGTAGTCTCGGCAGCAGAGAGGCAAGAACAAGGGCAAGTGAAATTATTGCCAGATTGAGGGGTACTACAAGAAAAGGTGGTTCACGTTCAAGAGGGACCAGAAGGAGCAGTAGCAGCAGTAGTTTAAGCAGCAATCTCCACAATAACAGCAACAAGAGTCACAGTAACATCAACAGCAGCAGAACCAAACCGGCGTGCGCCATTTTGGTAACATGAACGTCACCAAGGAGGTGCGCGACCGCCACTTCATGACGAAGTGTGACATGTCGCAGAAGGAGAAGGCGGATCTGGCATGGTACAAGGACTCCGGATGTACCAATAGCCTGATGCACCACAAGGAATGGTTTATGCAACTACTCTCCATCTCCCCCCCTCCCCCGTCCGATTGCTTTGGGTGATAGTCGGGTGGTGTATGCTGAGGGGATTGGGATTGTGGAGATGTGGTTGGAGACCCCGCGTGGCATTGAAGTGGGAGTGTTCCATGGCGTGCTACATGTACCTGATGTTGCGTTCAACCTTCTCTCAGTGTCCTCTCTCACCAACACAGGACTGCGCATCGTCTTTCACGATGACTATGGCTACATCCTCGACAAGGAAATCCGGGAGGAGTTAGCCAAGTTGGTGAAGGAAGGCGACCTGTACCGCGTGCTCGGAGGGACCAAGATCCCGCGCGAGCAGAGTCTTGCAGCAGTGGTGCAGGCCACAGATGGCAAAATCTGGCATGCGCACTACGTCCATATCGGCATGCGTGCATTGCAGCAACTTCAAATGAAGCAGATGGTGCGTGATTTGCCCACCATCTCTAACTTTGAGCAGCAATTATGTATCGGCTATTTGGAGAAGAAGGAGCATTGCGAGGCGTTCTCGGGAGCAGGGGAGCGCGCGAAGGAGGTGTTGGAGCTGGTCCTCATGGACTTGTGTAGCCCGATACAAACCCACAGCTTTGGAGGCTTTAGGTCTTTTTTTACCTTCATTGATGATTTTGGCCGTTACACTACTGTGTACTTCCTTTCGTCCAAGGACGAGTACTTTGACAAGTTCAAGGAGTTCAAGGCCATGCTGGAGAACCAAACTGGCAAGAAAATCAAGGCGCTATGTAGTGACCGCAGTGGAGAGTACCTGAGCAAGGAGATCCAAGACTACCTCGTAGCAGCAGGCATCAAGGCGCAACGCACCGCGCCATTCTTGCTGCAGCATAACGGCGTAGCAGAACGTGCCAACCGCACCATCGTTGAGTCGGCACGCTCCATGCTGCATGGGGCTCGGCTGACCTACGATTTTTGGGCCAAAGCAGTGAGCACTGCGGTGTATATCAAGAACCGCAGTCCAACCAAGGACCTAGGGTAGATAACGTCGTACAAAGCGTGGTTCGGCAAGAAGCCAAGCGTGGGTCATCTTCGTGCGTTTGGAAGCTTGGCGCACATATAGGTGCAAATGAAGAAGCGGCAAAAGTGGGACGCGAAGAGCGCACAGATGATGATGATTGGCAACGACGTGGCAAGCAAGGCGTATCGCCTCTACGAGAGGGATACAGGCCACGTCATCATCTCCAGGGATGTTGCCTTCAATGAGAGCAACGTTAACGGCACCAACATTGTGTGTGAGGAGGTACCAGAAGCAGCAGCTGACGAGGCAAAGGGAGCAGATATCCTTCCTGACCCAGTCTTTCCTGATCCTTCCTCCACTCTGACAGTTGGAGAACCAGTCTATTCTCCCATGTCTGATGCAGTAGATACAATGGCCTCATGGGCAGAAGCAATGGAAGAAGATGTACCACCATCAACATGAGCAGTTGTGCCAGTAACACTATGCTAGCCGCTTGCAAATGCTCCACTACCAGGTCGAAGGTAGCCTCTCAGGGTGAGCTACAAGCCTGGTGAGCAAGGACATTTCTGGATGCTCCAAAAACCAGACCAGATAAACGTCACAGTTGTAGCGGACTCTAATGAGCCAACGTCATACAAGGAGGACATGGTTGCAGCAGATGCAGCAGACTAGGCGCAAGCCGTGCAGCAGGAGATATAGTAGCAGCTTGACAACGGTACGTGGGAGCTTATTGAGCGTCCACCTGGACGTAAGGTGATCAAGTGGAAGTGGGTGTTGTTGGAAATGGAGGAGAGAGGGAGCCTTGGAGCAGCGAGCATGTGTGATTGGAAGGGCATCACTTGTGCTGAAGAATGGTTGTTGAATCACTCAAAATGATGGAGTACATATAGAGCTAGAGCTTGGGCAAGTCAGCCCTCTCACAAGCCACACCACTTAGCCATGGAGGCTAAGGCTCACACACTAGAGTCCACAATCTCACACAAGAGAGGAAATCAGCCCAACAATCAGGCTGACCACTCACACACGACCTAGAGAGCTAGAGAATGCTCTCGTGGCACACTCCTAGTGGTCACATAACCCACAAACCCATGGAGAATCGCCATGTGTCCATGGCTAGCACACAAGGATCTCACCTCACCTAAAAAGTAAGGAGAGGTACCTTTATCCTAGTCAGCACACTCTGACAAGGCAATCCTAAGACCAAGGACCTTTTTGGATATTTCTCCCATCAGGTCTTGACCCTGGACCTCTTGCCTTTTTCTTTTCTCAGGCTAAGGCATGGAGCCATCACCCATGCCCACCCAGACATCGACGGTCCATGACCCCCGAAACTTCGAAAATT